>JABWTJ010000327.1:312765-912765 GCA_016801875.1 Solanum sitiens
TTTCATATAAGATAAACACACTTAAATATTATAGAAGTTAAATAAACAAGTAAATTAATTATCCCAAATTTAGCAATAATAATAATTCAAAAACAACAACAACGACATCAATAAGGACGATAGCGATGAAAACAACAATAACGATAAAAATAATATTTTTTTGCAGATTACGAATACTAAAGTATATGATTAATTATATAAAAATAAAACATAATTTTAAATATATAATATAAATAGGTTCTAAAATACATATTTAACCAAATAGCAATTCAGAAAGGGTTATAGGTCGGTCAAAATTGGGTCAAAAGTTGCCACTCTTTTCTTGATAATGAAGGATGAATTTGTGGGAAAAGACGTTGACTAATTAGTCAATTTTATCTGACTAACAGAAATATGTTAGTGGGATAAAATTAAATGATAAGAAATTGTAAAACGAAAAAAAGGTGTGGTTGCAACTTTAGCCTTAAGTTGCCTACATATCTCTAGTATTATGATAATAAGTTTTTGTGTAGTTCTAGATTTAGGAATGGACTAATGTCATGTACCGCCACCATTCTAGTCAAATGTTTCATCTGGAGAGGCGTAGAAGACTCCTGAATTAAGGGGAGGCTTGTGGAGATTTCTAGAACAACTTAGATATTTCAAGAATGCCTTAGAATATCCTAGAAAATGTAGAATTCTCTAAAAAGGGGACCAATGTGTAAATATCTTAGGGACTTGTAAAGTAAATATTAATTGCACTTTAGTCCTTATGTGGTAGTATAAATATAGGTGCCCCTCATTTGCAAAGGCATCACTCAACTTGTAAAGCATTCTCCAAAGAAATACACAAAGTCTTCTTCAAAGTTCTCTCTTATGTTCTTTCCATGTCTTTTCAAAGCATTCTCTTAGCGATTCCAAATCATAAAGGCTTCGTTGAGCTTACAGGATCTTGAAAGAATGGTGAGTAAGTTGTTGAGGACCGCACAAAGCATTAGCAAATACTCTAAGTCTGTGACAACGTGGTATCACAGCGACGTTGACACTAAGTGAATGGCTACCGAGGGAGACGTAAACGGCGCTAGAGCCACCAACATCTGTTTGGATGGTGGGAAAAAGAACTGAATGGGAAAGAAGCATCAAAAGGGTAATGAGGAGGTGCTGCGTGATCCCACACCAAGAAAGGTTCTAACATCTCATCCACCCTTTACCACCGAAGCAAGTGACGATGAACTTGGGGAGGATGTCATTGAAGTCTCCAATGGAAAACAATGTGTCGCAAGGGCGGAAGTGGCGAGGCATGCCGTGGAGATATTAGAATGGCGCATAAATGTGGCCGACGACAAGTTCAACACCCTTGAGAACCTCTCATTTGAGGAGACCGAAAACATCCATAAGGAGTTGGAAGGTCGCCAGTTGGCCGAGTTCGAGATGAAGGTGGCATCACTTCCATAATGTGTCAACTCATGGAGGCACTAAGAACGATCGAAACTCTGAAGGCCGAAGTGAAAACGCTCAAGGAAGGAATAGAGACTAGAGGATATATGCCGCTCAACCATGATAGATAGGCCAGGGTCGAGGCTCTAAAGCAACCCATATTCAAAGTCATCCACGACGCTCAGGAGGTAGAGAACTTTTTGTGGAACTTGGAGAATTCTTTCAAGTGTAGCCGGGTGAAGAGTGATGAAAATAAGATCAACACTGTCGTGTTGTATCTGTTCGAGATGGCTATGCTATGGTGGAGGCACAAAGAGGATGAGATTGGGAATGGGACGTGCACCATCAATACTTGGGATCAATTCTACGAAAATTTCAAGAAAGAGTTCTTCCCTAACAACATTGTGTACGAGGTTAAGTGCAAGTTTCGGGATTGAACCAAACTGGAAGCATTCGGGCGTACGTGAAGGAACTCACAACTCTAAGACTTCAAATTCTTAACCTCACAAACGAGGACATGTTATTCCACTTCATGGAAGGGGAGCAAAATTGGTCCAAGACAGTTGGAGCGGTGACAGGTCAAGACCATACATGAAGTCATCACGCAAGTCGAGTCCTTGATGGACTTTAAGCATGAACGGCATGACAGGGCAAAGGGCACGGGTGCAAGGAGTAGTCATGCCAAAGGTGGGGGAGATCGTTGCCAAGGCAAGGAGCATCAGGAACACCCCAAGAAATATGACCCCCACAATTCGGACAACAAACGATTCGTGCGCCAAAACTACAATGAAAAATAGGCGCAGACCAACAAAGGAGATGGCTTCTACATATCTGGTGGATCGCACGGCTATTCTAGGTGCCCTAAGATGAAGAACTTTGGTGCCATCCTACATGAACGAAAGGACAAGGACGCACAAGATTAAGGGCATGACGCGAGCACGATGCAGTTGGGTATGGTAGTACTATGCGATGCTATAGGCAAGAAGACGGGGAAACTGGGAGACTTCAGCACACGGTATGTAGACATCTCCATAAATAGACGACAAGATCGTACCATGGTAGACTCCGAGTCTTAAGGAAATATCATGACTAAAACAGCAACATATAGGTTAGGGCTAAATCATGCTCCAATCAACACCCACCTGAAGACGGTTAATTCTCCACAGACTCCCGATGTGGGGTCGCCCAAGGAGTGAGCATCACATTAGGGAAGTGGCAAGGTAAGACAAACTTCATCGTCACCCATTTAGATATCTTTGATATCATTCTTGGACAAGAGTTCTTCCAGTGATGCCACACGATGATCCACCCCTACCTCCAACAACTCATGATGAGTGAATGGGAAGGGTCATGCATGGCACCTCTAGTCAAGGTACCGGAAAAGGAAGGAAACACCCACCCGTCGGCCATGTAGATCGAGAAGGGCTTGAAGAAAGGAGAGCCGACGTTCCTGGCTACATTGCAAGTTTGGGAGAATACAAAGGTAGTAAAGAGTCCTTGCCACCTATCATAGAGAAATTCCTTGAAGAAAACAAGGATGTGATGTCGGACGAGCTGCCAAAGATTCTACCTCCTAGGTGCGAGGTAGATCATAAGATAGATTTGGAGGTTGGATCCAAGCCACCCATACATACGCCTTACCGCATGGATCCACCCGAGTTAGAGGAGCTAAGGAAACAGTTGAAGGAGCTCTTTGAGGGCGGTCACTTCCATCCATCCAAGGCACCTTATGGCACGCTGGTTCTGTTCGTGAAAAAGAAAGACGGTTTATTGCGCTTATGCATCATCTCCAAGCGCTTATTAAGGTAACAATTAAGAACAAATATAATATCCCGCTCATTGCACATTTGTTTGATAGAGTTGAGCAGGACAAGTACTTTACCAATATGGATCTCTAGAAAGGCTACTACAAAGTTGTATCGCAGAAAGGGATGAGCCAAAGACGATGTGCATGACGATATACGGATCTTACAAATGGTTGGTAATTCCTTTCGACTTGACTAACACACCCACTACTTTCTGCACACTGATAAACATAATATTTCATCCCTATTTGGATGAGTTCGTGGTGGTGTGTTAGGATGACATAGTGATCTACAATAATACCTTGGAAGAGCACGTGGAGCACCTAAAGAGAGTCTTACAAGTCTTACGTGAGAACGAGTCAGCGCACTGCTAGAGTGCTACCTAAGGCACTATTGTAGTGCGCACCAAAAGGATTGGGCCAGGCTCCTAGGTATGGCGCAATTTTCATATAATTTGCAAAGGACGAGTCAACCGAGTGCGCACCTTTTGAATTGGGGACTAGTCAGTAGCTACAAACTCTACATTCGTTACCGACTGCTTTCTAAGGAAAAAGTTTAGTATCCTACCCTCTTTCAAAGGGATGGGAGGAACAACTTAACACTGTCAAGTCCTACTTGGACAAGGCAGCAAATAAGATGAAGAAATTCACCAACCGCAAGCGTCGTCACACAAATTATAAAGAAGGCGACATGGTCTTGGTAAAATTCAACCCAAGACAGTTCAAAGCACTAAGGGGTGTCTATCAAAACATAGTGCGTAAATATGAGGGCCCATTCAATATTTTTGCCAAGCTGGGAAAGATCTCATACAAGTTGGAGTTACCTCAACACTTCAAGATCTATCCGGTGTTTCATGCAAGCATCCTCAAGCCGTACCATGAAGACAAGGAGGATCCTAGACGAAACCGATAGCAACGGGAACCCATAACATTCACCGCCTCGCACGACCGAGAGATTAAGGATTTCATACACTATCAGGCCAAACGGAAGAAAGTTCAACAAGCAAGGTCCATGTTTCTTGTGCATTAGAAGGGACAAACTTCGGAGGAAGCCACATGGGAGAAATACGAAGATTTGTGGCAGTTTTGAGACCAAGTCCGAGAGTTTCTGCAGCAGTAGTGTGCCGCGGTTGTCTCATCATCAGGTGGGGGAGAGTGTCATGTCCCGCCAGTCAAATTGTTCATCTGGAGAGGAGTAGAAGATTCCAGAATTAAGGGGAGGCTTGTGGAGAATTCTAGAACACCTTAGATATTTCAAGAATGCCTTAGAATATGTAAAATTCTCTACAAAGGGGACCAATGTGTAAATATCTTAGGTACTTGTAAAGTAAATATTAATTTCACTTTAGTCATTAAGTTTTAGTATAAATAGAGGTGCCCTCATTTTAAAAGGCATCACTCAACTTGTAAAGCATTCTCCAAAGCAATACACAAGTCTTCTTGAAAGTTCTCTCTTTTGTTCTTTCCAAGTCTTTTCCAAGCATTCTTTTAGCAATTCCAAATCTTAAAGGCTTCCTTGATCTCACAAGTTCTTGAAAGAATAGTGAGTAAGTTATCGAGGGTCACACGAAGCTTTAGCAAATACTCTAACTCTGTGACACTAAGCTCCTTAAAAATGAAAGAACGATATGAGATTTGAATAGAATAAATAGTAGCTTGAGTAGATAAGATTAGAACTCAATATGGTATGAATAGTGTAAAGAAGATAAGAACGACTTAGTTTAAGAGGAAAATATCATATGAGCAGTGTGAAAGATGAGAATGTTTTATTGCGATAGATGTAATTTCCCATTTAGACCATGAAAATTTATCTGCAGATGATGACGCCTTAGGGACGTGTTACGCAAAAATTTAATCCTTAGGTCATAGAATAATGCTTGTAGGCCATGAAAATGATGTATTTAGAGTGTGACACCTTTAGAACAAGATAAACAGAAAATAAAACCTTAGGACATGAGATGATGTCCGCTGGGAATGGAAAATGTGTCTTTAGACTATGATGCATTTGGAACATGATAATCATAAATTTAATCAACAAATCATGAAATGATGTCTTTACATTATGGCATCTTTGGAACATTAAAATAATGATAAAAGAGAGTATGTCGATCTTCTTCGATGAAATTCGGCCATATCCCGATACTTGTAGCTTGATTTAATAGATATTACGTTAGATGTATCTCTTGGGGTTCAATGTGGTTTCTATAACTTGATTCAACATTTTCTCAACGTAAATATGATTCTTGGGATCAATATCATTCTTGGGCATATGGTCATTTCTCAGTATAGTTCTTGGGGACATTATAATTGTTGAGTTTTATCTAGTTTTCGATCACTATACAATTTTTTTTGGCACAATGCAATTTTAAGGCATGATGCAATTTTTGGACAAAGTAAAATTCTCAAGCACTATACCATTTCTCGGGCACATGCAAATTCTCATGTACAATGCAATTTCTTAGGCACAATGCAATCACTGCCATTCTCGGGGACAATGCAATATCTCAGGCACACTTCAAATATTTAGGCACAATTTAACCTCTCAGGCACAAAGCAATTATCAGGCTCAATGCAATTCGTGAACACAATGTAAAAATATTTGGGCACTATATAGTTTCTCAGGCTCGGATTCTATACATTTTTAAAATTTAATGCAATTTCTCAGGGATAATGAAATTCTCCAACACAATTAAATTATAGAGAACAATATATTTCTCAAAATGGATGTTGCAGTTGAGAGTATAAGGTCGCTTCGACCTTTGTTATACCAGAAGGACGGAATGTTTGTTCCATAGAAATTGTTAGGCACAATATAGCAGTGAGAGTGTAGAGTAGCTTAGAAATCCATCATATTGGAAGGATGCAGTATAATTTTGTGGCAGTTTTTGGGCTCAAAATATTAGTTGAGAGTATATAGTAGCATAGACCTTCATCTTATTGGAAGGATAGAGCGTTATTTCATGGTTTTTATCCGGGCGATGTTGGAATTGCTTCTTGCATGTGTATCTGTATTTTCTAAGTTAGAAGTAAAATTGTTAGTTTATTACAGGAAAGGTTGATTTGTATCTCTGTTTTGACCAGCATGCTCCATTCGTCCCTAACATCCAGGCTTTTTCGGGCATTAGCTTTGGGTGATATATAAAGAGTATAAAATAAAAAGTTGAAAGAAAAGTTTTTGAAAACACAAAAATGTAAATTGTCTAATACATTGTTGAATCTTTGAGCATGCCACATTATTAGACTTTACACTATCTAATTGGAAGGGGTCTTTCAATTTTGTGTGCATCAAAGATATTACTGAAAAAACATTCAATAATTTCTACACAGTAAGAACTCCTAATATTCTGATCATTTTTGGAGATTGTAAGTCACTTGCTATGAATTTTGAAATCGTTACAAAAATCCTGCCCTCGTCTTACAATTTTCAAAAAGAATGCTCTTTTGATGGAATTTTTGAGATCTTCTAAAAAATAATGTCACGGTCTAATAATTTGCCAAAAAAAAATGCTCTTTTGATGGAAATTTTTATATGCACTAAAATATTATGCCACGGTTGTATAATCAAGAAAAAATGTGAATTTTGTTAGGATGATACCAAACTACATAGGAGCGCTTAAGTATTCCTTCTTAAATGGGAATCAATTGTGACATAGTTCTAAATTACAAACTAAAGAGCATGATTTAAACTTCGTGTAGTATCTCCTCACAACATCAAACTACATAAGAGCACTTACATATCCTCTCTTAAATGGAAATAAGGTATGACGTAGTTCAACATCACAAAGTAAAGAGCATGAACCAAACCTAGACGTAGTATCTCCTCCCAACATCTGAGTTGATAGGTCTGTGCCAGATTTCACCATTCATTTCTGCTAGTATGAGTGTACCGTCAATCAAAAACCATATATGGACCTCGTCAATTCGGTAAAAATTTACCCTTTGCCTCGTCTTGATTTTATAAAAAATCTCTTTTAGAACCAATTTCCCAAGTGAGAAATATCTTGCAACCCGTTTGGCCATAGATTTCCCAAATAATATTTGGGGAAAAACTTGACAAATAGTGTTTGTCCATACACTTTGCCATTTTTTGACAAATATTTTTGGCAAATATCCCAAATTCCCAAATACTAGTTTTTTCTAGTATTTCGTCCAAATCTCATTATTTGAGATCTTTTAAAAATTGAAATTTTGCCCCAAACTTTTATCTTTTACAAAAACACCCTCTATAGTTAATACTTACGTTGTATTACATAATTTTTTACGTTAATTCAAAAGTAGTGATGAAATATTTTATGAATGTAAAATGATAATATGGTTATTGATGAAAATGATGAACAATCGGCTCAAGATAACAAAGTCATGTTTTTTGTTTACTTCACGATGTATGAAATGATGCATGTTGCACTCACTGCAAATTATC
Source organism: Solanum sitiens (assembly GCA_016801875.1). Lineage (NCBI taxonomy): Eukaryota > Viridiplantae > Streptophyta > Magnoliopsida > Solanales > Solanaceae > Solanum > Solanum sitiens. Next base: position 320,406 of record JABWTJ010000327.1, read on the forward strand.
ACATTCCTCTACTGTCATGGACACTATTTGTTATTGTTGTAACAAAGATCCAATTGACTTGTATAATACAAACTTATGGTTAGTTTTGATATTTTTAAAACTTATGGGTATAAATCATATTTTTCTAAAAAAGTGAAATATATTTCCCAAATACTATGGCCAAACACATGGTGAAATTTCACACAAAATTTCACCCAAATAATATTTGCCAAGAATATTTGGAAATCTATGGCCAAACGCTAGCTTGGTCTGACCTTCTTATTGAAAGCTCTAGCCATTCTATTCTGATAGAGTTGACCTTGATAAATTGCGTTAATTATTCTTCCGTCAATTAATGTTCAGTTCTCAAATCATTTTTACACCTTTTCAGCATCACTCAGCTCTACTTCTTGAAGGATCCTCAAAGATGGTATTTCCACTTCAGCAGGTATAACAACTTTATTACTATTACACTAAAAATAAGATGTATCCCAAGCAGAAGTTCTAATAGTAGTACGATATCCTAACAAAGAAAATGGTAATTTTTAATGTCAATGCTTGTAATTGTCAATCATCTTGCATAGTATCCTCTTGATATTCTTATTTGCAACTGCTTCATTCATTAGTGGCCTATATGTTGTAGACTTTCTATGATTGATTTCGAATCTCTCACACAATGCTATCATCAAATCATTGTTTAAGTTGGTTCCATTACATGTAACAATTGACTCAGGAATTCTGTACCAACAAATGATGTGATTTTTGACAAAATCATCTGCAAACATTCTTCAAGACAATTTTTTTGGTAGGTGTCTTCAACCAATTTATTGAATATTCAATTGCAACATGAATGAATTTGTGTCCATTAGATGTTGTCAGTTTAACAGAGTCAATTACGTCCATATCCCAAGCTTCTAAAGTCCAAGGTGATCATCTAGTAACATGAAGTATTTTTAACAATGTTTTAGAGTTTTCTTCAAATGATTCAAAGGATCATCTATTAAAGCTTTCATGTATCCCATAGAGTCATGTGAATCAAAGTTAGCAAAGTTAAAGGTTAACTAAGGGCCATCATGGTCTCCAAGTGTCAGCCACATCCCGAATGTAAGCTTGGAGCATTACATGACTGGTGGAGCAAAGACGGAGCAGCTCAATATGAATAGCAGGGAGAAACAATTAAGAAAATAGGGGAAAACCTTACATCACAAAGTAGAAGAGGAAGAGCCGACAAGAACAAGATACTTATCTCTTATTTAACCCTTGGATATGTTTTGTTATTTTAATTTAGATTTTGGGATGGTTATTTGGGCCATCCAGACATTATCGTTATTTTGTTTTAAAATAAAAAATGAAACTGGCCTAATGAGTCAATATTTCACCTTTAAAAAGGTGATATATAGGTTTATGCTTGTTGTTTCTTTTAATTTTGTGATACCTTTACGTCAAATTCAATTAGGTTGACCTATGATGTATTGATAGTATTCTTGCTACACATTTGGTTGGTGTAGGTTTGTTTTAAGGTTTGAAGCGTGGACATTGATTATTCAGCATCAACTTCTACCCACCTTGTTCTTAAGGGAAAGTAGTATCTCTCTCATGTGTATTTATTTATATTATGTATGTACTCTATTATAAGCTTTTGTATCTATCTAGACTAGGTCCTTGTGATTTGTTGAATATTTTCTAAAGTCCAAAAGGACTTTTCTTATTTCATTTTTCCTTATCAATGCAAATAATTTAATGTAGAATATTTTTTAATTAAATGGGGAAATTTGGTAAAAGAATCACCTATCTAATTAGATTAGAATAGGTGCATACACGATACCATAATTTGGATCGTGACATTCAGAGTCCTTATTCATTTTGTTTCCATCATACCTCCTCAAAATAACACCAAGACCTTTAACCTTAACATATCCAGGAAATTCAAAAACCACTCTTAATAGACACTTACTATACCTCTCGCCCAACAACCTTTGAGAGTAACGTACCCTAAGCAGAGACTTCAAATTAGAGCTCGAGTAAAACGAAGCAATCTACTTATTAACCTTGAGTCATTGATGGAACAAGGCATCTGTCCCAGGTGTCAGGAAAGGTGTTTCCTTGGACATAATTACAAACAAAGAGCCTTACATTCTATAGAAAGAGTTGAGATAAACGAAAAATTTGTGGATGTACCTGAGACTTTAGAGCAAGAAGTAGAGGAACAAGCTGAAAAATTCCTAAATGTTTTATTAGGCTTGAGTTCCTGAAGTGTTATTATCTGTACCATTAAGATGGTGGATTATGTAGAGAATTAAATTTTGAAATGTTGCAAATATGAATATTTTTGACGGAAAAATATAACAAACTATTCGAAAATATGTAGAGAAGCTTATATCTAAAATTTGAAACTATTTAGAGGATGTTTGAGTTTCTTTGGATTAAAAAGACAAAATCATCTCGTTGAGGAAGATGAACTGCTCCTCTGATGTGTGTGTGTGTGAATATATATATATATATATATATATATATATATATATATATATATATATATATATATATATATATATATGTATATGTATATATATTGTGTAAACGTTGTATATAGATGTACATACATATGTGCTTCATAATTATACATGATATATATATACTTGTACACTATTTATAAAATATGATACATAAGTAAAAAAGCCATAGGATAAGAGGTGAGTCAACTAATGTTGTAATAAAACTGAATATGATAAAGGCATATAATAGAATTTCGTGATTTTTTTAAACCAAAGTATTAAGAAGGATGAGTTTCTGTTAGATATTTATGTTTGTATAAATTCGTTATTTTGAGTTTATACATAAGTATCTCAATAATATAAACGAGACAACTTAAACTACAATCCGTAAATCTGCAAGCTATAACTATGGAACATAATTAAGTTTATTATAATGATTATTTGAGAAAATTCCCCAAAAATATATAAATGATATAATAAACATAGGTTCACCATTTTTTATTATGATTGATGCAACATATATCTTTTGTCTTTTTCTTTTCTCTATATCAGCTATCAAAATATCTTGTATATTAAACATATTTTTTTCCTCTTTTTCCCATTCTAATTCCTTTTATTTTCGGGATTCATATTTTCTTATTTCCTTTTTTTATATATAATTAATTCTACACATTTAGTGACTTCTTTATTTTGTTCTTAAAAAAATTCTCTATGTCGATAAAAAAAAAATGGACACTCCCTATGTCCCATATCAATTGTCCACATTCTTCTTCATATGCCCCTTAAGAAATCATAAATACGAAGGCTAGTTTTATAAATTTCTCCTTAATATTTTTTTCAAAAGAAGAATTAACTGTAAGAATAAAATGAAAAATAATAAGCAGTTCTATGTTGACTCTGAACAGGTAATTTGTGACAACTATTTTAGTAATCCGATAATTAATATTGGAATGATGGGAGTAACTGGTATAGTATATATACTTTTATCCCATATGGTATATATTATGAGTGTCAAATGTGCGGGTTGAGTTGAAATAGGAGACATTAAAATGGGTTGAAATAATAATCAGGTTGGGTCATGACGTGCCCAAATTAACTTTAGGCTCAAATGAGCTAAATATCAAGTTAGGTCATGAGCCACACAATTTAACCAACTTAATATCAATAATTTTAATATATTGTTATTTACCTTTTCTAACAATAATTTGAATTCCAAGTCAAGAAATTTTTTAAAGAAAGTTAGAAAATTGATAGGTAAATCCTAGAAGATATAAAATTGATAGTAATTCATATCTTTATTATGAGAACATACATTACACCAATTCAATTAACGATAAATTTTATGAATTAAGTTTAATATGAAATCGGAAAAAGGTCATGTTTGCCCTTGTACTCTTAAAAAAAGACCATATTTACCCTTCATCATATTTTGTTTTTGATATATTTGTCCTTACCATGCAACTTTAGGTACATATTTGCCCTTATACAATTAACTTATCATGTAACCATTTTTATTAGTCTATGTGGCGCATACATGGCTGCATGTGTATATACTTTTATTATAATAAAAAAATTGTTTCTATTTTGTATTATATTCGACCCATTTAGTAAAACCTGACCCAATCAGTCTGAAGATCCATTAATAAAATCCGACCCAACTAATAATCCATCAGCCCTAATTCCAACTAATGTGAAAATCTAGTGGCCACTTTAGCAGAATCAGCTTTGTTTACTATTGGGAGAGGGAACTACAATATGTATCATGACATAAGGAAGAAGGAAAAAATAGTGGCTTCTGCTCCACTATTGTTCCTTGGTGACTGAAGTTTGAAACGAGATAATTTCATAACTATTTGTTCATTTGTTTATTTTTAATTATTAGTATCCAATACTAGTCACTTGTCGCAGACAATAAAACATGCCAATGTATGGATATGTTCTTAGTACTCCATAGCATAACACAATTGGTCATCTGTTTGGGGTTCTGCATAATTCTATTAAATAGTGTTTGTGTGAAAATAAGCATGTCGATTAGCGTGAACATAAAAATATAACAGAGACAACATAGACTGAAGGCTTCGATACAGAGAGAAGAGTCATTAATGTCTTGATTCTGCTAACTGGTTGGGTTTCTAATTTGTCGCTTTAATTTTACTACTATAGTTACCGAGTAAGGGAGAATGAGAGTTTTGAATTTTTATGAACTTAATAAATCAAGTGAGCATTTCTTGCTACTTTGTAGAGGATAAAAGAAATTGATGATATTCTAAACTTCCTCTACATGTAATTTCTCATTGATAATGTATTAATTTTACATATTGAAGGTTGGAAAACATGTTCTCTTTTTTAGTACTTCCGTCTGCTATATTCTTTATACTTAATATGAAAAATAGAATTGCAGAAAAGTCAAAAGATTGCTTAAATGTTGGAAATGGTTACTCTTCTTGCATTAGAAAACTAATAGGAGCAGATTTGGAGAGACAATTTCATCTAATGTGACAAGATGATGGGTATAAAATTAGGACTAATGTGTAATGAAATTAGGGTTGATGATTATTAGTTGGGTCGGATTTTACTAATGGGTAAGATTTTATTAATGGATCTTCATATTGGTTGGGTCATGTTTTACTAAATGGGTAGGATCTAATATAAAATTAAAAATAATTTTTTATTATAATAATGGAGAGATTCTTCATCGATCTAGTGTCCGGTGAATCACTGATCAAAGAGCGAGCAGCCGCCAGGTTTAATGATTTGGTGGGATCTACAGATGTAGTGGCTGGTGAACCGCTTCTTCTTCTTCCACAAAGATTCAGATAAAACCGAGCTTGGATGGAACTGAACAAGATTGAGCGAACGAAGGCAAATATCAAAGGCTTTATTATTGAGAAAGTAAAAGGAGGTTATTCAGTAGCCATCGCAGGTTTCGTTACTTTTTTTCCATTCCGCCGCAGAAGGAAAATGAAATAAAAGTATATACACACGTAGGCATGTATGCGCCATATAGACTAATAAAAATGGTGACATGATAAATTAACTGTATAAGGGCAAATATGTACCCACAATTGAACGGTATCAATAAAGTACGATGAAGAGTAAATATGACCATTTTCTAAGAGTTCAATGGCAAATATGACCCTTTTTTTGATATGAAATTACAATTTATACTTCTTTAGTTTGTAATTACTTTAATTTCTTAAAAAGTAACACAAATCGGATACATTAAAATGTAGCTCGGATACATTAAAGAATACATCAGTTACATTAAAACATAAATAAGATACATAATATATGGCTTGAGTAATTGATAATATGTAGCTTGGATATATTAAATACGTACTGCTCGGATACATTAAAGAAATAAGAGATTTCAGAGGTCTTTAGAAATAGAATGGGATATTCGAAATAAGGAAAACATTAGACGTGTATTTCAGTAATTTTTCCTTCAAATAAATGATCTTAAAATGGGTTAAAATTATAGAGAAAATTTGACAATTAAAGATACTTTTAAAACGGGTTAAGGATTTAATGTGTTGAGATTGACCCGATTCAAATTATCTTATTTAGTTTTGAATTTTTATTTTTTACTTTAAAATTACTAAAATATTTAAGTAGAGATTGACCCAATTCAAATTATCTTGGACCAAACCCAATGTGTTACCTTATTAAGTATTTTCATCATGATTATAAACGGAAAACTGAATTAAAAATTGTCTAATTATATGCTTGTTTGTTTTTGTAACAGAACAAGCATGCAGCAGCAAAGACAAGACCTATTAAAGATTACTCATTATGTTTATATTGCTATTAGGTTATTTAATTGTACCATCCAATTCTTATATACATGACATACACTTCAAGTAGTGTCATGTTTATTTGTTTGTTTCATTGTTTAGTACTTTAATTCGAAAAATAAAAAGCCTTTTATTTTACTAACAAAAACAAATTTCTCAATAATTGTAATTGTAATTATGGCATACATTAGTTGTAGACTTATTTATTTAATCTCTCTATAGGTTAATCAATATATGAATCATAGTCATACCAAATAGTTTTCATAGATTTAACTGTTTCCATTAGTTTTCTCTACATGATCGCGATTCGCGAACAACATGAATAGTAAGTGGCTTCTGATAATAATAATAATAATCAAGGCCAGCTCTCATGAATACTTTCTCCTCTTCTTATTTTTCCCGGGAAGTCATTCCCACAATCAAGCTATTAACATGCATATCTGGAACTTCCTTAGTTGCCTGCATAATATAGAAAAAATTCTAATAGTGTTTTTAAACTAATTTAGTCTAAATTAAGATGTTCAAACAAAAACTGAATTATGATTTATAAAAGCATACTTGATGATTGTTCATTACTGACATATCCAAGATCAAAGCATGCACCATTGTGATGAGCAAGAACTGCTTCTTGACTATTTTTCGCCTCATGAGTTTCCACCAAATTCCTTAGAAGTGCTTTATAGACCATTCGAACTACAATGTCATCATCTACTATAAGAGCTGTATGTTTTTTTACTACGTCCGTGTTGTTCAGTGAAGAAGATGATTGGAATGATGACATCTTTTATGAGATTAAAAACTTAAATTTTTTATGTTTGACAATATTCAAATAAGTGCGCCAAACATATGTATATTAGATAGAGAAATTAACAAGTAACAATACTCTCAACAGTCACATTTGGCAAAGTACATTAAAGAAGAATAACAACTAATATTTTGGATCAACCCACTATATATTGTCATTATTTATTTTGGTACTATATGTTATTAAGCAATGTAAAATAGGAAAGAAGCATTTAAGAAGATGCAAAAAGTGTTACTTCCTCTATCCCAAATGATTTGACATCATAATCTGATTTTCAAAAGTCAAACTTCTTTATTTTGACCGTAAAATACCAAATGATATGACATCATAAGTTTTTACATATTTAGAAACTAAATAAAGGGTACTACAAGCCACAAGAATTAAAAAATAATTTTTTTAAAAGGGCATATGGATAAATCATTGTCAAAGATTTTCTTGTTTCACCTTTGAAATTCAAACTAAATCATATAAAAAATTGGACGAAGGGAGTATCTCATAGCGCAAATTTCATTCTTTTTGGTAAAGAGGCATTTTGAAAGTGAAGTTGAGTTCACACATACTTTGCTAGAACATAGGCTCAAAGTCAAAATGAATGTCATTAATGAGAATGGGGAGTATTTGATTCACACATAGCTACAGGTCTAACAAGTTCATTTCTTGGAAAAAGGTTGTTCACTTCAACAATGCCTAGCATTGGTTGCAGTGTTACGGGAGACCGCTTCAACACAGTAATCATCCTTCCTGCAGTCTGCTCCGTTGAATATTGAACAAAGTTGGCCGTGCACAACCTTGGATGAGAATTGAAGAAATTGTAATAAGGTTCTCCTACAACAAGCAAAAGTTATATGTTACAGAAAAATTGAAGACATATGTATAATGTAAGTGAGTAATATTCTACCAACTGAAACGTCATTATCATAGGCGATTACATTCTCACATAGTAAGGCATCTGGATGCCTTAAAACAACATTGATCCTCTGAAAAGTAAAGGTAATGAAATGAAGTTAAAGTAGGAATACGTTACACCTTCCCCCATCATACTGCTCCAAAAAAATAAACAGGAAAGGTTTCCAACAACATACAATTCCTCCCACTTGAAACTTGAAAGCAGAGCCCACCGTGTTCTGCACATACACCAAGGCCATAAAAAGAAGACTGGATATGACATTCGTGGTATTTAGATAAACAAAATAGCATGTGCCCATGTTCTTGCTCAGATTTTGCTCTCTCTGCACGTCCTCTTGTTCAACTTTAACTGGGTCTGATGATCTGATTAATCTCCTCCGCAATGTCCAAGAGTAGTCTAGATATCTGAAGTCCGGAGAAAAATAGTGTTGGCTTACAAGTCCTCCATGATAAAGACTAGGTCCCTTCACAAAAACAGATAATAAAGTATTGAAGTTAGATGCAGAAAAGTAAAGGTAATCAAAATGAAGTTAAAGTAGGAATACGTTACACCTTCCCCTGTCATACTACTCCAGGAAAAAAATAGGAAAGGTTTCCAACACCATACAATAACTCCTAGTAGAAACTTGAAAGCAGAGCCCACCATGTTCTGCACATACACCAAGGCCATAAACAGAAGACTGGAAGTGACATTATTGGTATTTATATAAATGAAATAGCATGCGCCCATGTTCTTGCTCAGCTTTTGCTCTCTCTACATGTCCGCCTGTTCAACTTGAACTGGCTGTGATGATCTGCTTAATCTCATCCACAATGTCCAAGAGTAGTCCAGATATCTGATCCGAAGAAAAATAGTGTTAGATTACAAGTCCTCCACGATAAAGACCAGGTCCCTTCACAAAAACAGTTAATAAAGTTTTGAAGTTAGATGCTAGAAGGTAAAAGACCCAAAGTGTTTTACGTGGAAACCCCTTTGTTCAAGGGAGGAAAAAACCACAAATTGCCGTCTCACAGAAATTCTCAAGGCTCCACCAATATCAAGAAACTCGTAACTACAAACTCAAGTAATTATAGTTGATTAAACTTTTAATCCTATCACCGTTGTAACACCTCTATTACAAGACGACTAAGCAATAACTTTATGTCGACTATACCAACTAACTCGAGCCGATATAGACTTCAGCACTTTACAAAAACTAACACTAGCCACCTAATCAGATCATATTGATAATAGAAAAAACAATCTACTATCCTTTATATATAGTTGTACTAGATTTACAATATAAGAACACAAGAGACAAAACTCGAAAACCAACTAAAGACGTTGCAACACTCAATCAGGTCCCTTGTTGAGTATGAACAATGTTATTTCTTGAAATGACTTTTTCTTTGTGAATATTCTTGATTGCAAGAAATCTGTCTTGAATATTATTATTACTATACCCAATATTTGACCAGCCTATAAAAAATTCAAAATGTGAAAGACATGTTTAATGATAAGCAAGTCTTATGTTAAACATACTTGGTCAACCACTTCTTTTTCTTGCTTACATTCCTCTCTGAGAAATTCCCTTCTAGTATGGGAACAAAGTCTTCAGATTTTTCTCTCCTTGCTCGTCTGCCTGTTTGACCTAATATCCACAATGCTTCTGACGTGACCTTCATCCAAGATTAGTCCAGATATCTGGAGTACAAAGAAGAATAGAAAATAAGATTAAGATATGTTTAAACATTATTCTACATAACTATCAGGCAGACAACTCTATATGTCTTGACAACAAGGAGCAATGTTCCATCTGTTTGGTAAATTTCAGAATCCCTTCTTCCTTTAAGTTTGTAAGCTTAAGTTTGATTCAGCCTACTTTTTTGGTCTATGTATATTAGGATGAGTATTTTGATGGGGAAGAACTTGGAAAATTGATTGTGGCCATTTGTAACATATTGATTGCATCAAAGAGTGGAACAATCTTCAGAACACTTTTCCATGCGCAAGAGGAGAGTGTCAGATATGCTACCTTGATAATTCATGCATTCCACGTTTACTTGGCTTCAACAAATCATAAATAGGAAATGGTCCGCTCAGCTCTGATTGTAATCTTTATTGAACAACCAATGCGGAATAACACCACCTGTCATTTCATTTAGCTCAAATTACAATGATTAGTTAAAGCCGAGTAAACATTGAATGCATGAATCTCATGGTGAAGGTAGAATAGCTGGCACTATCCACTTGCATGTGGCAAAATCATTCTCGAGCTTCTTCCACTCTTTTTATGCAATCAATATGGTATAAATGATCACAATCAACCTTTGCAAGCTCTTACCCATCAAAATACTCATAAGACACATGAGTCAAAAAAAGAGGAAGGTTGGATCCAAATTTATGTAAGATTAGAAACGTAATAAGAAGGGAGGGATTATGATTTTAGTGCCCTTTACCAAACTTATGCAACAATGCCACTTATTATCAGGACAGGTTGAATTGTCCACCTTGTACTTATGTAGACTTATGCTTAAATAAATATCTCGTGCCTTTGTTATATCATAAGGAATTCTCAAATTTTATATATTTAAAATATGGTCTAAAAGATTTTTTTTTTAAAAAAAATTATGTAAATATAGAGGACACATCAATATATACAAAATAGAGAAAAGAAAGAAGATTATTCTACTCAATTAGACCCACATTCTTGGTATTTAATCAATGATATTATGATGCGAGTATAAAAAGTTTAGTTTATAAAATTTGATGCTAATTCAATGTTTTCCAAAAATAAACAAGTGATAGGAAACATCAATGCATGGATTTTACCATAAATCAATTGGTATTAAAATAGTGCAATTTAATAAGGAAAATAGTCAATTGACAATTAGAGATTACCACTAGTAATCTATCGCAATAAATAGATCGAAGGAAAGAATCATGAATGATCTTGTAATTTGAAGTAGCCATGTCAATACAACTAAATATTTCAGTCTAAGATAACATGATTTAGAGACTTCCATATTTGAAGGTCACACACACACACACACAAACACACACACACACACATACATATATATATATATATATATATATGTATATGTATATATGGCAAATACATAAACAGACCCCTAAACTTGTTGGGTTTTTCCCCTCATGTACCTTAACTATGCTGTTTTCCTATTGAATCATTGAACCACCCATAATTTGTTCCTTTTAAACGAACACAGTTGGCTGATGTGGAATCAAATTTTTGAGGGGTATTGATAGAGGATACATATGTTGTTCCAGAACTCATTAGTCCAATTGATAGTGAAAATGTTCAAAAATAATTATGTTTTACTTCAAGTCATTTGAACACATTAGAAAACAAATGAGACTAACACATTTTATCTCAATTCTTTAATAAAAAAAACATTACAATACGAACACAATCGAAGGCATTTACAATAGAAAAGTCGATCAAAATCAACTAACTATGTTTAAAAGGAATAAATTATGGGTGGTGCAATGATTCAATAGGAAAATGACGTAGTTAAGATACCTGAGGGGAAAAACCCAACAAGTTTAGGGATTTGTATATGAGTTTGTCCTATATATATATACTTGCCATAACTAGTAAAAATTTGCCAAGAATAATTAAATCAAAGTTGTCCTCACTAACTGAAAGAAAGAAAAGTTGGGGAATGAAATAGAGTCAATCAAGGAGAAAATCATTTCAAAGTTTATCAAGGATAGGTAAATATTAAGGTGTATCAATCAATTAAGATAACAAAAATTGAATGAAGCATCAATCATGGAGATTTTTAGAATAGCCAATCAATTCATTAAGATAATTATCAAATTCGCACATTAAGACTTGCTACACTTGAATCAAGAAACTACAACTCAATCAGTCTTCTTAAAGAAAAACTTAAGGGCGTATTAATACGCATTTACAAAAAGGGCAGATTACATTCAAATAAAAATAAGAACACACAAAGTAGAAAATGCACAAGTGAGGAACTAAAAATCATAAGGAAATCATTCTAAAAGGAAATTTAATGATTACTTTGAATTTTATATAACGTAAGAATACACTTATAATTAGTATACTAAAAAAACGTAAGGTTGTTTACGAAATTTATTTAAAAGATAAGATAATAAAAAAATGAACCTGGATGGATCAATTAAGATCCAACTATTCATTAGCCCCAACACCTTATGCCACCATCAGGTCTCGCTGGTCAACGCGATAGAGAAACAATGCTCTTGTTGTTATTTTTTCCGATCTCGTTTGGGGAAGGATGATGGTTGACTTGAATCATCAAAGCCAAATGGCTTTTCACGGTGGCTGTCTTGCCGAAATTTTTGGTCGGAACCAATGAGATGAAGAGAACAAGACAAACTGATATTGCACGGTGCGGCGCTTCGCAAGCTAACATGGACGAGAAGAGAGTCAAAGAGAAAGAGTAAGGGGAGGAGAGGGGAGACTGGTTTGGATAGTGAAGTGGATGCTATCCACTGGTGGTTGGAGAAGCGGCGTAGGAAAGAGGAGAAGGAGAGGGGCTTGTTTGGTGGTTGGGTTCGTGAGTGAGGATGGAGAAGGGGATTTGTTAGTGGACTTTGCCGATGATGGACGATGTTTGGAGGAGAGGAGCGGCGCCTGACATTTTCAAAGAGAAGAAGATAAAAATGAAAATAGAGTTAGGGTGAGGATATTTATATAGAAACTGGTATGAGACTCAATCTTAGCTGTTGGTTTAGGTTTAAAAGAATGGAATGAACGGTTGGGATTAAAGATGAGATCTTGAGATTGGAATTGAATTAATTGGTTCAAAATGGGCTAGAATTGTGATAAAATTGAGTAGAAAATTCCAAAATTAAATAGATTGAATAAAAGAGGCTACAATTAATATGATTTGGAGATATATTTAATAAATTGTTATCCAATAAATGGTTATACTAGAAATATTAAATAAAATTCATATAAGATAAATACACTTATATATAATAGACGTTAAATACATAAGTTTATTAATTATTTCAAATTTAGAAATCGATAAATATAATAACAACAACGACAAAAACAACAACAACATGAACAACAGGAACAACAACAACAACAACAACAACAAAAATAACAACAACAACTACAAGAACAACAACAAGAATAACAAGAACAACAATAACAACAACAACAACAACAGTAGCAAAAAAAAAAACCAAGAACAACAAGAACAACAATAACAACAACAACAGTAGCAACAACAACAACAACAACAAAATCAACAACAACAACAACATTTTTGTAAATTGTGAACAATAAAGTATATGATTAATTAATAAAAATTAAATTTTTTTTTAAACATATAATAAAGAAATAGATTTTAAAATACATATTTAATCAAAAACCAATTCGAAAAGTCATATAGGTTAGTCGAAATTGGGTGTCAACAAATTTCCTCTTTGCTCAATTATGAATAATGAATAGGTGGGCAAAGACTTTGACTAAGTAGCCAATTTTTTTCGGCTAATGAAAGGATATTAGTGGGATCATATGAAATGATAAGTAATTGTGGAAAAAAAAGGCGTGGCCGAGACTTAGACCTTAAATCATATACATATCTCTGGTGTTACAAGAATGAAGTTATGTGTTATTCTAGATTTAGGAATAGACTAATCTTCTAAAAATTAAAATAATGGTATGAGATTCGAATAGAAGCAATATTATCTTGAGTAGATAAGATCTTTCAAGGCGGTATGAATATTGTAAGGAAGATAAAAACAACTTCAGACATGAGAGGAAAATATCATACGAGTAGTGCGAGAGATGAGAAAGCCTTTATTGCAGTGGTATATAAGTACGAAAGTCATATCTGAAAGAAAGGTTGATCTCATCAGTAATTTGTCAGTATCGTCAAACCCAGAAATTATGATATGGCTAAATAAAATGATTTGGACATATGCAGTGATTAAATGGTAATATAGTTTATTAACATGATGCAATTTTCCATAGAGATCATGAAAAATTGTCTTAAGACAATAAGGATGACGACTTAGGGCCACGATACATGAAAATTTAATTCTTGGGTCATGGAATAATTGTTGTAGTAGATATTAAATTCTTAGGTCATGAGATGATGTCCGCGGGCCATGAAAATGGTGTCTTTATACTACGACGCCTTTGAAACATGATAATCATAAATTTAATCATCAGGTCATGAAATAATCTTTGCAAACCATGAATTAAAGAATTTAGACTATGGAACCTTTGGAACATTAAAGTAATGATAAAAGAGTGTGGATCTTTTTTTTAATGCAATTTGGACATATTGTGATATTTACATCTTGATTCGTTAGATATTTCTGCAGATATATTTTTGGGGGCTCAATAGATTTCCGTAACTTGATTAAACCTTAGCACAACGTTAATGTGATTCTCAGACTCAGTATTATTCTCTACATGATAATCATACATTTGATTTGGTTATCTTATCTAAAGATCGAAAAGCTTTGGAAAATAGTGGGTTTTTCGGGTGAAACATGAAGATGGTAATCCAACTCCATGGTACAAAGCTAGATTATTTATGAAGGAATCTAACCAGAAAAAGAAAAATGATTATTATGAGCTATTCCATCCAATTGTGAATATATCATCCATCCGTGTGGTTCTAGGCTTTGCTGCAAGTATAGACTTGGAGGTCGACCAGATGGATGGTAAAACAACTTTTCTCTATGGTGACTTGGATAAAGAAATTTATATAGAGAAGCCGGAAGGCTTTGAATTCAAGGGAAAAGTGAATCATGTTTGCAAGTTGAATAAGAGCTTGTATGGTTTAAAACAAGTTCACAAGCAATGGTAAAAGAAGTTTGGTTCTATAATGTTTCAGCAGGGCTTCAAGAAGATTTCTCCAGAACATTGTGTTTTTGTTTAAAATCTCTGATGGTGACTTTAATATCGTTTTACTTTATGTTGATGACATGTTTGTTGTTGATCATAATACTTGCACGAATAAAAAGTTGAAGTAATATTCGAATAAGTCTTTTTCTATGAAGGACTTGGGACTAGAAAGACAGATTCTTGGCATGCAAATTGATCGTGATAGAGATGCCAAGAAGTTCTGGTTGTCACAGGATAAGTACATTCAGAAAGTACTTCGTAAATTTAACATGGACAAAGCTAAGGTTGTCAGTACACCTTTAGATATGCACTTCAAATTGAGTAATAAGTGTAACATCTCCCAACTAGACGGAACTAGCAAAGAGTTTAAAATCTTAAAATACTTATTTTTGGAAAGAAAAAGTAAATCTGGAAAATTTGTCTTAGTTAGGAAAGTGAGTTTTGGTCATTTTCATACGACCATAACTCCTAGATCAGGATAAGTTAGGAATGGTTCCAGACATTGTTAGAAAGCACTTAGAATAATCTTTCCAATGTCGCTGAGTTTGCGTGATTTTGATATCGTATGAGTGAGTTATGCCTTTCGGAATTTGGGCTATTGGATGATGTGTTGCAAGCCGACATGACTCATATTCTAATGATGGAATATTCAGAAAGTGAGGGCAGATCTTCTTTAACAGAGGTAGACAAGGATGTCCCAATCGACAATGTGCTTCATATGGAGACATGACACTTGAGCAAGAAACTGACCGAGACTCCATTCATAAAGGATGTAGTGATCATCAGATACACGTCCTTTACCAATAACTTGATTTGTCGTAAGATCTTAAAACAAACAATGATCGGGGAAGAATGAAATATAACAATTAAGGTATCTTGTAACTTTGCTAACAAAAATCAAATTAAAGACCAACTTTGGTAGACTTAATACAGATGAAAAAGTAATAGTCGAGGTGGGTTTAATAGTCCCAAATCCAACACCATTACAAGTTGATCCATCATCTACACTAATGGGAGAGGGTGTTTTGTGTGATCGAAAGCTAGAAAAAATATTGGGATTACCTGTCATGTGATTTATGGCCCCTGAATCAATCACCCATTTATTTGATGAGGTGATAAGACATGTTTTATTGACTCATAGAGGCCATTAACAGAAGTGGATTCCTTCAAAGAGTTTTTATATTGAGAGAATTTAGTGAACTCTTTAGCCAAAAAAACCATTTTCTCAGCTAACGTACTAGAAGCCGTCATTTCCCCAACCAATACATTCACTGTATCAAAATAAATTGATAGAAAACCCTGGAAAAGTAAAATTTTTTAAAACAAACTAGGTGTTGTCTTCTTGACACAACTACACAATCCAGTAAATCACTTAAACAAATCAGAGAACTATCGCAAACTTGAAGCCCTAATCAGCAAGTGTCAGCCAACAAATATGAAACAGAAGATGACAACTAGAGAATCAATTCCAACACTTCACTTAAAAGGACAAATCTTCTCAAATAAAAAGCAAAAGACTCAAACAGGTCTTCTCAAACAAACAAAGGACTAATCTGATCCCTCAATTGAAATCCCGCTCACCCAAATGAAAATAGTATTCTAACACAAAATAATAGATCATTTGAGAGAAATAAACACTTATAGATCAGAGAAACCATCAGAGAACAGAAGAAAAAATGAATGATCTGACCAGATCTGATAAAGAGCACCACAAAGTGCATAAGTAAGACAAGGCAGGGAAACGTCGGAGAGGAGAAGAAAGTTGGACCGTAACAAATTATGGTAAGGCACTACGCCTAACTCCGACGAAGACAAAGGTCTGGCTCTGATACCATGTTATTTGAAATATGGAATAGAAGAACTTGTATTTCACTATGTTAAGAAGTACATGTATATGTATGTCACTACTAAAGATCACACCCAAGTTGTAACATGGCGTACTTGACCCCAAAGGGGACTTGTACAAGCCTCTTAGCACCCATTCATTAAATAGGCAATAAAAAGTGCGAAATTAAAAACCTTTCTCAGTAAAACCAAAAACTCATTTATAAAGTAGCAGAATACTAAAGTCTCACATGACCATCTTAGACACAATCTCAAACATTATAGGGACATGACCGTTTACAATCAAAGAAACACTAAAATGTCTATTACATCAAAAAGGAAACATAAGAATTCTTTGTCTTCGAATCCATGATTACATACGAAGTCTTGGAGGAATAGTGATCAAAGCCTTCAACTAATCAATCCACTAGCTACCTCAACCTATATTTGTAGTAAAAACATGAAGAAGATGACGTTAGCACAATTAAGCACTAAGTGGGATGACCATGCAAAAACATGCTAAAAAGGGGACATTTTATTGAAAGTCATGCTTTTATGTCATTTGGTAAGACTTCATGAACATTGAAAAATGGAGCATAATATAAGTCAAAACCAACATACAAGTCACAATATCTCATTTAGAAAATACCATCATGTAAGCCATTACCTTTACCTTTTAACCTTCTCTTCAAGTAATCATGCTACAACTAGGACCAACATGCAATGCATAAGCATATTCTTAAGAAGGTCATTTCAATATTCTATCGCCACTATCTAAAGTTACCCCAAGACACACCTAAGTAAGACATAAAGTGGTAGCTCATACTACCTCTTCATACCACACCTAAGTATTCCTCAAGGCTATAATAGACAAGAAACTTTAAATCTCAAGACAATATGCTAAGTTACTCATTTCATCAATATAAGAGAGACATGTATCATATTACATAGATAATAAATCAACATTCTTTATTAGCTTAATTTAGAGGACTTTCACACATTAGTCATTAATACATAGCAAACTAACTCAAGCACCATTAAAGCCTACTTGTGCCATGTGTAAATAGCATCCCATACTACTACATACACTTTGTAGAACTTATCAAATAACGAAAGTTCACGTCCCATGTGATGGGAATAAGTGTTTAACCGACATAGATCATGAGAGCTAATTCATGGAATCCGTTTTTCCACACCATAAAGAGGTGGTCCCTTGCCTATGGAATGCCGGTTCATCTAGCTTTGGTTGATCCCTTGCTAGGACCTATGTGGGCACATAGTTGTGGGAAATCAAAGACGTTCATTGAGATTCAGCCTATCGTTGGGAGAACCTCCATCTAACTATTTTTTCTTGGTGCTTATCCTGCATTCCTATAGAGTAGTCACATGAAAATTACATTGGTGTGCTTGAGAGAGCCACCAACATTAGTCCTACCGACCCAAGACACATACTGATGAAGGGTCACCACCATTAGGTCTACCGATTTAAGGTAGAAAGGATAGATCATTGATATTCCTAGGAAGGGCCACCACCTTTAGGTCAACCATTCCGAGGTTCATCATTTCACACAAGAAAAAGGCCACCACCATTAGGTCTACTGCTTCAAGGTTATACATTCACATTTAGCACCTAGACTCTTCATGAAAGGTTACCACCATTATGTCTACCATCACAAGGTTTAACCTAGAATACTTCATAACTATTTCATTTATAGAAAGGATACCGACAATGGGCTGACCAATAAAAGACATTCATTTATTCATTCATTCATAAAGAGGCCACCAACAATAGGTCTACCAATTCATTATCATTTCAACATTAAGTCAGATACATTCATTAGTATTGGAGAGGATGAACTAGGCTACCAATTCAAGACACACATTCATCTAAACATTCATTTATACAAGAATAGGAAGCATATATATATATATATATATATATATATATATATATATATATATATATATACACATACTTCTATACATGATCACCTTCACTTCATTGAATTCACATTCATATAACTATCAAATAAGCACCTCCACCTTTCTAATTCGTGGATGAATCATTACATTATCGATTCTTATTCAACAAGAGATTGATCACAATATGCCTTCAAGGCCTTAGATCCCAACTCACCAACACACCAATACATAAATACATTAATACAAAAATAACTCTCCATAACTAGGCATATATGATAATACAATTCAATAATCTAAATCAATATAGGGATAATTCCTCAACATGCATTCATGAACAATAATACACATCATAAGGCACATTTTGAGAAATTGAGAGAAGTCACGGGTTAATCGAACTTTTCATCATAAATATTCAATAAAATAGTAATTCAATCATATAATGCCATTAAAAACCTTTTTATATCATTTGATGGAAGAACCCATGAGATTGAGTCAAATTGGTGTTTCTCTTGAAGTTGAAAACATTTTAAATTGACTCTAGGGATGGAAGTTATCACTAGGTGAAGTATCACCATACTTATACTTGAAGAATCCCACGAAATCCACTTGAAAACTTGAATAAATTTACCTTGGAACCTTGAGTTATTCACCTTTAATGGAGTTTTCCTTGAGAGAGAGTTTTGGTGAAGAGAGGTTTCTAACTTTGTGGTTTTGAAACTTATAAAGTATCAAATAGGTTTTAACAATTTTAACATTCTTAAAATATGTTAATATAACTAAAATACCCGTCCTCATACTTTAAAAGAATTGGGGTGAATTTACCAACTCAATCCTAAGTTGGCCGCGTCTAGACAACACACACATGTGCTATCTACGAACCCCCATCCACGGACCGTGGATAGCTCCACGGGACGTACTGCCATCTATGGATTGGGTCAAAGACTCAACATCTAGGTCTGAACAAGCCTTGATCCACGCCCATGGTTCACCGGACGTGAACCAATCTACTGACCGTGGATTGCCTTCGTGAACTAAGCTGTTTTGACAATTTTTTTTGTAGAGTTGGGGTCCTCCTCAAGGATCCCTTGGGTTCTCCTTAGGGGTCGTACCCAGAAATTTAAGCCTTAAACCCGATGTTCTATGTATAAGAGTCACTTGTACAAGTTCTCAACCTCAAACAACACTCCAAACTTCAACGACAAGGCTTTAGAACACATTAGCTCAAATGACTAATTCCCAGATGTTATAGTCGGTTCTTGTCGTTTGACCTCAATTCTCTTTAAACTTAACATCAAAATCTATTTCTCATCATTTCATCAAGTTTTGAAGTCCAAACTCACATTTGAGGCTCTAGGTCTTCCTATTTCATTTAAGGGTCACTACATTATCTCTCACTTGGGAGGATTCGTCCTCGAATGACACTTAACACACATTGAGGGTAACAACTCAAGACTAGCAGCCCAAAATCAAGCATGCAACATCAATATAAATGTATAAATGTAAGAGGAAACATCAACTCCATATCAAAATCTCAAAACACAACAAGCAAGTAGGAACTACACCTACAAACTCATTATGCATCAAAACTTAATTTTTTTCATTTCATTGGAGGAACTTCCTTATCCAAATCACATTATTCTCATTACAACAACAATAGGCTATTTATGTAACTCTCTCAGTAACAGATTTAGGCATGTTCAACAAGTCAACTCATGAAACATTTAACCAAGTCATACATGATGCATATTAACATGATGAACATATTTATGAAAAATCATTTTTTTTCACTAAACAAGAATTCAAATATAACATGCATAACATCAAGAAGCCATGTAAACCTCATTAACAATCATTACTCCAAAACATAAGACAAGCTACAATAAACTTTATATCTCAAGCTTGAGTAGGAATAGAAGGAAAAGAGATAGGGGTAAATAACTCTCACAACCTTGCTATTATTCATGGTATCCCCCACTTAAGAGGGAACTCAACCATATAGGAACACAACAAAGGATATCTCAATACACATTAACACAAAAAGGAACTATCACTTACCAGTAACTTCATCCGGAATAGCCCATTTGCCTTTTTTGGCTTGAAGAGCATAAAAACGATTCCTCTTTGGAGAATAAGGAGTTGGGACATTTAGAGAAGCTTGCTTGGCCTCCCTTTTTCTATCCATAAGAGTAGGACAATATTTCACTTGGTGATCATTCATTCAACAACAATAACACCTACTAGTACCGTCTAGGAACTTCCTAAAATATTTCTTTACACAATTGTGGCAAGTAGATTTAGCAACTTGAGATCTACCACCTCTCTCTTGGTTAAACTTAGGAGCCCTTGAATAAACTTGGTTTGGAGATATTTTCATGAACCTAGGTTGACCTTGCTCATCGGTTCTAGACCTCTTCAAATCCCTATTCATCCTGTGAAGTTTGAATTCCTCAACTGATTGAGCATACACCATAAGCCTAGAAATGTTCATATCACCATGGAGCATTGCCGTACGACACTCTTCCTTGACTATGTTGGATACACCGCTAACAAACCTACTCATCTCATCTCTAGGGTTGAAAACCAAAGATGGAGTATACTTAGACAATAGGGTAATCTTCAGGGAATACTCCTCCACATTCATGCTACCTTAACTAAGGCATATAAACTTCTCAACCTTAATTGCCATCTTATCACGGGGAAAGTACTTACCAAGAAATGCTCTTAAACTCATCCCATTTTATAAGATCCGCTCCCATAGACCTATTAGTCTTCCATTGACTAAACCAAGTTTGGGCAACCTCTTTCAATTGATAGGAATCCAACTCTGCCTTTTCTGTAGAGGTAACTCCCAAAGCATTCACTATCTTATGCACATCACCCAAAAACTCTTGAGGATTCTCTTCCACCTTAGAACCTAGGAAAACCTGAGGATTCATCCTCAGAAAGTCCCTCAACCTAGAATTCATAGCATTCTCTATAGAATTAACTCTAAGCCCCATATCCGTATTCACTTGAGACGTCATATATTAGGCCAAAGTTAGCTAAGAAGATCTAATATATTCATTGGTCATATCCGGAGCCTCAACTTGAATTTATTGCCTTGGTTTCCTGGGGAACTTGTTCACCTTGAGGACCTTTAGTGTTTCTGGGAGAAACTCCTTCATTCACAATCTCTTCTTCCACTCTCCTTACGGTAGTCTTACTTGTATTCATATTCTATAAACACAAGAAAAGGATTATGAAAAGGACAATTATAGGACTCAACTCTAAGGCACGACTTCAAGAATAATAAAAGAAGTGTAACTTTCTATTGTACTATAGATTCTCGCTCATAGATGTGTCGAGACTCACACATATGAACAAGGTTCTACTAGACGTGGCTTGTAAGACAACAACCTAAAAACCATTCACAAAACCTTATGCTCTGATACCTAGCTTTTCACGATCGGAGAGTACCCCAAGTTGTAATACGGCGTACTTTACCCCAAAGAGGTCTTATATAAGTCTCTTAGCATTCATTAATCACATCGGTACTAAAAATAGTGCAGAATTAAAAACCTTTCTCAATAAAACCAAAAATTCATTTATAAATCAGTGAAATAATTAAGTCTCACATAGCCATCTTAGGCACAATCTCAAACATCATAGGGACACGACCCTTTATCGAAAGAAATACTAAAATGTCTATTACATCAAAATGTAAACATAGGAATTCTTTGTTCTCAAATCCATAAGGACATACAAGTTTTGGAGGAATAGCAATCCATCATTTAGACAGTACCAACACATAAGTGATTACCTTTTTTCTTTTAACCTTTACCTCAAGTAATCATGTTTCAACTAGTACCAACATGAAATACATAAGCATATAACATGAAATACATAAGCATATACATTAAGTAGGTCATTTCAACATTCTAGGGCCTCTATCTAAAGTTACCCCAAAACACACTTAAGTAAGACATAAAGTGGCAGCCCATACTACCTCTTCATACCACACCTAAGTATTCCTCAAGGATACAATAGACAAGAACCTTTACATCTCAAGACAATATGCTAAGTAACTCATTTCATCAATATAAGAGAGACATGTATCATATTATAAAGATAATAAGTCAACATTCTTTATTAGCTTTAGAGGAATTTCACACATTAGTCATTAATACTTAGGGAACTCACTCATCGCCTATCAAGTCCTACTCGTGCCATGTGTAGATAGCACTCATACTACTACCTACACTTTATAGAACTTATCAATTAACTAGAGTGTACATCTCACGTGATGGGCATAAGCGTTTAACTGACATAGACACTAAGAGCTAATTCATGGAGTCTGGTGTTCTATCCCTACATCTTAAAGACGTGGTCCCCTTGTATAAGGGAGACCACTTTATCTAGCTTTGGTGAATCTGTAGCTAGGATTTATCTGGGCACATAGTTGTGGGATATGAAAGATGTTCATTGAGATTCGGTCTATCATTGGGAGAACCTCCATCTAACCATATCCTCTTAGTGGTTAGACTACATTCCCATAGAGTAGTCACGTTAATATTACATTGGTGTGCTTGAGAGGCCACCAACATTAGGCCTACCAACCAAAGACACATACACATAAAGGGTCAGCACCATTAGGTCTACCAGTTAAAGGTATTAAGGATAGCTCATTGATCTTACTAATAAGGGCCACAACCTTTAGGTCTACCATTTCGAGGTTCATCATTTCACACAAGAAGAGGCCACCACCATTAGGTCTACCGCTTTAAGGTTTTACATTCACATTTAGCACCTGGACTCCTCATAAAAGACTACTACCATTAGGTCTACCAACACAAGGTTTAGCCTAGAATACTTTATCATTCTTCTAGTTATAGAATACTACAAACAATAGGTCGACCAATCAAAGACATTCATTCATATAGAGGCTACCAAAATAGGTCTAGCGATTTATTATAATTTTGACATTAAGTCAAGACACATTCATTAGTCTAGAAGAGGATGCACTATCGTACCAATTCAAGACACACATTCATCTATACATTCATGTATACAAGAATAGATGTCTAAACTTACCAATTCAATATACACATTCACATTCAATACATGATCATCATTCTATCCTTGGGATCACATGTATGTTTATATATATATATATATATATATATATATATATATATATATATATATACTTCAAGATTTTATCACCTTAAATTCATTGAATTCACAATAATATAACTATCAAATAAGCACCTCCAACTCTCAAGTGGATCAATGATTACATTAATAATTCTAATTCAACAATAGATTGATCACAATATGCCTTCAAGGCCTTCGATCCCAACTCACCAACAAAACTATACATCAATACAACAATAATTCTCCATAATTAGGCATATATGATGATAAATTCAATAATCTTAATCAATATGGGCATAATTCATGAACATGCATTCATGATCAAAAACCCTCATTATAAGGCACAAATTGAGAAATTTAGAGAAGTCACGGGAATCACCAATCAAATAGTAATTCAATTATATAATTCCATTATAATCCTTTTAAAATTATTTGATGGAAGAACCCATGACATTGAGTGAAATTTGTGTTTCTCTTGAACTTGAAACATTTGAAATTGACTCTAGGGATGGAACCTATCCCTAGATGAAGGATCATCATACCTTATACTTTAAGAATCCACGAAATTTATTTGAAAACTTTAGGAAATTGACCTTGGAACCATGAGTTCTTCAACTCTAATGGAGTTTTACTTTGAGAGAGAGTTTTGGAGAAGAAATATTTCTAACTTTTGAGGTTTTGAAAATAATAATGCATAAAATGGTTTTAACACTTTTAATAATCTTAAAATATATTAATACACCTAAAATAACCATCCTCGTACTTTAAAAGACTTGGGGTGAATTTACCAACTCACCCCTAAGTTGGCCGATTCTAGACAATACACACATGTGCCATCTACGAACCTCCATGCAGGGACCGTGGATGGATTCATGGGACATATTATCCATCCGTGGTTTGGGTCAGAGGCTTAACATGCAGGATTGAACACACCTTGATCCACAGCCATGGTACACGGGGTGTGAACAAGTGTATTGACCGTGGATTGCCTTCGTGAATTAAGTTGTTTTGACAGCTTTTTGGGTAGAGTTGGGGTCCTCCACATGGGCCGCTTGGGGTTTCGTACCAAATGTTTAATCCCTAAACACGATGTATAAAGAATATGAGTCACTTCTACAACTTTCACCCTTATACAACACTCCAAACTTTAACGACAAGGCCTTAGAACACACTAGCTCAAATGACTAGTTCCGGACGTTATGGTCGGTTCATTTCGTTTGACCTCAATTCTCTTTAAACTATACTTCAAAAGTCATTTCTCATCATTTCATTAAGTTTTAAACTTCAAACTAACATGTGACGTTGTAGTTCTTCCCATTTAATTTTAACGGTCGTTAGAATATATAATCACTAGAGGTTCTATCAATGGTAAGTAAATATCCTACACATCTTTCTATGATTTAGCTAGCTAGATAAGGTAAGAAAATATTTTTACAACATCCTACGATATTCTCTAACATCTGATGTATAGTGGTTTCACGGTGCTTTCAACGCTTTTTACTTAGGAGTTGTGTGTGTCTAGAGCCTTTTTATAGTAGTTTTTAACATGTTTTTATGTTTGTTTTATAGGAAATATGTCCGAACTAAAACGGAGAAGGCAACTAGAAAATAGTGCAGAGGTGACCTACGAAGGCCATCGATGGCCCGTCGTTCAATCGACGGTTTGTAGGTGGTGACCGTCTATGGCAGTTCAGAAAAATAGAGAAAACTCAGAGAAATATGACTAAGTGAGGGACTACAGAGAGGATAGACAGTACGTTGATTGATCGATGCATCGTTCTGTTAAATAGTCGATTTGATCAGACATAGTCCCAGTACCCGATATTGGAAAAATTCTAAGGATGGAGCGACGGAGGGCATCGACGGACCATAGTTGCATCGAAGGACCGTGATGTTGGTCCTTCGATTGATTCAGAGATGATGTGATGCGAAGGACTAAAAATGATTCTAAGTATGGACTGACGGAAGCAGTCGACGGTCCGTCTGTGGAGGTCGTCGATTACAACTGTATTTTTCGGACAACATTCCTCATTTTAATTCCTTTTAATTTAGGACAACGTTTTCTATAAATAGGGATTAGAACCTCGTTTTTTAGGTTAGACATTGTTGGTATTGTTATTGTTTTCTGTTGGAGATAGATTTTTGCAAAATTTAGTGTTAATTCAATTTCCGGATTTGGTTTCAAGTATTATCTTGCAATTTCAAGTTAATTTTCTGGGTTTTTCTTCAAATTGTCATAGTAAATTCATGATTTATTTCTTAACAATGATGAATTCTGTTCTTTCTTGCATAGGTAACTAAATCCACAACTAGGGTTGTGGGAACCATGGGTGATTAACAAAGTAAACCTAGTTAAATAACAATTCTCAATTAGATCTTGCATATATTGATAATTCTTTCGGTTAGAAGTCTTTTAACGGTGGCCAACGTTAGAACTCGCCTTGTTACTATTTGCCGGACTAAGGAGGTAGTCCATACGAAAAGAATTATCAACATAGATTTAATGGATACTATCTAATAGGCTAGTGTCGATTGGTGCAAAGTAATAACTAAGCCATACATCTATTATGATGCTTAATATGAAGTAAAGGTAAGGGTTAGTAGTTTATACACACGTAGCCGGGCCAAGGTACGGGGTGAAATTTCCTAGATGCCCGACCAGAGATTTAGAGATACCTAACTTATCACTTTTCATTCAAAATATTAGGGAAGAATTATTATTACTAGGAATACGGAGTTATGAACCGATGGAGAACACTTACACCCTAGTTTATCTCACAACTTGATAAAAATAAAATCTTTACTTTTGCTTCCTTATTTGCTTAAAAATATTAAAGAAACTTATTTCAACCCCCCCCCCCTTAATTACATATTTTCGGAAAGAGTTTAACTAAATAGATATAATCGTATAATGAAGTTAAGTCTAAACCATTTTCCTAGTGCGATCGACCCCAACCTACTAGTTGGGTTCTTTAATTGATACGACCGCCTATACTTCTTTAGGGAAATGTAATTTGAGCGTATCAAATTTTGGCACCGCTACCGGGGATTTTGTCTTTTAGATTAAGTTTTATAACATTATTGAAGTTTAGTCAATGATTTCTTGATTTTACTTTTCTTTTCTTTTTGTTTCTTTCAAGTCTAGCTCTAGTGTATGACAATTACACGGTAGTTATCAACATCCTTATAACATTTCATCTTAATCAACCTCACAACCATAGTCAAGACATTTCAATTCAACATGATACCACCCTATCAATCCTAAACAAGGCATACTCCAACACAACATCATAACTTAATCAAAATTAACCATAGTTTGAAGTAAAGTATAGGGATGACAAGACTTACCAAGTCTCCTTTATAGTTAATCATCCAGGTCTTACCATCAACCATAACTCAACCCAATTAGGGGAGTAACATCATTACACAATGATGTCCAATAGAATAATAAGGCCAATTGCATCACTATAACACAATTCAATACTAGATCATAACTTAAGACAAGTTACTTAGGTCTATTTCACAATATACTTCATAAACTAAATAAAAATCTCAAGAACTACCATGATAGGCCTAGAACTCATCTCAATCTATTCATAATATTATCATAGGATAGTAATTTGATCAATAACAAAGTTAATTGAATGAACATCATACACTACATGTCAAGATCACAACCAAGGGTTAAGGGTTGAGGATCATGTTCTACAATTTAGACCAAACGACCAATAATTATCATAATGTAACATTCCGGAAAATTACATGTCTAGTGAAGAGCCCAATAGGTCCTTAAGAATATGTATTGGGGGTACATAGGCATCCCAATGCCCAATATTGAGAAATATTGGGCATAGTATAGAAACGTGGCTGAGGGGTATTAGCCAATTTCTATATAATACCCAAATAAGCAAAATATTGGGCATATTAGAAAATATTGGCTTAAAGAGTGTTAGCCAATTTTCTAACATTAATGAGATTATTTAAGAAATGTACATGCAATAAAGACCCTATGCTAAAAACATATGTTTTCACAATACTTGCAATGAGGTATGAGGCATCCAAGTGTCAAGCCTAGATACAATAGCACATGATCAATTTAAATGATCATGTAGATTAAGCAGTGCCCAAGGACATAGTGAGGATCCTTGGGACAATAAGTAAATATTTCAAATGAGCCATCAAGAATAGTTAGTTAAGAAAGTACAAGCAACACATGTGCAAGCACATGTGTAACCGTCCAAGGAGGGGACCATGCGAACCACCTAACCAATTCGGTTAGGGCGGTTAAGGGCAGCATGCGAACGGGTTCCTCCATGTGAGGCCTAACTCCCTAACTAACTCTAGACTCTAACTAACTGACCTAACTAGATAACTAACCTAGGACAAACAAAAATAAACTATTTAGTGCACCCGACAACCTAAGACTTAATTCGGTGACACTAATCTAGTAACTAGTTCAAGAAAACATCCTAGTACCTAACCTAGGAAGGTCCAAAAGAGTTAGTTATGGTCACAATGACTTAGGGGTACTTTAATAATTACACTAGATCCCTTAATTAATTAAATTAAGGAAATAATTATTTAATTAAGGAAAATTCACAAGCATGGCCGAACTCTTAGGAAAAATTTCAGTTAAATGTTTTCCTATTTCAAGTCAACTTAGGACGGGCGTTTTAGTAATTAACTAATTAATTTATTTAATTAGCTTAATTAGCCTAAGTTGAATGAGTCAAGATCAGTCCCTAAGACTTAGACTCACGTTAAAACACTAGAAAAATCACGACTCAAAACAGTATGCAATCGTGAGAAAAATAGTGAGCAAAACGTAGAAAAACAGAAAAGTTCTCTTAGGCGATTTCAAGGTTTTCTTCAAGTTTTCGTGCAAGGTGATCTTTGTAGATTCAATTCTACATAAGGTATGGGTTTCCCTCCTCGAATTCTTTCTCCAAGAGTATTTTCCATAATAAATTGGCTAATAATGATTTCATGAAATTATATTTGAATGAATGTTTGGCTTGTGCCAATAAATTGGCTATGAAGTCATTTCCAAATTTTCTAGGCCAATACTAATTTTATGCAATTCACATATAGCCAAAGTATTGAAATGAAAACTTAAGCACATCTAAGATAATTCAATGAATCCATAACCAAGGGTATGCCATTCATTTGGACAAGTCCTCACATGCCCTATCCAAATGAACTATGAACATAAGTATTTCATTGAATGAAGTTCTCAACGTCAATAAATGATTATATGAAGCTACCAAATGAACGTAAGCAAGTAAAGTGAGTATTAACATAATTAAAAGTGTCTAAGTTATGAAAGTGACCAGACATAGGTGTTAAAGGAAGTGAGAAAAGTCTCACTTACACCTAAGACTACTATGTTAAGATACTCACGAAAGAGGGTGTTAGAACGTGTGAGACATGTCTCATTAACACCAAAGATTTTATGTAAGGATAAATTCACATTTCATCAATGTAAAGAAAGAGATAACAATTCATTAATAGAGTAAGCAAACCTCAATCTAGAAGCAAGCTTCCATAATGTTTGAGTCAATTCTAAAAGATAAGAAGATAAAAGAAAGTGCGCAAAGCACCGATATACTAGCTATGAGCTTGTGATTGCACATGTAAGTCTCATGAGATGAGGCTCCACAACGGTGGATAAGAGACTCCGAATATCTCCTAGTCTTCGAACTATGTCTAGCCAACATGGGAACTAGCCTGTGGATTCCACCTAAGAGAGCTAGGCATGTTTCGGTCTCACCTTGGCCAGTGAGATCACCTCTTTTCGGTGTGGGGAAGACACTGGATTTCATGTTTATCTCACATGATCTATGTTGGTTAATGCTAATAAAATTGTTCTTAGTTCACTTTAGCCGTGAGCCACCCCTTTTCGGTGTGGGGTGAACACTTGACATGGATTCACTTTAGCCGGTTAATTACCCCTTTTCGGTGTGGGGCAGACACTGGATTTCATGTTAACTCGCATGATATAGGATTCACTTTGATCGGTGAATCACCTCTTTTCGGTGTGGGGAAGACACTGGATTTCATGTAATTTCACATGATCTTAATGCTACAGACTTCTTTAAGAAAAAAACAAGAAACAAGAGATGTAAGTTCAAGGCGAACTAAGAAGTAAGAGTTTATGAATGCCAATGTTGATAAGATTAAAGTTTCCAATAAGTAAAAGTCATAGCCAATAATGAATCCTCATGTTATGAAAATAATCAAGCCAAATAAGGTTGGCTTATAATTACTTTATATAATTGGCAAATGATCATAGACAAATAAGATTGGCTTATAATGACTTCTTATATTAAGCCAATAATACAATAATAGGAATAGTCACTGAAGATTGGCTTATGAAGATTCCATTCCCCAAAATGTAGATAAATCATTTCCTTAATCTCTTGGAGTACTTACTTGATTCATCGTGGGTATGGGACTACAATGAGTCATTGCACTTAAAAGTAAAACATAAGATCAAAGGAGATGATTGAACTAGACAACAAAAAGAAAAAAAGGACGAAAAAATCTAAGTATGGGACAAGGTGCTCTCGGGTTAGGGAGATCAAATTTCTCAACTTTCGTTTAATATGTTCAAAATTTATGTGGATGATTCCAAGGTCTCGTGTTCATATAGAAAATGAGTTGTGTACTTTGAATGCATTAAATTACTCTATATTCATACCACAATTCACAAATAACGAATTAGGAAAGTCTAGTGATGTCATTTTCCAGAAATGGCATGTTGTTTAGGAAGAGCTTTCCTTGATCATGCATATCCTTATGTGTATGTGTTCATACACCCATACTTAGTACAAGTGTGTACTAACCTATACTATTACTATTTTTATAGAGTGAAGGTCAGAGAGAAGGTTGAAGACTCATTGCAGCGGTTTGGACTCAGTGACTTCCAGACCTTTGGTAGGTCCTCTTGATTTCGAGGATGCTACATCTATCTTTCTAGCATTAGTACTTTAGACATAGGTATTGGATGTTGTCCCTAGTGATTTTTTCAGACATTTATTCGAACCTTTGTATTAAGGCCATTTTTGGCAAACTATTATGATATATTGATTCTTTCATTTGATTTGCTTAATCTATTGTAGATGGTTGTTTAGTTTGAGCTTATAGTGTATTAATCCATGTAACCTTTATATGAAGTCTATGTATACTTCATTATGTTTTAAAAGTTTTAAATTTCCGCAAATTTAACTATATAAATGCGATGAAAGCTAAGAAGAGGCTTGTCTGCAACCTCTAAGAGGTTAACGACGCCGGTCGCGATTCGAATTAAAGAATCTAGGTCGTGACAAACTTCGTATCAGAGCATGAGGTTAAATTACCTAGGAACTAAAGCTCAAAACAACCACGTTACGTAGTTTCTAACTTAGTGCTGTGAAGCGAGCCACAATCATAACTGAGAGACTAAGTGATGATAAGAAATTTTCCCTTCTTCTACTCTTTATCGTGCTATGTAGAATTATGACATTTTGTGTCATTTAAGAATCTAACTTACTTCTTGTGTATGCGTGAAAAAGTATGAACACAAGGAGAAATGCCGCAAGGAGAGTTGAAGAAGCAGCTGCTGGAGGAAAACAAGTTCCTCCTCAAGCCGCAGCTGCAGGAGCTCAAGTGCCTGTCAACCCAGCTACTGGAGCTCATGTGCTTGTCAACCCAGCTGCATTGATAGATGGAGAGGTGAGGGAAGCTTTGATGCATATGGAACAGGCCATCACTACTCAGGCGCATGCCTTTACGACTCAAGCCAACAGAGAGGGTGCTCCCAGGGAGAACCCGCAATCTAGCACCATGGCTAGCACACTAAGGGACTTCACTAGAATGAACCCTCCAGTCTATTATGGGTCCAAGACTAGTGAGGATCACCAGGAGTTTGTGGATGAGGTCCACAAAATTCTTTGTGCCATGGGAGTTGATGAAAAGGCAAAGGCTGAGTTGATTGCATATCAGCTCAAAGATGTGGCACAGGTGTGGTAAAAAATGTGGGCAGATGGCCGAGCACCCAGAGATGTCCCCATCACTTGGGACATTCTCAACACTGAATTTCTGGAGAGATTCTTTCCCAGAGAGAAACTAGAAGCCTAGGTTGAAGAGATCATCAACCTGAGACAGGGAGGTATGTCGGTCAAGGAGTATTCCTTGAAATTCGTTAAACTCTCAAAGTATGCTTCTTTTCTGGTGGCAAATAGCAGGGATGAAATGAGCAGGTTTGTGACTGGAGTATCGGAGGATCTAGTGGTCTGAAAAGTATGAGAAGAGCTTCCAAGAGCTCAAAAACCGACTCACGTCAGCCCAGTGCTCACATTGCCGAGAAGTGGTGCAGGGTACGTGGTATACTGTGATGCTTCCCGAGTAGGTTTGGAATGTGTTCTTATGCAAGATGGCAAGGTTATTGCATATGCATCGAGACAGTTGAAAGTCCACGAGAAGAATTACCCTACTCATGATCTTGAGTTAGCTGCGGTTGTCTTTGCGTTGAAGCTGTGGAGACATTATTTATATGGTGTACATGTTGATATATATACTGACCATAAAATTCTT
The DNA here is from genome assembly GCA_016801875.1 of Solanum sitiens. NCBI lineage: Eukaryota > Viridiplantae > Streptophyta > Magnoliopsida > Solanales > Solanaceae > Solanum > Solanum sitiens. The sequence continues at coordinate 352,702 of JABWTJ010000327.1, forward strand.
TAGTATGTTTTTACGCAGAGAGAATTGAACCTTCGTCATAGGAGATGGCTAGAACTGCTCAAGGACTATGATATGAGTGTCCACTATCACCCAGGTAAGGCCAATGTAGTGGCCGATGTGTTGAGTAGATTGAGCATGGGCAGCATGTCTCATGTTGATGATGAGAAAAAGCAACTAAGTAAAGAGGTACACCAATTGGCTAGATTGGGTGTACGGCTGATAGATACACCAAGTGGGGGTGTTTCGGTTCACTCAAGTTACGAATCCTCATTTGTTGTAGATGTTAAAGCCAAGAAGCACCTCGACCCTATACTTATGGATTTGAAAGACTCAGTGTTGAGTAAGTTGAATGAGTCATTTTCCCTAGGAGGGGATGGTGTACTCAGATACAAGAACAGGTTATGTGCGCCCAACGTTGATGACTTGCAGTCTAACATTTTGGCGGAAGCTCACAGTTCCAGATATTCTATTCATCCAGGTGCCACCAAAATGTATCATGACCTTAAAGAGGTCTATTGGTGGGATGGTATGAAGCATGATATCTCAAAGTTTGTGGAGGAGTGTCCAAATTGCCAACAGGTTAAGGCCGAACAACTTAAACCTGGGGCTCTTACCCACACGATCGAGTTTCCAACATGGAAGTGGGAGGCAATTAATATGGATTTCGTGGTTGGTTTGCCGAAACTTGAAGAATGCATGATTCTATTTGGGTCATTGTTGACCGAATGAATAAATCCGCACACTTCATTCCCGTGAAGTCCACTTACCGAGCCGAGGACTAAGCCAAACTGTACATTGATGAGATCATGAGGTGGCATGGGATTATTTTGTCTATCATTTCGGATAGGGGAGCCCAATCCACTTCTCACTTTTGGAGATCTTTCCAAAAGAGTTTGGGTACACATGTAAAGCTTAGTACTACTTTTCATCCGCAGACGGATGGTCAAGCAGAAAGTACCATTCAGACCCTTGAAGACATGTTGAGGGCATGTGTTATTGACTTCAATTGGAGTTGGGATGATCACTTGCCGCTGATTGAGTTTTCGTATAATAATAGTTACCATTCCAGTATTGGGACGGCACCTTTCGAAGCATTTTATGGCAGGAGATGTAGGTCTCCAATTGGGTGGTTTGAAGTTGGTGAATCTGCCACCGTTGGACCTGAGATTATGCTTGAGACTATAGAAAAGTTGAGTATGATCAAGGATAGGTTCGCTACTGCTTACATTCGTCAGAAATACTATGCTGATAACAGAAAGAGAGCTCTAGAATTCGAAGTAGGTGTTCAAGTCTACTTGAAGATATCACCCATAAAGGGGTGATGAGGTTTGGTAAGAAAGGGAAGTTGAGTCCGAGAAATATAGGTCCTTATGAGATCTTATAGCGAGTAGGAAATGTTGCCTACGAACTGAAGTTACCACAAGAGTTAGCTTCGGTCCATCCAGTGTTTCACGTTTCCATGCTTAAGAAGTGTCTAGGCGATCCACCTTCCCTCCTACCTATTGGGGGGTTAGAAGTTGATCAGAACCTTTCTTATAAAGAGGTTCTAGATGAGATTTTAGATCGTCAAGTGAAGCGGCTAAGAAACAAGGAGGTTGCCACCGTGAAGGTACTATGGCGGAACCACCTTGTTGAGGGTGCAACATGGGAGGCCGAGGCCGATATAAGATCCCGTTACCCTCACTTGTTCAGTTCATGAGGTTAGATATACTCTTCTTAGATGTGATTTTGTTTAAGAAACTCTATGTTTTAGTGATTTAGTTGATTTGGTATTGTAAGTCCATAATCGTGCATTTTTATACTTGCATTAAACGAGTAATAATGAGTTGATGCGTGCATTATGTAGCTATATTTTTATAGCGTAGACGTGATTTTATGTGTTGCATGAGTTGCGATGTGCATTAAGTTATGTGGGATTGAAAAGGAAGTTCCTCGATCTAAAATATAAAGCTTCAGGTAAGCTTGAGTAGTATGCATCATCCAAAATATGTGTGAATCAGATATTCACAAACGGTAATGTCTCAAGTATGTTAAACTGTGTTCGAAATTAACCTCCTTGTTTTAAAGTGATGTATAGTGTCATTCGGGGACGAATGTTCCTAAGGGGGGATAATGTAACATTCCAGAAAATTACATGTCTAGTGAAGAGCCCAATAGGTCTTTAAGAATGTGTATTGGGGGTACATAGGCATCTCAATGCCCAATATTGAGAAATATTGGGCATCGTATAGAAAATTGGCTAAGGGGTATTAGCCAATTTCTGTATAATAATCAAATAAGCAAAATATTGGGCATATTAGAACATATTGGCTTAAAGGGTGTTAGCGAATTTTCTAACATTAATGAGCTTGTTTAAGAAATGTACCTGCAATAAAGACCCTAAGCTAAAAACATATGTTTTCACAATACTTGCAATGAGGTATGAGGCATCCAAGTGTCAAGCCTAGATACCATAGCACATGATCATTTAATTGATCATGTAGATTAAGCAGTGCCAAAGAACATAGTGAGGATCCTTAGGACGATAAGAAAACAATTCAAATGAGACATCAAGAATAGTTAGTTAAGAAAGTAGAAGCAAAACATGTGAAAGCACATGTGTAACCGGCCAAGGAGGTTACCACGCGAACCACCTAACCAAATTCGGTTAGGGCGGTTAAGGGCAGCATGCGAACGGGTCACTCCAGGTGGGGCCTAACTCCCTAACTAACTCTAGACTCTAACTAACTGACCTAACTATCTAACTAACCTAGGACAAACAAAAATAAACTATTTAATTAACCCGACAACCTAAAACTTAATTGGGTGACACTAACCTTGTAACTAGTTCAAGAAAACATCCTAGTACTAACCTAGGATGAAGCAAAAGGGTTAGTTATGGTCCCAATGACTTAGGGGTACTTTAGTAATTACCATAGGTCCCTTAATTAATTAAATTAAGGAATTAATTAATTAATTAAGGAAAATTCACAAGCAAGGCCGAAACTCTTAAGAAAAAATTTCAGATTTGACTAAGTTAAATGTTTTCCTATTTCTAGTCAACTTAGGAGGGGCGTTTTAGTAATTAACTAATTATTTTATTTAATTAGCTTAATTATCCTAAGTTTAATGAGTCAAGATTAATCCCTAAGACTTAGACTCACGTTAAAACACTAGAAAATTCACTACTCAAAATAGTGCGCAATCGTGAGAAAAACAGTGGGCAAAACGTAGAAAAAAAGAAAAGTTCTCTTAGGCGATTTCAAGGTTTTCTTCAAGTTTTCGTGCAAGGTGATCTTCGTAGATTCAATTCTACATAAGGTATGGGTTTCTCTCCTGGAATTATTTCTCCAATAGTATTTTCCATCGTCTTGAATCTATGAAATCTCGAAACTGGGGTTGTTTCCCAATGTTCTTGTTGAACGCCCTTTTCCCTAGTATCCTTGTTTCCGATTCCAATGAGTATATAGATGTAATCTCGATCGTGTTGTTGGTATGTGGTGCTGGCTCATCTTAATGTGTAGGTTTCTTGATTTTTCAATGTCGAATGAGCCTATAAGTTATACTGGTATGATTTTAAGTATTCCTTACGTGAAATAAAGAATGATACTACGTTAACTTGTGTTCGAAAGTGCTAAGCTTGATGTGTTACAGTCATGGTGTATACTTACTGAAAAATGTGACTTGATGGAGATGATATGTTCATTAAAGTATTCACATGAGGCTATCCGAAATGGCTAATAATGTTATGCCTAAGCTATTATAATAAATTGGCTAATAATGATTTCATGAAATTATATTTGAATGAATGTTTGGCTTTTACCAATAAATTGGCTATGAAGTCATTTCCAAATTTTCTAGGCCAATACAAATTTTATGCCAATCACATATAGCCAAATTATTGAAATGACAACTTAAGCACATCTAAGATAATTCAATGAATCCATAAACAAGGGTATGCCAATCATTGGGACAAGTCCCAACATGCCCTAACCAAATGAACTATGAACATAAGTATTTCATTGAATGAAGTTCTCAACGTCCATAAATAATTATATGAAGCTACCAAATGAACGTAAGCAAGTAAAGTGAGTATTAACATAATTAAAAGTGTCTAAGTTAAGAAAGTGACCAGAATTAGGTGTTAAAGGAAGTGAGACAAGTCTCACTTACACCTAAGAATACTATGTTAAGATACTCACGAAAGAGGGTGTTAGAACGTGTGAGACAAGTCTCATCAACACCAAAAATGTTATGTAAGGATAAATTCACATTTCATCAATGTAAAGAAAGGGATGACAAGTCATCAATAGAGTAAGTAAACCTCAATCTAGAAGCAAGCTTCCATAATGTTTGAGTCAACTCTAAAAGACAAGAAGATAAAACAAAGTGAGCAAAGCACCGATAGGCTAGCTATGATCTTGTGCTTGTACATGTAAGTCTCATGATATGAGGCTCCACCATGGTGGATAAGAGTCTACCAATATACCCTAGTCTTCGAACTATGTCTAGCCAACATGGGAACTAGCCTGTGGATTCCACCTAAGAGAGCTAGGCATGTTTCGGTCTCACCTTGGCCAGTGAGATCACCTCTTTTCGGTGTGGGGAAGACACTGCATTTCATGTTTATCTCACATGATCTATGTTGGTTAATGCTAATAAAAATGTTCTTAGTTCACTTTAGCCGTGAGCCACCCCTTTTCGGTGTGGGGTGAACACTTGACATGGATTCACTTTAGCCGGTTAATTACCCCTTTTCGGTGTGGGGAAGACACTGGATTTCATGTTAACTCGCATGATATAGGATTCACTTTGATCGGTGAATCACCTCTTTTCGGTGTGGGGAAGACACTGGATTTCATGTAATTTCACATGATCTTAATGCTACAGACTTCTTTAAGAAAAAAACAAGAAACAAGAGATGTAAGTTCAAGGCGAACTAAGAAAGTAAGAGTTTATGAATGCCAATGTTGATAAGATTAAAGTTTCCAATAAGTAAAAGTCATAGCCAATAATGAATCCTCATGTTATGAAAATGATCAAGCCAAATAAGGTTGGCTTATAATTACTTTATATAATTGGCAAATGATCATAGACAAATAAGATTGGCTTATAATGACTTCTTATATTAAGCCAATAATACAATAATAGTAATAGTCAGTGAAGATTGGCTTATGAAGATTCCATGCCCCAAAATGTAGATAAATCATTTCCTTAATCTCTTGGAGTACTTACTTGATTCATCGTGGGTATGGGACTACAATGAGTCATTGCACTTAAAAGTAAAACATAAGATCAAAGGAGATGATTGAACTAGACAACAAAAAGAAAAAAAGGACGAAAAAATCTAAGTATGGGACAAGGTGCTCTCGGGTTAGGGAGATCAAATTTCTCAACTTTCGTTTAATATGTTCAAAGATTATATGCATGATTCCAAGGGCTCGTGTTCATATAGAAAATAAGTTGTGTGCTTTGAATGCATTAAAATACGCCATATTCATACCACAATTCACAAATAACGAATTAGGAAAGTTTAGTGATGTCACTTTCCAGAAATGGCATGTTGTTTAGGAAGAGCTTTCCTTGATCATGCATAGACTTATGTGTATGTGTGCATACACCCATACTTAGTACAAGTGTGTACTAACCCAATAATATTACTATTTTTATAGGTGCAGGTTATATAGAAGGTTGAAGACTCATTGCAGCGGTTTGGACTCAGCGATCTCCAGACCTTGGTAGGTCCTCTTGATTTCGAGGATGCTACATCTATATTTCTAGCATTAGTACTTTAGACATATCTAGAGGATGTTGTCCCTAGCGTTTCTTTCAGACATTTATTCGAAGCTTTGTATTAAGCCGTTTATGGCAAACTATTATGATATATTGATTCTTTCATTTGAATTGCGTAACCGATTGTAGATGGTTGTTTAGTTTGAGATTATAGTATATGAATCCATGTAACTTTTATATGAAGTCTATGTATACTTCATTATTTTTTAAAAGTTTTAAATTTCCCGCAAATTTAACTATATGAATGTGATGAAATATAAGAAGAGGCTTGTCTGTGACCTCTGAGAGATTAACGACGCCGGTCGCGATTCGGATTCCAGAATCCGGGTTGTGACACATAATCATATCCCATACCTCCACGCTTGATGAATATTTGATGGTTAAATCTCCCCTTTACAGCCCCCAAAACCCTTCCCTAGATTGGTATTCAATGGTGTCTTCCAATAGAAAGAGAAAGAAGAGAGAATGAAGAGGATTTGTTTTGTGAGTTGTGTGAAGTCTAAGAGAGAATGAAGAGGATTTCGCATCCTTCTTTGCTATCAAATATCTCAAGGCAGAATGATCAGTATGCACTATAACTCTAGTGCAAAGCATATAGGAGCGAAATTTCTCGAAAGGAAAGACCACCGCAAGGAGCTCTTGTTCAGTCACGGTGTAGTTCTTTTGGGCTTCATTAAGGGCTTTACTAGCATAGTATATGGGGTGAATGATTTTATCCCTTCTTTGTCCCAATACCACACCAAGCGCAACCCCACTAGCATCACACATCACCTCAAATGGCTTGCTCCAATCCGGAGAAATAATGATGGGTGCAGGTACCAACTTCTCTTTCAACTCTCCAAATGCCTTCAGACATGATTCATCAAAATAAAATTTACACTCTTTCTCAAGCAGCTTGCACAGGGGATGTGCAATTTTTGAGAAATCTTTGATAAACCTCCGGTAGAAACCCGCATGCCCAAGGAAACTCCTCACACCTTTTACAGAGATAGGTGGAAGAAGTCTCTCTATAACTTCGACTTTAGCTCGATCAACCTCTATACCCTTCTCTGAGATGCGGTGTCCCAATACAATACCCTCTTTCACCATAAAGTGACATTTTTCCCAGTTTAGCACAAGGTTGCACTTTTCACATCTTTTGAGAACTTCAGACAAGTGACTCAAACAATGATCAAACAACTCACCAACAACAAAAAAATCATCCATAAATACCTCAATGGTGACCTCCACCATATCGGAAAATATGGACATCATACATCTCTTAAAAGTAGCCAGTGCATTACACAACCCAAAGGGCATCCGCTTGAACGCGAAAGTTCCATAAGGTCAAGTAAAAGTGGTTTTCTCTTGATCTTCCGGTGGAATAGAGATTTGATTGTAACCCGAATAGCCATCAAGAAAACAGTACCCCCTTTACCTGCAAGTCTATCCAACATTTGATCCATGAAGGGCATAGGAAAATGGTCTTTCTCAGTCCATGCATTTAGTTTCCGGTAATCCATACACACTCTTCATCCGGTCAGCGGCCTCATCGGAACAAGCTCATTTTTCTCATTGGAGACGACAGTCATTCCCACTTTGTTGGGCACACACTGAACAGGGCATACCCAACTACTATTAGGGATAGGATATATGACTCCGGCATCCAACCACTTAATAATTTCCTTCTTCACCACCTCTTGCATAGGTGGATTTAGGCATCTCTGGTGCTCAATACTTGGCTTATTATCGGGCATGAGTTGGATTTTATGTGAACAAATACCGGGAGGGATCCCAATAATATCTACAATAGTCCAACCAATAGCTCTCTTGAACCTCTTCAACACTTCAACCAAACACTCTACTTGGTGTACATTCAACTCTGATGCAATAATTACCGGCAAAGTATCATCTTTCCCCAAAAATACATACCTAAGATGTGGTGGTAGATCCTTAAGCTCTAATTTTGGAGCTTGCTCAATAGATGGTTACGCGGGTGGAGACTCGCGATACATCATATCTAACTCCAATTTCTTGGGTTTGAACCGAACATCACCTTGATCAAGTGCCGCAACCAATGACCCATACTCTGCAATACCATCACTCTAAAAGTTCATAATCATTGCTGCTAGTGCCTCGACACCAAGACGTTCTTCTATTTGGACCTTTGACGAACTCTCAACTCTGTCGGATGTCGCAGATACCGATTGGAGCTCACCACTCTGCCTCATGGACCTACAAATATTGAAAGTTACCGCTTCATTGTTTAATTGAAACTTCATCTACCCTTTCTCCATGTCAACCATGGCACGACCGGTAGTAAAAAATGGCCTCCTAAGAATAATAAGCCACTCAAAATCCACCTCACAGTCAAGAATCACAAAATCGGCAAGAAATATGAATGACTCAACCTTCACAAACACATCGTAGAGTATCCCAATAGACCTCTTCACTTTTCGGTCGGCCATCAGTAGCCGCATCGCAGTGGGCTTTGGATCACCCAAACCCAACTTTTTGTAGATGGATAGAGGCACGAGATTTATGCTTGCCCCAAGATCACATAATGCTTTAGCGAAGTGTAATAGCCCGATTGTACATGGAATAGTGAAAGCCCCTGGATCTTCTTTCTTTTCCACTAGAGACCTTGTAGCAATAGCACTACAGTGTTGCATCCTCTCATCATCCTCAAAACTAACCGATCTCTTCTTAGTGACCATATCTTTCATGAACTTGGCGTAACTGGGCATTTGTTCAAGAGCTTCTATCAAAGGAACATTGATGGAACGTTGTTTCAACATATTAATAAAATGCCGGCATTTACCATCCTCGGTCTTTTTCACCAACCTTTGCGGGAATGGTGGTGGTGGACTTGGAATGGGAGTCACCTTTTGGGGCTTCTCTACTTCTTTGACCGCTTCATCTACCAACTCACCACTAGCTTCTACTACCTCTTCTTCTCCTCTCATCTTATTTTCTACGCCAGACGACATAGTTGGATCTATGGTTTGCTTACCACCTCAAGTAGTGACTGCCATACAATGTCCATCATTCTTTGGATTTTGAACAGTGTTACTAGGAAGTGTACCCAGTTGATGAAGGTTCACAGTAGACGACAATTTGGCCATTTGCATCTCAAGATGCTTGATTGAGACTGGATGAGCATCCACTTTTTGCCCAATGTTAGCCAAATCACCTCTCAATTTCTTGGTGTGCTCATCATTTACGTCAAAACTCCTCATCATCTTTTGCAACATGTCTTCAACTCGCGCCATACTACCTCCATCATCCCTAGGAGCAACTTTCCGATTTTGAGGTGGAACATAGGTCCCCCTTCGATCGTTTCTGTTTCCATAGTTACTCCGGTTGAAATTGTTGTCACGGTTGTAGTTTCCTTCACGAACATAGTGACCCTCTCGGTTGTAATTCCCATAGTTTCGACCTTGATTTCCTTGACATTGGCGCCAATTCTCCTTATTTGAGCCTTGGGCGTTTGGTCGGAAACCCCCCGTCTGCTCATTCACTGCATAAGAATCCTCCTCATAATAAAACTCATCTATTAGCGGTGGTGGCTTAGTCAAATAATTCACCACATTCACTTTCTCTGCACCCCCAGTCACATGTTTCAACACTAACCCAAACTCAGTTCTCATTTGAGCCATGTCTTCACGAATCTCATCTGCGGCTGGGTCGTGTGTAGATTGAACCGCAAAAGTGTTTCTCCCAGTTTCCGACTTCCTAGTTCTCCAAGCTTTATTATTTTGGGAGATTTTCTTCAACTTCTAAGCGATCTCTCCATAAGTACGCTCCCGATAGGAACCACCCGCAATAGTATCAAGCACTGCCTTATTGTTATCATCTTGACCCCGATAGAAGTACTTTTTCAGCGACTCATCATCGATGCGGTGGTTTGGGACACTTCTCAAGAATGAGGTGAACCTATTCCAACAAATGCTTACTAATTCCCCTGGTAATGCCACGAAGTTGTTCACCCAATCTTTGTGGTTAATCTTTTTAGAAACCGGGTAATACCTTGTTAGGAACACATCCTTCAACTGCTCCAGAGTATATATTGAATTGTAGGGCAACTCAGTAAACCAAATTACGGCCTCTCCCGTCAGTGAGAGAGGGAACACTCTTAACCCAATGACGTCCATGTCCAGGTCACGCCTCCATACACAACTCTTACACACTGACCTCAGTTTGGCGATGTGAGCATGTGGATCCTCAGATGGTAGCCCTAAGAACAGACCTCTAGCGGTGAGAATCTGCATCAAGCTACTAGTTACCACGAACGTATGACCATGTGGTAGAGGAGGTAGGACAAGTGACCCATCAGAGTCAGTGATGTTAACATTTCCCCTATAGTACTCTTGATGGCGTGGTGCAGGAGGTTGCCTCCTCGTATTAACTTCACCATGGTTATAAACCATCACTTGATTATGAGCATCAACCGGAGGGGGAGGTTGAGGATTGATATCATCCTTGATATAAGCAAGATTGTTTTGAATGTTCATTCTGCGAAGTGTACGGTTTAGTTCAGGATCAAGTGGAAGTATTGGTTCTCCTCGACTTTGTGTACCTGGCATACACTAAAGCCAGACATGCGAGAGACAAAAAGAAAAAGAAAAAGAAAAATTAGGAAATTATTGACTAAAATTCGGTAATGTGCTTAAAGTTAATTTAAAAGCCACTATCCCCGGCAGCGGCGCCAAAATTTGATACGCTCAAATTACACTTCCCTAAAGAAGTATAAGTGGTCGTATCAAGTAAAGAACCCAAAGGTTAGGTTAGGGTCGATCCCACGAGGAAAATGGTTTAGACTTAACTTTAACCTACGATTAGCTCTAATTAGTCAAATCCTTTTCGAAAACAAACAATTAAAAGGGGCGGTTTTGTGTAACAAAAGTATTTAATTAAGTCTAAGTAAACAAGTAGCAAGTTCAAATATTTAATGTTTATCAAGTGATGAGAGAAACTAGGGTGTAAGTGTTCCCCATAGGTTCATAACGCAGTAACCTAGCTATAACAACTCTTTTCTAGTATCTTGCATGCAATGTGGTAAGTTATATATCCCTGATTCCTTTGTCCGGCAACTAGGAAATTTCACTCCGCACCTTGGTACGGCTATGTGTGTATACTTTACTAAACCTTACCTTTTACCTCATATTAAGCATCATATTCAATATATGGCTAAGTTACTACTTTGCACCAATTGAAACTAGCCTATTAGATAGTGTATACTAAATCTACGTTGATAATTCTTTTCTTATTATCTACCTCCTTGGTCCGGCAAGTAGCAACAAGGCAAGTTCTAACATTAGCCACTGTTAAAAAGACTTCTAAACGAAAGAATTATCAATACATGCAAGAAACTTATTCTAGAATTGTTATTTTAGCTAGTTTTACTTTGTTAATTATCCATGGTTCCCAGAACTCTAGTTGTGGATTTAGTTACCCATGTTAAAAAGTACACAATTCATATTGATTAGACAAGAATTCATGTACTTACTTTAACAAGTTTGAAGAAAATCCAGAAAATCACTTGAATTAATCAAAATATTGTAAAGATCGATTCCGAAAAAGTGAAGTATTTTCCAAAACCCAAAGTTAAACAACCAACAACACAAATCTGAAAATTAACAAAGAGTCTCACCCCCAAAATGAGGTTTTTAGTCCTATTTATAATAATAAAATCCTAAAAATAAAAGGAGTTCTATTTAAGGAAAACTCTTTCCAAAATGCGTCTGTCGTCGACGACATCACCGATGGACCGTCGACGCCTCCGTTGGTCCATACTTCAACTCTTTTTTTCAGCTGCTATCTTCTCATCATTCTGTTACCATCGATGGACCCAAACAACTGTCCATCAATGGACCTACGGTCCGTCGATGGCCTTCGTTGCTCTACACTTAGAATTATTTCAAAATCAGGTACTGGGGCTACATTCTGTTAACACCAACAGTTTGCCAGGACGGTCCATTGATGAGACGATGGATCGTCATCCCTTCACTAGCCCCACACTTAGTCAGAATTCCCCGATCTTTCCTTAGCAGCATAAATCTTCAAACGACGGTTGCCACCTACGGACCGTCGATGAGTCGACGGAATGTCGATGGCTCCATAGGTCATCACTTCTACAACTTTTAGCACAGTCTTCAGCGTTTTTGTTCTGGACAGTTTTCCTGCAAAAACAGAGAAAAATACATTAAAACTACTATAAAAAGGCCTTAAACACACACTAAACTTAAGGAAAAAGCATTGGAAGTACCGTAAAACCATGGTACATCACTAGTTCAACATGAGAAACTCTATTGGGAAGAATTATAGGATAATTTTTATATACCCTCTTTGAAACTACCGACTCACCCACCGAAGTAGACACTATAAAGGGTTCATGCAAGATATTGGTAAAATGTCATACTTTTTAGCTACAAGAGGTGTAACAAATGAAAATGTAGCACCCAGTTCAAGTAAAGAATATACATCAATATAGAAAACTTTCAACATACTGGTCACCACATTGGGAGAGGTCTCTTGCTCACCCCTAGTGCGGAGAGCATAGAAGTTGTTCTTCTTAGGAGCATCACTAGAACCACTTTCCTAACCACTCTTCTCTTGAACCTTCATATTAGGGTAATCTCTAACCTTGTGTCCACTATTGACACAACCAAAACAATTGCCCATTCCAACCAAGCATTCACCAAAATGACCCTTTCCACACTAGGTACATGTAGGCATCTCATTTGGTGAGTTTCCACTCCTTCCCTTTTTAACTCTAGGTTTAGACACCTTTTCATCATGAGCCTTAGGTAACTTAGATTGAACTTGATTAGAGAACCTCTTCTTGAACATAAGCTTGTCTTGGATTTCAAGCATATTCTTAGTAGAACCACCATCAAAAGATCTTGGCTTTTTTGCATCTCTACTTTTACTCCTAGCCCTTGCCTCCTCCATTTGTCTAGCATGAACCATGAGAAGAGAAATGTTCATATTATCATGTAGCATAGCCTAATGACACTCTTCTTGCAAGTATTCTGACACCCCCGTCACAAAGAGACTCATTTCATCTCTAGGATCGGAAACCAAAGAAGGAGCATATTTTTACAATTTAGTGAATTTCAAAGAGTATTCAAGCACACTCATACCTCCTTGATGAAGGTTGATGAACTCCACCACTTTAGCTTCCCTCATCTCCCTAGGAAAGAACCGATCAAGAAAAGCCTTCTTGAAGATCTCCCAAGTCACCGGTCCACCCCTTAGAGGCCTATTGCCCCTCCATTGGACATACCAAGTTTGAGCCACATCTTTGAGTTGGTAAGTGGCTAACTCGGCATTATCACTAGTAGATAACCCCATAGCAAAGAGTATCTTGTAGACTTCATCAATGAACTCTCGGGGGTCTTCTTCAACTTTGGACCCATAGAAAGTAAGAGCATTCATGCTAGTGAAGTCCCTTAGACGGGATGCCATCATAGTGACTTGTTGATTGGCTTGAGGGACAACCTCCCGATTAGCTTGGGCAGTCATAGCTTGGGCTTGAGTATTAATGGCTTGGGCCATTTCGAGAAAGGCAGCACTTATGTTCTCATCCATCAAAGGAGGAGGATTCACTGGAGCTTGGTCATCAATAGCATCTTCTTCAAGAGGAGGAACTTGATCACCACGTGGAGGAGCTCCCTTATTGGCAGTCTCTTCCTCAAGTCTTCGAGCCGCATTCCTTCGAGTATTCATAGCCTATAACCAAAATACAAGTTTTAGGTGAAAGCACACAATAGTTACTCTAGATGCACGATATTGGATTTCCAAGAAAGAGAGAGTTTACTAAGCATTATAAAGATTCATATTCATAAGTGTGGCGCGCTTCACCATTATGAGTACGATTCTACATAGACGTGGTTGAGAGAAATATCAACATCAAGGATATTCAACTTTATGCTCTGATACCAAGTTTGTCAGATCCGGGGAGCACCCCCTAGACGTAACCGGCGTCTTCGTCCTCTTTGAGGACTAAGACTAGCCTCTTAGCATTCGTCATAACATTCATAGGTCAAAAATATGGAAAATGTAAGAACTGTTATTACTTCTACGTGGAGGTTTATATAGACCTGTACATACACACAATATATTCATATCGAGTATAAATAGACCCTTCCTATAAGAAGATTACATAGTCTTCTACTTTTATTACACATACATATATATATAATAGAACATAGTCGTAAAGATTGTCTCATATCATAACCATCTAAAACAATCATAGCAATTTGGGCATAACCCTACATCATTGTAAAGAAGCGACATATAGGCTTATACAAGTCGTACTCAAATGAAAATGGAAAGAACATAGGAGTGTTAAAAGTAAAACAACTTCATAAGCTAGATATGGGTATCGCCCTCGGAAAGGGAGGACCTACCCACTTGGATGGTAGAGAATATCCAAGTTATCTTGAATGAGACTTCAACGACCATAACCTAAAATGTTTGGAAAACGGAGAAAATGGGGTTAGTACACCACTTGTACTAAGTATGAGACCATATGCACATAAAACATCAAATCATGCTAAAAATTTTTTTAGTTAAAGCATGACATTTTTACCTTTTGAAAGTCTTATGCACAATAAAGCAAACCATACCAATCATCAAGACATGTTCAAGAAGTAAAAGCAAGTCATAGGCATATAAACAAACTTGAACCCATAATCTAATACAACTCTATCATCAAGTAATAACATCACAAGCATGAATAATAGTTTATCATATCATAGTAAAGCAAGACAACTAATCATAAAGCCCCATAACCTTAATCAATCCAGTAACCCAACAAGAACTAGCACTAATAACCCACTCCACATAACATAACCTTCAAGTATACATAAAAGCATACTTTAACAATAAGGACCAATTACATGTTCATAAGAATCATCATCATCATATAATATTATTTAAATTTATCATCATATACATACATAATATCAACCTCCTAAAGCTCTTATCAAGGCAAACTAGTGCAAGTCATAGGTAGTGTCCCATACCACTACATAGGCTAAGTCAAACCCCTCAAGTCACTCTAGTTAGTTTATACATCATTACTACATTTTAGTTTATGGAACACATGCCTTAACCGACATAGAACATATGAGTTAAATGTGGAATACGGTGTTGTGAAGCCTTACACCGATGGAAGGTGGTCTACCGGCTAAAGTAAAACCAAACATAAACATAGCTTCCTAGGTGGAAGTCTTTCTATGGGGGAAACATAGTTCAAGAACTAAGAGATAGGTATATCCCTCTACATACCACTTGTCAATTGGGACCTCCTCTCATTGGAATCCATTCAATGAGTATCACTCAAAGGGGAGTCAACATCACATATAGAACTATAGGAAAACTCTTCCTCTATGGAAAGTCATTACCTCCCATTGTCAAGTTCATTCGGTGCTAAGCTAAGTCCCTTTTTGAAATGTCTTTCATATCTTTATTTATCAATCATAGCTTAGTTTAGGTCATAGGGTCTAGACCTTGTATAATCATCATTATCATAGCTCAATAGAAATCGCATGAGTATAATCCTTTCATTACAATCCATATGAGTAAGGTTAACACATTTACATATTCATTCATAATAAAGAACATTGGTAGTCATTAACATCCTTTTAACATTTCATCTTAATAAACCTCACAACCATAGTAAAGACATTTTAATTCAACATCATACTGATGTACCGTGGTTTCACGATATTTTTAATGCTTTTTCCTTAAGTTTAGTGTGTGTCCAAAGCCTTTTTGTATTGATTTTTGATGTAGGTTTCTCATTATTTGCAGGAAATCTGTCCAAAGGAGAACACGGAGGTTTTGAGCAAAAGTTGCAGAAGTGACCACCTACAGAGCTCACGACGATCCGTCGCGACTGTGACGGTCCGTAGGTGGCACCGTAGTGAGAAGAGAGTAGCTGCTAAAGGAAGATGAGGAAGTCTGACTAAGTGTGGGACTACGAAAGCTTATGACGGACCGTCATAGCCACGACGGTCCGTCCTGCTTGTTCGTCGTGATTGTCAGAGAGTAGTCCCAGTAACCAATTCCAAGAAGTTTCTAAGTATTGTGGAACCAAACCCCTCGACGGACCGTCGTGCTTGCAACGGTCCGTCAGACCTGTCCGTCGAGTGTAACAGAGTTGATGAAAGAAATAGCAGAGATTAGAGTTTAAGTATGGAGCGACGAAGGCCATGACGATCCGTCGTGGCCACGACGGTCCGTCACATGGGCCGTCGACTCAGACGCATTTTGGACAGATTTTCCTTAATTAGATTCTTTCTTCTATTAGGTTTTATTTTATTATAAATAGTCCAAAAAACCTCATTTTTGGGGTTAGACTTTAGGATATTTTTTAGTTCTCTTGTTTAAGTATTGAATATTGATTTTGGTATTTGATCATACTTTTCTGGAATCGATTGTTAATGTTTTTGTGAATTATTCAAGTGAATTTCTGGATTTTCTTCCTTTTCATTAAAGTAAGTGCATGAATTCTTATATTATTAATATGGATTGTGTGATTATGACAATGGGTAACTAAACTCCATAACTAGGGTTGTGGGAACCATGGGTAAATAACAAGGTAAAATCTAGCTAAAATAACAATTCTAGAATAGTGTCTTGTATGTATTGATAATTCTTTCATTTAGAAGTATTTTTAACGGATGGCCAACGCTAGAACTTACCTTAATGCTACTTGCCGGACCAAGGAGGTAGATAATAGGAAAAGAATTATTAACGTAGATTTAGTGTATACTATCTAAAAGGCTAGTGTTGGTTGGTATGAAGTAAAAACATAGTCAAATAGCGATTACGATGCTTAATATGAGGTAAAGATAAGGTTTAGTAAAGCAACACACGTAGCCGGACCAAGGTGAAGAGTGACATTCTCTAGATGCCGGACCAAGGATTTAGAGATACCTAACTTATCACTTTACATGCAAGATATTAGGAAAGAATTGTTATAGCTAGAATTACCGAGTTAGGATACTGTGGGGAACACTTAAGCCCTAGTTACTCTCATCACTTGATTAAACTCCAATACTTAAACATGTTAGTTGATTACTTTAATTTAGTTAATTGCTTATATTAATCAAAACCCCCCTTTAGTTATTTGTTTTAGGAAAATAATTGACTAAATAGAAGTAATAATAGAATAACGGTAAGTAATAATAGAATAACGTTAAGTCTGAACCATTTTCCTCGTGGGATCGACCCCAAACCTCATTAGTTGGGTTCTTTACTTGATACGACCGCTTTACTTCTTATTTGAGAAGTAAATTTGAGCGTATCAAATTTTGGCGCCACGTTAGAACTCGCCTTAATGCTACTTGCCGGACCAAGGAGGTAGATAAAATGAAAAAACTTATCAACGTAGATTTAGTATATACTATCTAATAGGCTAGTGTTGGTTGGTACGAAGTAACACAAAGGTCAAATATCGATTACGATGCTTAATATGAGGTAAAGATAAGGCTTAGTAAAGAAACATATGTAGCCAGACCAAGGTGCAGAGTGACATTCTCTAGATGCTGGACCAAGGATTTAGAGATACCTAACTTATCACTTTACATGCAAGATATTAGGAAAGAACTGTTATAGCTAGAATTACTGAGTTAGGATCCTGTGGGGAACACTTAAGCCCTAGTTACTCTCATCACTTGATTAAACTCCAATACTTGAACCTGTTAGTTGATTAGTTTAATTTAGTTAATTGCTTTTATTAATCAAAACCCCATTTAGTTATTTGTTTTTGGAAAATAATTGACTAAATAGAAGTAATAATAGAATAACGTTAAGTCTGAACAATTTTCCTCGTGGGATCAACTCCAACCGCATTAGTTGGGTTCTTTACTTGATACGACCGCTTTACTTCTTATTTGAGAAGTAAATTTGAGCGTATCAAATTTTGGCGCCGCTGCCGGGGAAAGTGGCTTTTAGATTAACTTAAAACTTATTACTAAAGTTTAGTCAATATTTTTCATAATTTTACTTTTTCTGTTGTTTTTGTGTCTTGCAGGTCTAACTTCCGTGTATGCCAATTATGCAGAGTAGAAGAGAACCCTTGTGTCCATACAACCACGAATTAGAGCATACACTATGCAATATGAATCGAAACTTGGGTATTAACGACGATGATCCCAACCAGGAAATTCCAGCTCCAGTTGATGTTCATGGTCGGTTTTTACCTGAAAATCGTGGTGAAGATGAACAAAGGGGACAACACCCTACTCCACGCCCTCAAGAGTACTATAGGGGTTATGATAACATCGCAGACTCTGATGGGCCACTTGTCTTGCCCCCTCTACCACACGACCATACTTTTGTGGTAACCAGTAGTCTGATACAAATGCTCACTGCCAGAGGTTTGTTTTCAGGGCTACCTTCTGAGGATCCACATGCCCACATCGCTAAGGTAAGGGCAGTGTGCGAAAGTTGTGTAGGGAGGCCCAATTTGAATATAGATGTAATAGGGCTATGAGTATTTCCTCTTTCACTGACGGGAGAGGCTGCTATCTGGTTTACTGAGCTCCCTTATAACTCAATCTTCACTTGGAATCAACTGAGGGATGCTTTGTTAGCACGTTACTACCCGGTCTCTAAGAAACTAAACCATAAAGACAGAGTGAACAACTTTGTAGCACTACCGGGAGAGTCAGTTAGTAGTTCTTGAGATAGGTTCACTTCATTCTTGAGAAGTGTCCCCAATTACCGCATTGATGATGAGTGACTGAAAGAATACTTCTATCGGGGACAAGATGATAATAATAAAGCGGTGTTGGATACGATAGCGAGTGGTTCTTATAGGGAGTGTCCTTATGCCGAGATTGCTAAAAAGTTAGAGAAAAGCTCCCGAAATAATAAAGCTTGGAGTACTAGGAAGTCAAATACTGGAAGAAACACCTTCGCAGTACAATCCTCATACAATCCAGCCACAGACGAGATTCGTGAAGAGATGGCTCAGATGAGAACTGAGCTTGGGTTGGTATTAAAACATGTCACTGGGGGTGCAGAAAAGGTATATGCAGTGAACTACTTGTCTAAACCACCACCGCCAAATGATGAATATTATGATGAGAAGGATTCCTATTCGGTGAATGAGTAGACGGGGGGTTTCCGACCGAACGCCCAAGGCTCCAATCAGGAGAATTAGCGCCAAGGTCAAGGAAACCAAGGTCGGAACTATGGTAATTATAACCGTGAGGGTCATTATGTCCGAGATGGGAATTACAACTGTGACAACAACTTTAGCCGGGGT
Source organism: Solanum sitiens (assembly GCA_016801875.1). Taxonomy (NCBI): domain Eukaryota; kingdom Viridiplantae; phylum Streptophyta; class Magnoliopsida; order Solanales; family Solanaceae; genus Solanum; species Solanum sitiens. The sequence continues at coordinate 371,741 of JABWTJ010000327.1, forward strand.
AACTATTGTAACAGAAATGATAGGAGTGGGCCCTATGTTCCTCCTCAAAATTGTGAAGTTGCTCCTAGGGATGGTGGAGGTAGTATGGCGCGACTTGAGGATATGTTGCACAAAATGATGAGGAGGTTCGATGCATGTGATGAACACACTAAAGAGTTAAGGAGTGACTTAGCGAGTATTGGGCAGAAAGTTGATACACATGCAATCTTGATTAAGCAGCTTGAGTTGCAAATGGCCCAATTATCTACAACTGTGAACACACGGCAACCGGGCACTCTCCCTAGCAACACTGTCCAAAATTTGAAAAATGATGGACACTGTATTGCAATCACTACTGGAGGTGGTAAGCAGACCATTGACCCACCTATTCCGTCTGATGTAGAAAAAGTAATAAGAGATGATGATAAGGTGGTGGAGGTTAGTGGTGAGTTAGAAGATAAAACGGGAAAAGATGTTGAAGTACCCAAAAAGGTGACTCCCATGCCTAGACCACCACCTCCCTTCCCACAAACACTAGTAAAAAACACCGGGGATGGTAAATACCGGCGTTTTATAACGATGTTGAAATAGCTTTCCATCAATGTACCTTTGGTAGAAGCTCTGGATTAAATGCCCGGTTATGCCAAGTTCATGAAAGATCTGGTTACGAAGAAAAGATCGGTCACTTTTGAGGATGATGATAGAATGCAGCACTGTAGTGCTATTGCTACAAGATCTCTAGTGCAAAAGAAAGAAGATCCGGGTGCTTTCACTATTCCTTGTACAATCGGGTTATTACATTATGCGAAAGCATTATGTGATCTTGGGGCAAGCATAAATCTCATGCCCCTCTCGATTTACAAGAAGTTGGGTTTGGGTGATCCAAAGCCCACTGCGATGCGGCTACTGATGGCCGATTGAATAGTAAAAAGGCCTATTGGGATACTCCACGATGTGCTAGTAAAAGTGGAGTCGTTCATATTTCCGGCTGATTTTGTTATTCTTGATTGTGAGGTCGATTTTAAGGTGCCTATTATTCTTGGGAGGCCATTCCTTGCTACGGGTAGAGCCTTGGTTGATATGGAAAAAGGTCAGATGAAATTTCGGTTGAACAATGAAGAAGTGACCTTCAATATTTGTAGGTCCATGAGGCAGAGTGGTGAGCTCCAATCGGTGTCTGCCATATCCTACAAAGTTGAAAAGTCATCTGAGGTACAAATTGAAGAACGTCTGGGTGTTGAAGCACTAGCGGCAGTGATCATGAATTTTAATAGAGATTGCATTGAAGAGTATGGGTCATTGGTCGCGGCACTTGATTGAGGTGATGTTCGGTTTAAACCGACAAAATATGAGTTAGATATGAAGAATCGCGAGTCTCCACCCGCGAAACCATCTATAGAGGAGGCTCTAAAATTAGAACTAAAAGCTCTACCACCTCATCTGAGGTATGAATTCTTAGGAAATGGTGACACTTTGTCGGTAATCATTGCATCAGATCTGAATGTACAACAAGTTGATAGTTTGGTGAAAGTGTTAAAAAGGTTCAAAAGAGCTATTGGGTGGACTATTGCAGATATTATTGGGATCCCTCCCGGTATTTGTTCTCATAAAATCCAACTCATGCCTGATCATAAGCCAAGTATTGAGCATCAGAGACGCTTAAATCCACGTATGCAAGAGGTAGTGAAGAAGGAAATTATTAAGTGGTTGGATGCCAGAGTAATATATCCGATCGCTGATAGTAGTTGGGTATGCCCTGTTTAGTGTGTACCTAAGAAAAGGGGGAATGACTGTGGTCCCCAATGAAAAAATGAACTTGTTCCAATGAGACCGGTGAATGGATAGAGGGTGTGTATGGACTACCGGAAATTAAATGCATGGACCAAAAAAGACCATTTTCCTATGCCCTTCATAGATCAGATGTTGGATAGACTTACCGGAAAAGGGTGGTACTGTTTTCTTGATGGTTATTCGGGGTACAATCAGATTTCTATTGAACCGGAAGATCAAGAGAAAACCACCTTCACTTGCCCATATGGGACCTTCGCGTTCAAGAGAATGCCGTTTGGGTTGTGCAATGCACCCGCCACATTTCAGAGATGTATGATGTCGATATTCTCCGATATGGTGGAGGACACTATTGAAGTGTTTAGGAATGATTTTTCTGTGGTTGGTGACGCATTTGAGCGGTGTTTGATTCATTTATCTGAGGTGCTTAAGAGGTGTGAAGACTGCAATTTAGTACTAAATTGGGAAAAATGCCACTTCATGGTGAAAGAGGGTATTGTATTGGGTCATCGCATTTCAGAGAAGGGTATAGAGGTTGATCGAGCTAAAGTCGAGGTAATAGAGAGACTTCCCCCACCTATCTCTGTAAATGGTGTGAGAAGCTTTCTTGGGCATGCAGGTTTTTACCGGAGGTTCATCAAGGATTTTTCAAAAATTGCGCATCCTTTGTGCAAGTTGCTTGAGAAAGACTGTAAATTTTATTTTGATGAATCCTGTCTTAAGGCATTCGGCGAGTTAAAAGAAAAGTTGGTGTCTGCACCTATCATTATTTCTCCGGATTGGAGCAGTCCATTTGAGGTGATGTGCGATGCTAGTGGGGTTGATCTTGGTGTGGTATTGGGACAAAGAAGGGACAAAATCCTTCATCCCATTTACTATGCTAGTAAAGCCCTCAATTAAGCCCAAAAGAACTACATAGTGACTAAGCAAGAACTCCTTGCAGTAGTCTTTGCTTTTGAGAAATTTCGCTCCTATTTGCTAGGCACTAGAGTTATAGTGCATACTGATCATTCTGCTTTGAGATACTTGATGGCAAAGAAGGATGCGAAACCGAGGTTGATTTGTTGGGCATTACTATTGCAAGAATTTGACTTTGAGGTGAGAGATAGAAAAGGGACAGAGAATCAAGTTGCTGATCACTTGTCCCGTTTAGAAGATGAAGCAATGAGAGAGTTTAGGGATAAGACTGATATTGATGATACTTTCCCCGATGAGCATGTATTGGCCGCCTCTCAAGACTTGATTCCGTGGTTCGCAGATTTTGCGAATTATTTGGCTAGCGATATTGTTCCACCGGACTTGTCCTTTCATCAAAGGAATAAGTCCGTGTACGATGTGAAGAAGTTCTTTTGGGATAAACCATACTTATATAATAGTTGTACCGATGGGTTTATTCGGCGTTGTGTGCCAAAAGTTGAGAGTTTGAGTGTTTTGGAGGCATGCCATTCTTCACCCGTAGGTGGACATCATAGTGGTATCCGTACCGCTCACAAGATCTTACAATGTGGCTACTATTGGCCAACTATTCATCAAGATGCTCATGAGTTTGCCGAAGCATGTGATAGATGCCAAGGAGATGGCGGTATTTCAAGAAAGCAAGAGCTCCCTTTAAATCCCATTCTTGTGATTGAGTTATTTGATGTGTGGGGTGTTGACTTTATGGGCCCTTTGTGAGTTCTCATGGGATGAAGTACATTCTAGTAGCGATTGATTATGTGTCTAAATGGGTGGAAGATATCGCACTCACAAATAATGAAGGGAAGAGTGTCACGTTGTTCTTGAAAAAGAATATATTTTCTCGATTTGGTACCCCAAGGGCGATTATTAGTGATGGGGGATCCCACTTTTGCAAAAAATTGTTTAAGGGAATATTGGAGAAATATGGTGTTCGCCATAATGTGGCCACTCCATACCATCCTCAAAATAGTGGGCAAGTTGAGGTGTCAAATAGGGAGATCAAGCAGATTTTGTCAAAAACGGTGAACGCTAGTAGAACAGATTGGTCAAGGAGGCTTGATGATGCTCTTTGGGCCTATTGGACAGCATACAAAACTCCCATAGGTATGTCCCCATACCAACTTGTATATGGGAAGGCTTGTCACCTACCGATTAAAGTAGAGCATAAAGCCATGTGGGCGATGAAGAAGTTGAAAATGGATTGGAATAAAGCTGCAGAACAGAGGTTAAATGGGTTGAATGAGCTCGATGAATTTCGCCTAAAAGCTTATGAAAGTTCAGCCCTCTACAAAGAAAAGATGAAGAAGTACCATGACCAAAAGATTGAGAAACGCGATTTTATGGTTGGGGATTTGGTGCTTTTATTCAATTCTAGGCTGCACTTGTTTCCGGGCAAACTCAAGTCCAAATGGACTGGCCTTTATGTGATCACCCAACTATTCCCTCACGGAGCGGTTGAGTTGGAAAACAAGGAGGGAGTGCGGTTTAAGGTGAACGGACAACGAATCAAAATATATCTGAGGCATGCTGAAACGGTGAATGAAGTGATCGAGGCATACCATCTTGATGAAGTCTGAGTAATCAAGTGTCCTCCATCGTGCCGCGACGTTAAATCAAGCGCTGGTTGGGAGGCAACCCAATATGTATCCTCTAAGCCAACTGTAGTTTTTTTTATGACTTTCTAGTAATAGTTGCATTTTCTTTGTTTTTCGTTTTGTTAGAAGTGTTGGCTAGAGCGTAGTTTAAGGTCCGTGTCCAATAATTGTCCAGATAAATACAAAAATAATAGCTTAATGGGTGTTCAATTTGCACGTAGCACATCACCAGAAAAATCTGCAGAAAAATGGTCTCCATCACTAATTGACGGATCCATCGACGGACCGTCACGCATGCAACGGACCGTCGCAGGAATCCGTCGTGCCCAGGTAAGTTTTTCTATTTCTTATAAATTAGGGCACCCATGACGAAACCCACGATGGACCGTCACAGCTATGATGGACCATCGACGGGGACTCATCGTATCAATACCCGTCAACCCGACCCGACCCGACCCGACCGGCATATATTAAAAGTTTTTAATCCTTTTAACTTCCCACCTCTTCATTTCAACCGTTTCTTTCCCTCATTTCCCCCATTTCCTCTCTTTTCAACTCCCTACCACTCTCATTCTCTTCCCAAACTCCTGATTCACCATTCCTTTTGAAACTCCTGATTCACCATCCCTTCCCAAATTCCCCTAATCTTCCCTCTCCCAATCTCCTTGTTTCTTCAAGTAATCTGCCGGTCGGAGTCTACTTTTCTTCTGCTGATCTTCAGAGTTGTGTGCCTCACCCTGTTTTCATCTTCTCCAAGTCTCAGGTATGTGGTTCTGATCTCTAACCCATCTACATTTCATTTTTGTTTTCACATACTACAAGCATGTTTTTAAATGTTGGGTCTTCGAATTTTGACCCCTATTGTATGCTAAGAACTCATCCCGTTCATCCTACATGCCTTAAGACCCGTCATATAAGTAAAAATGATGTGGGTATTGGGTTAACTAAATCAAAAAGGGGGGAATATGTTTCTAAAACTTGTTCTGACCTAGGTTGATAGTCCTCCAAATTGGCATGCTAAAACTCGAGAAATTAGTGCCTTAGAATTACAAGTTTGCTGGGTATTTGGGTTAGAAAGTGTGGGTTGATACGGAGTCTTTCGATTGAAATTTTAGGGGATGATTGAGGCATCCTCAGTTCTGTCACTAAAGGACAGAACGAAACCCCGTTGACGGACCGTCGTAACCACGACGGACCATCATGGGGTCCGTCCCACCAATCACCGATTTATTTTCTCCAAGTGTCCACTGACGGAAATTTACGATGGACCATCGTACCCTCGACGGTCCATCCTGCACAACCGTCATGGTTGTCAGAGACCCTACTCCTAAGGGTCTCAAAATTTTCTCTAAGTGTCCAATGACGGACATCTATGACGAACCGTCGTACCCTCGACGGTCCATCCTGCACAACCGTCATGGTTGTCAGAGACCCTACTCTTAAGGGTCTCAAAATTTTCTCTAAGTGTCCACTGACGGACATCTACGATGGACCGTCGTACCCCGGACGGTCCGTCATGCTCAACCGTCGTGGTTGTCAGAGACCCTATTCCTAAGGGTCTCCAAACTTTTTCTAAGTGTCCCACGACGGATCTATACGATAGACCGTCGTGCCCTCAACGGTCCGTCCTGCTCAACCATCACGACTGTCAGAGACTTTTTTTCTGAGAGTCTCCAAAAATTATCTTAAGTAATTCATGACGGACCCCCATGACGGACCGTTATACTCACGACGGACCGTCAATTGGTCCGTCGTGCTTCACAAACACTATAGCAATACCATTACAGTTTTGGTTTTACGTTTGTTGTTTTCTTATTTGCATGTCTTGTTTGGTTCTACTGGTACTAATTGTTATTCTTTACAAGTGCTAACACATATGGCACCAAAGCAAGATCGAGTTTACGTACGAGGGCGTTCAGAGTCCGTCGCTCCATTTGCCCGACTGGTCATTGGCTTTGACAATGAGCGTGACCCCGAGTACGTGCCCCCACGCACTGTCACTCCTACACGGGCTGCGCGCGCCACCAGAGCCACGCCCCCAAAGGTGGCATCCGACGTAGTCACTGCCTCCCAGTCTGACGAGGAGCACACACTGACCGACACACCTTCTGGGTCTGCTGCACACACCAGGGATGCTTCCGGTACTGAGGAAGTGTCGGGTTCAGAAGAAGTCTCCGGGTCTGAGGAGGCTTCTGCTCCAGCCACCGCATCCCAGTCCGCCTTGTTTGATGAGGCCGACAGTGCTGATTCCACTCCAGCACCACAGACTAGAGTGCCCGCCCCGGTTGCCGACCAGCCCAACCGGTGGTGTGTTGAGGGGCAGTATCAGGTGTACTCCGACGCCAAGCTGCCGAACGATAAGAGAGTCATGACCCAGACCCTTACACTGGAGAGGCGGGTCCTTACGGGGAGTCTCCCCACCATGCCGGATATCCATGCACTCTTCACCAGGCACCGACTAGATTGGACGACTCGTGCTTTGGGCCGATATAGTGAGGAGTTGGTCTGAGAGTTCTACACCTCGTATGTGGCGACTCTTTGATCCCAGATTGATAGGCGGGATTCCCCTGCCAAACAGGCCCCACTTGATCACATCAGAGTCTGCGGTAAGCGGGTAGACATCCCATTACCAGCCATCCGCCGGTATCTATATGGCGAGTATATTGATGCCACCAGGACCCCTTTCACCGCCGAGTTCGACTACCGGTAGAAACTTGTTAAAGATGGACGGTTCTTGCGTGAGCCAGCGCTGAGAGAGACCACCAAGAGGTGGATGGCCCAGCATTTGTATGTTGATGGAGAGGCTGATGACTGGGTACTGGAGCCAAAGGGAGCCATCAAGAAGTCTAACTTGACCTTCACGGCCAAGTTTTTATGGTTGATAGTCCGCACTGCCTTTCCCCCACTGCTGCAGATAATATAGTTACATGGGATCGCGCAGTTCTGATGCCAGCGATAATAGCGGGGATTGAGGTCGACTTCGCTTGGCTTCTTTAGGCGTTCATGCACGAGAGGGCCTTCAAGGTCACCACTACTTACCCATTTACGTGCATGGTGTTTTCTTTGTACAGGTGTGCCCATTTGGCACATAGATCAGCTCAAGACCCCGCAGGGTAATGTTGATATCGGCCTCATCAGAGATGAGGCCAATGAGTTGGCTCCACATAGAGGGCCCCGCCCAAAGGTGCCTCCGCTTGGTGAGAACCTAGCGGATACAGTAGAGCAATCCCGAGCGGCTACCCAGGCTACATCTGAGCCTACTGACACCACCCCGGTCGAGTCTATTCCGGGTGGTAGCACCGCCCCGAGCTCCTCTCGCTCGATTCTTTTCACTGCTCTGGTCCCACTTGCTAGGGTCCAGAAACTCGAGGCCCAGATGGCCACACTTCTGCATCACATCCTCTCTTGGATGAAGAGGTTTATTGCTGAGGCGGAGGAGCGCATGGAGCGGAAGATGGCCCAGCATATGGAGAGGAAGATTCTGGAGGTTCATCAGCTCTTGGACGCTTTTGAGTTGCGGGAGCTAGCCCGGTCAGCTCCTTCAGTGGATGTGTCGACCCTTCAGGCTGCGGTAGAGAGTCTGAGAGTGGATCTGGATACGATTCTAGAGGCTAGGGTGTCCGAGTTTGAGGCCCCTTCTGCAGAGCCTGCTGAGGACACAGTGATGGCTGCCTTATTCGCTACTTCAGATGTACCACCACCTCTCCCACGAGAGCATGTCAAGAGGCATAGGGTTCGAGATGAGGATGAGGCTAGGTCAAGGAAGAAGGAGCGCTGAGAAATAGAGGCTGCGAGGAGAGCCTCAATTGCTGATGAGGAGGCCCGTCAGATGAGAACTATAGAGCTGGCTGCTGGTGTGTCTAACTCCATAGTTGTTGAGACGGAGAGAGGCACTACTGATGGTGCTGTTGCTGCTGAGGACACTACTGAGGGTGTCAAGACTACAGAGTGAGTGGGTTCCGGGACACCGGACCCACCAGCTTGTTGATCACCAGCGCTTTGTGCCTTAGGTTTGCTTTACCTATCACTCGCTTAATTTAGATTCTTTTTATGCATTGGGGACAATTGCATATCTTTTTTGTTGGGGGTGGGGTAAATGGAAAGTGAGTGTTTGGGTGAAGTCTGAGTAGCCCAATTCACGATCCTCTCTTGGGGTTTTCTTTCCTGTGTTCTTTTTCCCCAAGAGACTAATTACTTTTATTGTTGAACCGGCATGTTTATATCTTGTGTACATAGTATAACTCTGAAGCATGATGGCTAAAACAGAAATGATATCCTAATGTAATGAAAATGATGCATGACTAGGCATAGTAATTGATAAATGTGTGGCTCTAAGCATGACATAGAGATACACTACTGCATGACCCTGAATCTAAGAATTGAACTAGGTGTCTGATAATCTGGTAGTGTAATGAGATGTCAAGTGAGTGTGAGGCAAAGTCGAATGATCCACCATTGATACTGAGCTAGAACTTGCCTGGTTAGTCTTGCTAAAAGTAAGCCGAAATAAACATTTAGGAAAGGATCATAGGCCCTTGTTCGAAATAGTCAATCTTGAGCCTAAAATAACAGAAAACCAAATGAAGTTAATCCCTTATTGATCCAAATGATTTGAGCTTAAAATAGATCTTTCTTTTTCACCCCAACTGATCTTCTGTGGGAATAATGTGTTGGCCCTGGTCCCTCCTTGGACATGTGCACCTCAGTTTATGCCAAAAGCATAAGTTGAGGGTGGCTAATGCAGAAAGAAACCTTGTCGTGGCCCTGACCCAACCATGGGTATTGTGAACCTTGACTCATGGCAAAATCATGAGTTGAGGGAGGCTGTTATAAGGAATACTCCGAAAAGTGGGGTTGAAAGAATAAAGAGGAAGAAAGAACAAAACAAAAGTGATTTAAAAAAATAATAATAAAAAAAATAAACACAAGAAAAGAGAAGAGTCACTTACATATAAGGAGAAGAAAGGGAAAATAGCAAGGTGAAAGAAAATTGAGAAATAAGGCAAAATAAAATGATAAAAAGGTGGTACGCTTAGCCGATATGTTAAGGAGGGAAACAAGTCACTAAAATATATCTAAATATACTCTACCTGACCCTGAGCCTATATTACAAGCTAAGAAAGTCCTATCGTGATCCTAAGAATTGTTATGGAGAACTTAAAGCAGTGAAAATAAGGGCAAGCTTATGGCAATAGTATAAATGAGTTGTGAAGTTCTTCTGAGAGCGAGTGTTGAAAAGTAATCCTTATACTCAAACTGAAATCATTGTGTGAAAAATGAGGATGTTATTTTGAAGTGAGGACACTAGTTGCAATACTGGAAAAATTAGCACCTTGGTGAGAAATTGAAGAGGATAGGTGTCAGTGCGTAGTAAGTCTGTGTCATAGTCTGATCCACATAATTCAAGCCTAACAGTGATAGCATGCATGAATATAATAAGAATAATCGGGATTGATAGCCAAATGATTGCGAAAGCTAAAATATGGATACTCTTGTACAAAGATTTTGTAGTGAGTCATAGTGCGTCGCTTGAGGACAAACAACGAATTTAAGTTGAGGGTGTTGATGTACCATGGTTTCACGGTACTTTTAATGCTTTTTACTTAAGTTTAGTGTGTGTCCAAAGCCTTTTTGTATTGATTTTTGATATAGGTTTCTCTTTATTTGCTGGAAATCTGTCCAAAGGAGAACGCAGAGGTTTTGAACAAAAATTGCAGAAGTGACCACCTACGGAGCTCACGACTGTAACAACCCTAAAAAAATGAATAAGACAAATGCTTAAGGTGTCAAGAATGCTTGCGATTAGACCAAGGTTCACACGAATTGATACACATAGAACAAGACCTCAAAACCCTTACTACGGCCAAGCCAACTAACTTGGGGAGTTAGTTGATCTTGGAAAGGTTGGAACCAACGATGTAAGGCTCTCGAAAACGAAGATTTATTCAAAGGAGTCTTTACCGGACTTAAAAAGAAGAAATTTTAAGTTTTGAGGGTCCAGGGGTAAAATGGTATTTTCCAGGCCAAGGGTAATATCGTAATTACCCTAAGGAATTAATTAATTGATTAATTAATTTAATTAAAGAACCAATTAGGCTCGGGTTGACCCGAAATGGTCTATTTCGCAAGGGGTCACTCCACCAAAGTTCGAGCCCCATTGGAAGCAACAAGTTAGTGGTTTAATTAATGTTTTATAATATGATTTTGTAAGGTCATAATGGTCCTTTCACTAAGATAATTAAATCAGGTTTTTATTTAAATTAATAAGGAGTCCTAGTTTGAATAATTCCTAAACTAAAACTCCTAAACTTAGACTACTCTCTCACGATCTCTCTCTCACGTTTCACCATCTCTTTCACGTTCAAAACTCTCTTGTTCTCTCTGCCAAATTAACTTGAAGAATAGAGAATATAACAAAAGTTCTTCACACTTGAAGAACTCACAAAAAAATCTAAGAAAAGCAAGCAAACCAAAAGCGTTAAGGCAAAGAGAAGATTCCGTCGAGTTGGTGGTGAAACTTGAGGAGGCTTGGACTGATTTTTGGAGAGTGTTTTGGGCAGCAACTTCTACGTTTGAACATCAATTAAGGTATGGGTTTCTTCTCTCTTGGTCCCTTTCCCAAGAGACCCCTTAAGATTCAAGATATTCACTCCGAAAACTAGGGTTGTTTCCCCGTTGCATGTCCCTGTCACTAGCTCCCAATGATTCGTAGGTTGGGTTTGTTTGCTGGTAGATTTAGGTATGTGTGATGTTTTTGTGTTGAATGTGAATATGTTTATGTACGTGAAATCACGAAAATGACAACCAATGTGTGATCGAAAAAAAATGATGTGTGTGTGTGCACGTTGGCAGTGAACTTAGTCACTGTTGGAAGGTGTCAAATGGCATGTTTTATCCTTGTATTTTAGGTGCAAAAGTTGTACACAACGTGATATTCATTGTAATGAAATGTGGTTGATTGAATAACAATCTTCTAGCCAAATAAATCTATGAAAGGTGCACCTAAAAATGTGTTTAAAGGGTCTATAAACGTACCCTATGAATCAAGCAAAAATATTAATGAATATGAGCTGAAAAATGGCTAAACTTTCCAGCATCTTATAATTTAAATTTAGGTAAAATGTTGATGAACAAAATCTGGAAATTTAAGTAAAGGGTAAAGGGGTGAGGTCACTAGGATTCGAACCAGTGACCTCCCCTAGTGGAAAGTGTAGTTTGTGAAATAAGAAAAGAAAAGGCGGCTGGGGGAATCGAACTCGGGCTGCTGGAAGAGAAAGGAGAGAGTGACTAATTAATTAAATAAATAGGAGGCGTGGGAATCGAACCCACGACCTCCAGGCTGCGAATGAGAGAAGAGAAATTAAAGAAAAAGAAAGTGTGAGGCGTGGTGATCGAACCCACGACCTCAAGGCTGGAAGGAGAATGCGAAATAATTAAGAAAAAATAAAGTGAGGCTGTGGGGGCTAGATCCCACAACCTCACTGCCAAAATGCTTAACCTAGCGAAATTTAATTAAAAAAAATAGGAGGCTGTGGGGGTTTAAACCCACAACCTCACAGCCTCAGCGAAAATAAAATTTAAACAAGGAGGCTGTGTGGGTTTGAACCCACAACCTCCCAATTCCCAGCGAAAATGAAGAATAAATAAAACAGGCTGTGGGGGTTTGATCCCACAACCTCTTGGTTTGGGCGAAAAGGGGCAATATTGTAACAACCCTAAAAATGAATAAGATAAATACTTAAGGTGTCAATAATGCTTGCGATTAGACCAAGGTTCACACGGATTGATACGCGTAGAACCAGACCTCAGAACCCTTACTACGACCAAGCCAACTAACTTGGGGAGTTATTTAAGCTTGGAAAGGTTGGAACCAACCAAGTAAGGCTCTCAAAAACGAAGATTTAATCGAAGGAGTCTTTACTTGAATTAAAAAGAAGAAATCTTGAGTTTTGAAGGTCCAGGGGTAAAATGGTCTTTTCCAGGCCAAGGGTAATATTGTAACTACCCTGAGGAATTAATTAATTAATTAATTAATTTAAATTCAAAGAGTAATTCGGGTGGGTCGACCCGAAGTGACCCATTTTTGCAAAAAGGGTGTCACTCGGGTTCGAGCCCCACTTGAAGCAACGAATTGATGATTTAATCACCAATTATAATCTGATTTTTTTTGTAAGGGCATAATAGTCATTTCACCTAAGCTAAATAAATCAGATTTTTATTAATTGAATTAAACCTTACTTTGACTAAATTTAAACCTACACTCCTAATCCTAATAAACCTCTTTCACGTCACTCAACTCTCTTTCACGTCTCTCAACTCTCATTCTCTCACGTTCTGCCTAACAAAAGAAAACTCAAGAACTTTTTAACAACAAAATTTCTTCACACTTGAAGAACAAACACGAAAATTCTAAGAAAACAAGTTAATAAAAAATGTTAGGCAAAAGGGAGGGGTGTTCCGTCGAGAATTGGTGAAAGTTTCGGTGTTGGACGTGATTGGAGAGGGTTTTAGACAGCAGGTCGTCTGTGGATTAAGCGTCAAAAATGTATGGGTTTCTTATCTCTTGGTCCCTTTCCCAAGAGACCCCTTACGATTCAAAATATTCACTCCGAAACTAAGGTTGTTCCCCGTTGCATGTCCTTGTCACTAGCTCCCAAATGATTTCGTAGGTTGGGTATTGTGTGCTGGTAGATTTAGGCAAGGTGTGATGTTTTATGTTGAATGTGAATATGTTTATTTGCGTGAAATCACGAAAATAATAACCAATGTGAAATTGAAGAAAATGTGTGTGTGTGTGTACGTTGGCAGTGAGTCTTAGCCACTGTTTGGAGACGTGTAAGGAATGTTTTTCTTCTTGTATTTCATGTGTTAAAATTGTGCACAACGTGATGTTCGTATGGTGTGTGAAGTTACAAATTTTGAGTGAAAATGTTTGACTAAATGTAACCCCTAAACTACACCTAAATTACATACTAAGTGCTTGGGAAATGCCCTATGAAACTAATTTGAAAAGTTGATTAAAGGAAGGTAAAAACTATAAATAAATTTCCAGATTTGTGCACACTACAATGAGGTTAAAAGCTGGGTTTTTAAAGGGAAAATAAAATAAGTGAGGTCAGTGGGAATTGAACCCAAGACCTCACATGTTAAGGAGGCTAACAAAAAATATAAAAAAAAAAGTGAAGGGGCTAAGGGGAATCGAACCCCTTAGCTACTGGTTTCACGACAAAGAAAAAGAAAATGGGGCTGGGGGGAATCGACCCTTGGCTACTGGATTTCGCGACAAGGGAAAAGAAAGAGGGGGCTGGGGGAATCGAACTCGCGAACTGGAGGAGAAAAATAATTAAACAAATAAATGGGAGGCGTGGGATATGAACCCACGACCTCCAGGCATGCGCGAAAGGGGAGAAAGTAAAGAAAAGAAAACGTGAGGCGTGGGAATCGAACCCACGACCTCAAGGCTGGAAAAAGAGAAGGCAAACATTAATTAAGAAACAAAGTGAGGCTGTGGGGGTTCGATCCCACAACCTCACAGCCAAGGCGCCTAGTTAAGGAAGATTTAATTAAAAATAATATAGGAGGTTGTGGGGGTTCTAACCCACAACCTCCCAAGCCTCTAGCGAAATTAAGTTAAAAATAAGGAGGTTGTGGGGGTTCGAACCCACAACCTCCCTATTCCAGCGAATTAAATACTAAAAATCAAAGAGGCTGTGGGGGTTTGATCCCACAACCTCTTGGTTTGGGCGAAAATGAGCAAAGTGATGTTAATGAAAAATAAAAAGGGGTTGTGGGGGTTCGAACCCACAACCCTTCGGCCAACCTAAGAGAAAAACTAAGTAGAAAATTAATGATACGATGTTAATGTTAGGATTTAATCTAGAGTTCTAATGTTATGAATATTAAAAATAAAATCAATAAAAAAATGTAAATGATAGCCAAGTGATTCAAACTTGGGTTTCCTTGCCCAAACTTCCGTATTGATACATAAGTCATACGTGAACAAAATATACAAGAATAATGCCACCTACTTAGATCAAAATCAAGATCTTGGCATATATATAAGATGCATAAGTCTTGTATCACATAATGTTAGAAAGATGTATGTAATGAAATGATGAACACTAGAAGGGTTAAGTATGAGTGTAAGATACACTAAATGGCCAAGTGCATTGGCATATGATGAGCTGAACAATGAAATGAGGAAATGAACAATGAAATGATGAAACCCTAGAAGGGTTAAGTAAGGGTGTGAAACACACTAAATGGCCAAGTGCATTGACATATGATGAAATAAACATTCACGTAATAATAGGTGAGTAACTATGAAAAGCAAAGGTGCTAATGTTAATGAATATGGTGACAACATGATATGATGCTAATGTAAATGATGAGAGCAATCTCAAATGAGCCTAAGTAAATGTTACCAATACGTACTCACCTATGAGAGTGTAAGCTAATGAAGTTACCAGTCTCTATGATCACTCTAATGAGAGTATTGAGCTTAACACACTTAATACTAATGATTAGATGAGAAATCATCTAATGAGCTATGATGTCCTCATACTAGAAGCCAGCTTCCATGACGTATGAGATGAATGAAATGGAACTTTATACTGAGCACCGATAGACTAGCTATGAGAGGTGATGCCTTCTTTAGGGAAGGGAGGACGTTCACGTAACTCTCATGAGATGAGACTATCCGGCTTGCTGGGTATGGGTCTCCTTATATCTCTTAGTCTTCGAACCTATACAACCAATATAGGGATCTGGCGGGGTTAAATTCCCATGTACGCTAGCATTTGTTTTTGGGTCACCTTGGCCGGTGATTACACCTCTTTTCGGTGTGGGGTAGACATTGTATTTCATGATTCTCACATGATTTATGTCGGTTAAATTTAAAGTTCCCAATGAATGAATGAGGCCAGCCTCAAATGATGCACATAATGAAATGAATGATACCAAAGGTGTTAGGATAGGATAATCAAAAGGTGAGTTAGATTCAAGTAATGACATTAGGTCATTCTTGGTCATTGCACAACGAACCTAATAAGTCTTAAACTACATCCTAGGTATAGCTGGTGGTTACACTGGCCTATGAATGAAATGAAATGGAGTACGTATGAATGAACAAAGCAGACTCTGTGTTTGCTAATGAAGACTCCCTAGTTGAGGTCCCATCTGTTGAGCCCTCATTTCTGGGATGTCTTAATGTTAAGTCCATGATTCGAAGGTCTCATGGCATATGAATGAATGATATTAAGAAGTTATGTGCTACAGGCAAAAATGTGCTACATGTTATATGATATGTGCTATGTGTAAATGTTATGTGCTGTGTGCAATGTGAAAAGTATGATGATGTATGTTATTCTCATGTCATAACTTTTCTATTCCAAATCTGGAAAGCTTACTGACTTTCCTAATCCAAATTTGGAAAGCTCATTGACTTTCCTAATCCAAATTTGGAAACTTTCCTAGTCTCAATTTGGCAAGTCCACTGATTTGACTTCCAAAAATAATGTTGTTAGGGAAGAGCTATTCTTTCTCATGCATGTCCTTGGTGTGTGCTTGCATATACCCATACTTAGTACAAGTGTGTACTAACCCAATACAACTATACTATTTTAGGTGCAGGCACAGGTGGACGATAGAGCTACAGGATCATTGTTGTAGTTATCCGGACGTTCAGCATTCATCCGGAGTTGGTAGGTCCTCATGCTTCCGAGAATGCTATTGTTTTACATTCTAGCTTAGTTTTAGAGTTTAGCTAGTGGAGCATGTTCCACTAGCGTTTCTTTCCTGGTTTTATTCAGACTTTGTATTGGTGCCATTTTGGCAATTATACACTTAATACTTATTAAACTATTTCTTTCAGTTGCTTATCTCTTAATGTTAGATGGTTGATGGTGAACAATTATGAAATGATAAGAATGTTTAACAAGTAAGTTAAGAAACAAAAAGTTTCAAATTTTCCTCTAAAATTAACCTAGATGAAGTAAGAATGACGTAAGTAGGCTTGTCTGCGACCTCTGAGAGGTCAACGACGTCGGTCTCGTCTGAGGTCTAGATTCCAGTCGTGACAAAGTTGGTATCAGAGCACTAGGTTAAATTCCGATAATAATGAGTTCACATCAACCACATTCAGTAGTTTCTAAGTCATGGTAGTGAAGTGCACCACTATCCTGGATTACAGACTGCATTATGCGTAGAAAAACTTCCCTTTTTCTGATCTTATTGTGCTTTACCTCAAGTTTAATTTCTTGGTGTTATGAGCGTGTCTAACATCAATCTTTGTTGTTTTTAGAGAATTAATACTAGGAGGACTATTAGTCAGAGGAGAGGTGGTGCAGCTGCTGGGGGCAATCAGGTTCCACCCCAGGCTCGAGTTGAAGGAGTGGCTGTGCCAGTTAACCCAACTGGGGTGAATGATGCTGAGGTGAGGGCATATTTGGCCTAGATAGCATAGGCCATTACTATGCAGGCCCAGGCTATGACTGCTCAGGTCAACCGGAAAGATGTTCAGAGGGAGAACCCACTGGTTCGTAGCATGGCTGACAGACTGAGAGACTTCACGAGGAAGAATCCTCCTATTTTCATAGGGTCTAAGACTTCAGAGGACCCCCAAGAGTTTGTGGATGAGGTGCATAAGATTCTGGTGGCTATGGGGGCCACAAATACTGAGAAGGCTGAGCTGGCTTCCGATCAGCTCAAGGATATTGCACAGACTTGGTGCAAGATGTGGCAGGATAGCTGAGCTTTAGGTGGAGTTCCAGTCACTTGGGAGCTGTTCAAGACAGCATTTCTGGAGAGATTCTTCCCCAGAGAGATGAGGGAAGTCAAGGTTGAGGAGT
The DNA here is from genome assembly GCA_016801875.1 of Solanum sitiens. Taxonomy (NCBI): domain Eukaryota; kingdom Viridiplantae; phylum Streptophyta; class Magnoliopsida; order Solanales; family Solanaceae; genus Solanum; species Solanum sitiens. Next base: position 388,908 of record JABWTJ010000327.1, read on the forward strand.
TCATCAACCTTAACCAAGGCTCTATGACCGTTAGGGAGTATTCCCTGCAGGATAGCTGAGCTTTAGGTGGAGTTCCAGTCACTTGGGAGCTGTTCAAGACAGCATTTCTGGAGAGATTCTTCCCCAGAGAGATGAGGGAAGTCAAGGTTGAGGAGTTCATCAACCTTAACCAAGGCTCTATGACCGTTAGGGAGTATTCCCTGAAGTTTGTTAAGCTATCAAGGTATGTTACTTTCCTTAGTATTTAATAACAAGAATGAGGGGAGTAGTGAGCTTTATAAAATTATCCAAGTATGCCACTTCTCTTGTGTCTAACAGCAGGGATGAGATGAGCAGGTTCCTCACAGGAATCAATGGAGATCTGGAGGAGGAGTGTCGGTCTGCGATGCTCCATGATAATATGGACCTCTCCAGGTTGATGGTGCATGTCCAGCAGGTAGAGGACAGACGTAAAAAGAGGGGTGTTCGGGATGCTAGGAGGCCTAAATCTCAAGATCAGGCAGGTCCCAGGTATGGAGGCCACAAAAACAATTTTGGCGTCCGTGAGCAGCCCAGGTTCAAGAAGGGGCAACAGAGTTCTGGGAACTCAAATTTTCAGAGGAGTACAACACCTAGAGGAGGCAGACCTGAGCCCAAGAAGGGCAATGGAGGTGAGATGCAGTATCCTAAAAAGAATTGTGCTAAGTGTGGCCGAGCTCACAGTGGAGAGTGTGGACAGGGCACTAATGCCTACTTCGGTTGCGGTAAGAGTGGACACATGGTTAGAGACTGCCCACAGAACAGTGGTCAGGCTGGAGGTAATGCTCAGCCTAGGCCTAATCCACAGGGTAAAGCAGCAGCCGAGCCTCCTAAGAGGAACATATTCTATGCTCTGAAGGGCAGGGAGGAGCAGGAGAAGTCCGCTGATGTGGTCAGAGGTATGCTGCAAGTATTCTCAACTTCTGTTTATGCTTTACTTGATCCAGGGTCTACGCTTTCCTTTGTAACTCCTTTGCTTGCTCTCACTTTTGAGATATTGCCTGAAGTTCTGCATGATCCTATAGTGGTTAGTACACCTTTAGGAGAGAATGTGAGAACTGATAGAGTATACAATGATTGCCCAATAGTGGTAAGTGGTAAGACTATGTGTGCAGATTTGGTTGAGTTACCCATGCATGATTTTGATGTTATTCTTGGTATGGACTGGCTTCACAGTTGTTATGCTTGCTTGGACTGTCGTAGTAGAGTGGTGAGATTTCGTTTCCCTAATGAAGAGGAGCTAGTCTAGGAGGGGTACAACTCGAGTCGTCCTAACCTCTTGATATTGAACCTTAAGGCCACTAAAATGATGTCCAAGGGGTTATTGTGTCATATTGTGAGCGTTAATGATTTAGATCATGACATTTCTTCCATAGACTCAGTGCTTGTAGTTAATGAGTTCCTAGATGTATTTCCTGATGATTTGCCTGGAGTCCCTCCCCCTCGAGAGATTAATTTTGGTATCGACTTAGAACCTGATACTAAACCAATTTCAATTCCTCCTTACAAAATGGCTCTAGCTGAACTCAAAGAGTTGAAGCTGCAGTTAAAAGATCTAACTTACAAGGTTTCATTCAGCCGAGCATATCCCCTTGGGGCGCTCAAGTGTTGTTTGTGAAAAAGAAAGATGGAACCCTTAGAATGTGTATCGATTATCGGTAGCTCAACAAAGTCAGTATAAAGAATAAGTATCCACTACCCAGAATAGATGATTTGTTCGATCAGCTCCAAGGGTCTAGTTTCTTTTCAAAAATTGATCTTCGTTCAGGGTACCATCAACTTAGGGTTAGGCTAATGTTTTAGCTGATGCTTTGAGCAGGATGAGCATGGGAAGTACAACCCACGTTGAGGATGAGAAGAAGGAGCTGGTGAAAGATGTACACAGACTGGCCAGACTGGGTGTGCGATTGGTTGACTCTACTAGTGGGGATGTTTCAGTTAATCCTAGTTCTTAATCATCCTTGGTAGTTGAAGTCAAGCAGTGTCAGCATCTAGATCCTGTGTTGATGGAGCTGAAGGACTCAGTACTAATGAAGATGAATTAGTCTTTCGCTTTGGGAGGTGATGGCATACCTAGGTATCAGGACAGGCTGTGTATACCAGATCTGGATGATTTGTGGACCAGTATTATTGTAGAGGCCTATGGTTCCAGATATTCCATACATCCAGGTTCCACTAAGATGTATCATGATCTTAAGCAGATTTATTGGTGGGATGGCATGAAGAAGGACATTGCAAAATATGTGGCCAAGTGTCCTAATTGTCAGCAGGTTAAGGCAGAGCATCTTAAGCCTGGCGGTCTTACTCAGATTATTGAGGTTCCGACTTGGAAGTGGGAGGCCATTAATATGGACTTCGTGGTTGGTCTTCCGAGGACTATGAGGCAGCATGACTCTATATGGGTTATTATGGACAGATTGACTAAGTCTTCCCACTTTATCCCTGTGAAGTCTACTTACAGAGCCGAGGATTATGCGATACTCTACATTGATGAGATTGTGAGATGGCATGGGATTCCTTAGTCTATTATTTTAGATAGAGGAGCTCAGTTTACTTCACATTTTTGGAGATCTTTCCAGAAGAGCTTGGGCACGCAGGTAAAGCTTAGCACTGCCTTTCATCCTCAGACAGATGGGCAGGCAGAGCGCACAATTCAGACATTGGAGGACATGTGGAGAGCGTGTGTGATCGACTTCAGAGCATAACTGGGATGACCATCTGCCTTTGATAGAGTTCTCGTATAATAATAGCTATCACTCTAGCATTGGGATGGCACCGTTTGAGGTACTGTATGGTGTGAGGGGTAGATCTCCAGTTGGGTGGTTCGAGGTTGGAGAGTCATCCATTTTGGGTCCAGAGATCATTGATGAGGCCTTAGAGAAGGTCAGAGTGATTAGGGATAGGTTGGCTACTACTTACAGTCGGCAGAAGTCATATGCAGATAACAGAAAGCGGCCCTTAGAGTTTTATGTTGGTGACCAGGTTTACTTGAAGATATCACCTATGAAAGGGGTGATGAGATTTGGTAGAAAACGGAAGCTGAGTCCGAGGTATGTTGGGCCATATGAGATCCTACAGCGTGTGGGTGAGGTGGCCTATGAGTTAGCATTGCCTGCGGTGCTAGCTTCTGTTCATCCAATCTTTCATGTCTCTATGTTGAAGAAGTGCCTAGGTGATCCAGCATCAATTCTACCTGTTGAAGGTTTGGAGGTTGGTGAAGACTTGTCTTATGAGGAGGTACCTGTTGAGATCTTAGACAGACAGGTCAAGCGGCTAAGGAACAAGGAGGTTGCCACAGTGAAGGCATTGTGGAGAAATCATCTTGTTGAGGGTGCTATGTGGGAGGCTGAGGCCGACATAAGATCCCGCTACCCTCATCTTTTCAGCTCTTGAGGATAGACTTCCTATTCTTAAGTCTATGTTTCCTTATCTCTCCGTATTTTGTTTCTATTGCTTGACTGTATAGTGATTTTGTTATGATTTGACTGGCATTACTGATACGCTCAAACTTACTTCTCAAATAAGAAGTAAAGCGGTCGTATCAAGTAAAGAACCCAACTGATGAGGTTGGGATCGATCCCACAAGGAAAATAGTTCAGACTTAACTTTATTCTATTATTACTATTATTTAGCCAACTATCTTCCGAGAAAACAAAAGAGAAAAAGGGGGGTTCTTATTTCTTAATTAATGAAAATGATTAACTAAATAAAAATGAACAACTAACAGATTCAGCTTTCGGAGTTTAATCAAATTATAAAAGTAACTAGGGCTTAAGTGTTCCCCACAGGTTCCTAACTTGGTAAATCTAACTATAACAATTCTATCCTAATATCTTGCATGTAAAGTGATAAGTTATGTATCTCTAAATCCTTGGTCTGGGATCTAGAGAATTTCACTCCGCACCTTGGTCCGGCTACGTGTGTTGCTATACTAACCCTTATCTTTACCTCGTATTAAGCATTGTATTCGGTATTTGACTAAGTTATTAACTCGTACCAACCAATACTATCCTATTAGATAGTCTACACTAAATCTATGTTGATAATTCTTTTCCTATTATCTACCTCCTTGGTCCGGCAAGTAGCATTAAGGCGAGTTCTAACGTTGGCCATCCGTTAAAAAGACTTCTACACGAAAGAATAATCAATACATGCAAGACACCATTCTAGAATTGTTATTTTAGTTAGATTTTACCTTGTTATTCACCCATGGTTCCCACAACCCTAGCTATGGGGTTAGTTACCCATGTTCATAATTACACAATTCATATTGTTAATGGAAGAATTCATGCACTTACTTTTATGAGAACGAATAAATTCCAGAATTTAACTTGATTAATCAACAAAATCCCCAACAATCAATTCCGGAAAAAATATCTTAATTCCCAAAATTGAGAGTTCAATACTATAACAATAGAACTAAAAATTATCAAAAGGTCTAACCCCCAAAATGAGGTTTTTCAAACTATTTATAATAAAAACAAAACCTAATCAAAGAAGGATTCTATTTACTAAAAATCTGTCCAAACGCGTCTGGGTCGACGAACCACGTGACGGACCATCATGGACATGACGAACCGTCATGGCCTCCGTCGTCCCATACTTCACACATTCTTCTGCTGCTTTCTTCATTCCCCTCGACGGACAGGTATGACGGACCATTTCAAGCACGACGGTCCGTCGAGGGTCTCCGTTCCAAAATACTTGAACTTTTTGGAATTTGGGTACTCGGACTACTTCTCTGATCATCACGACGAACAAGCAGGATGGACCGTCGTGGCTATGACGGTCCGTCATGGACTTCCGTAATCCCACATTTGGTCAGACTTCCCCATCTTCCTTCAGCAGCTTCTCTCCTAACTACGATGCCACCTATGGACCGTCACAGCCTCGATGGACCGTCATAAGTTCCGTAGGTGGTCTCTTCTGCATTTCTTTCTCAAAAACTTCCTCGTTCATCCTTGGATAGATTTTCTACAAACAAAGATAAACTTACATAAAAATCAACACAAAAAGGCTTTCGACAGACACTAAACTTAAGGAAAAAGCATTAGAAATACCGTGAAACCACGGTACATCAACACCCTCAACTTAACTTCGTTGTTTGTCCTCAAGCGACGCACTATGACTCACTACAAAATCTTTGTACAAGAGTATCCATATTTTAACTTTCGCAATCATTTGGCTATCAATCCCGATCATTCTCATTATGTTCATGCATGGTACAACTATTAGGCATTGACTTGTGTAGAATCAGACCATGACACAGACTCACTACGCAATGACACCTATCCTCTTCAATTTCTCACCGAGGTGCTAATATTTCCGGTGTTGCAACTACTGTCCTCACTTCAAATAACATCCTCATTTTTCACACAATGATTTTAGTTTGAGTATAAGGATCACTTTTCGACACTCACTCTCAGAACAAATTCACAACTCATTTATACATATTGCCATAGGCTTGCCCTTATTTTCACCACTTTAAGTTCGCCATACAACTCTTAAGATCACAATAGGACTTTTTAGCTTGTAACATAGGCTCAGGATCAGGTAGGGTATATTTAGGTATATTTTGAGTGACTTGTTGCCCTCCTTGACATATCGACTAAACGCACTACCTTTTTATCATTCTATTTCGCCCAATTTCTCAATTTTCTTTTTACCTTGCTGCTTTCCCTTTCTCATCCTTATATGTGAGTGACTTTTCTCTTTTAATTTTATTATTATTATTATTATTATTATTTAGTCACTTTTTTTTAACCCCAATTTTCCGGAGTATTCCTTATAACAGCCACCCTCAACTCATGACTTTGCCATGAGTTAAGGTTCACAATATCCATGGTTGGGTCAGGGCCACGACAAGGCTGCTTTATGCATTAGCCACCCTCAACTTATGCTTTTTTTTGGCATAAATTGAGGTGCACATGTCCAAGGAGGGACCAGGGCCAACACATTGTTCCCCGAGAAGATCAGTTGGGATGAAAAAGAAAGATCTGTTTTTTAGGCTCAAATCATTTGGATCAATAAGGGTTAACTTCATTTGGTTTTCTGTTATTTTTTTAGGCTAAAGATTGACTATTTCGAACAGAAGCCTATGATCCTTTCCTAATTGTTTGATTTGACTCACTTTTAGCAGGACTAACCAGGAAAGTTCTAGCTCAGTATTGATGGTGGACATTCGAATTCACCTCACACTCACTTGACATTCCTTACATTCCCAGATTATTAGACACCTAGTTCGAGTCTTAGATTCAGGATCATGCAATAGTGTATTTTTATTTCATGTTTCGAACCACACAATTATCAATTACTATGCCTAGTCATGCATCATTTTGATTATCGGGATATCATATTTGTTTTGGCCATCATGCTTCAGATTTATACTATGTACAGAAGATATGACATGCCGGTTCAACAATAAAAGTAATCAGTCTTTTGGGGAAAAAGAACACAGGCAAGAAAACCCCAAAAGAGGATCGTGAACTTGGGCTACTCAGAATTCACCCAAGTACTCACTTTCCATTTACCCCAACCCCAACAAAAGATATGCAATTGTCCCCATTGCATAAAAAAAATTAAAATACGCGAAAGGTAAGTGAAGCAAACCTGAGGCGCTAAGCGCCGGCGATCAGCAAGCTGGTGGGTCCGGTTCACCGGAACTAACTCCCTGCGTAGTCTGGACACCCTCAGTAGTGTCCTTAGCATCAACAGCACCATCAATAGTGCCTCCCAGAGTATCTACAATTCTGGAGCTAGACGCCCCGGCAGCTAACTCTACAGCCCTCAACGTACGGGACTCCTCGTCAGCAATCGAGGCTCTCCTCGCAGCCTCCATCTAACGGCGCTCCTTCTTCCTTGTCCTAGCCTCATCCTCCTCTCGACCCCTGCGTCTCTTGTCATGCTCTCGTGGGGGAGGTGGTGGAACATCAAAAGTGGCAAAAAGAGCAGCCATCACTGTGTCCTCAGCAGGCTCTGCAGAAAGGGCCTCAGACTCAGGCACCCTCGCCTCTAAGATCGTATCAAGATCAGCCCGCAGACTCTCAACCGCAGCCTGAAGGGTCGACATGTCCACCGAAGGTGCTGGTCGGGCTAGCACTCGCAACTCAAAAGCGTCTAAGCACTGATGTACCTCTGCAATCTTTCTCTCTGTGTGCTGTGCCATCTTGCGCTCCATGCGCTCCTCTGCCTCAGCAATAGACCTATGCATCCAAGGCTGGATGTGATGCAGAAGTGTAGCCATCTGTGCCTTGAGTTTCTGGACCCTAGCAAGTGGGACCAGAGTGGCGGAAGGAGCCGAGCGTGAGGAGCTCGGGGCAGTGCTACTACCCGGGATAGACTTGACCGGGTAGTGTCAGTGTGTGCAGAAGCAGCCTGGGAAGCCGCATGAGCATGCTCTATGGTATCTGCTAGGTTCTCACCAAGTGGGACCACCTCCGGGCGGGGCCCTCTGCATGGAGCCAACTCATTGGCCTCATCCCTAATGAGGCCGATGTCAACATTTCCCAGCGGGGTCCTGAGCTGGTCAATGTGCCAAATGGGCACACCTGCGGATCTGCATAAAGAGAAAACCATGCAAGGAAAAGGGTAAGTCATGGTGACCTTGAAGGCCCTCTCGTGCATGACTGCCTGTAGAAGCCAAGCGAAGTCGACCTCAAACCCTGCCATCATTGCGGCCATCACAACTGCACGATCCCATGTGACTATATTATCAGCAGCAGTGGGGGAAAGGCAGTGGCGACTATCAACCAAAGAAACTTGGCCGTAAAGGTCAAGTTGGCCTTCCTGATGGCTCCCTTTGGCTCCATGACCCAATCAGCAGCCTCTCCATCAATAGACAAATGCTGGGCCATCCACCTCTTGGTGGTCTCTCTCAGCGATGGCTCACGTAAGAATCGGCCCTCTTTAACAATTTGCCACCGGTAGTCGAACTCGGCGGTTAGAGGTGTCCTGGTGGTATCAACATCCTCGCCGTACAGATATCGGTGGATGGCTGGAAGGGAGATGTCGACCTGTATGCCGCGTACTCGGACGTGCTCAAGTGGGGCCTATTTGGTGAGGGCAGCCCGCCTATCTATCTGTGATCGGAGAGTGGCCACATAAGAGGCATGGAACTCTTGGACCAACTCCTCACTGTAGCGGCCCAAAGAACGAGTCGTCCACTCCAGCCGGTGTCTGGTGAAGAGAGTGTGAATATCCGGCATGGTGGGGAGACTTCCCATAAGGACCCGCCTCTCCAGTGTAATGGTCCGTGTCATGACGCCTTTTTCATTGAGAACCTTGGCGTCTAAGTATACTTGTTATTGCCCGTCGACACACCACCGGTTGGGCTGGTCGGCAACCGGGGCAGGAACTCCATTTGGTTAGCCAGGAGTGGAGTCAGTGCTGTCAGCCTCATCAGCCGAGGCAGACTATGTAGCTTTAGCGGGTGCAGAGGCTTCTGCGGACCCGGAGGCTTCCTCTGACCACGAAACTCCTAAGGAGCCAAATGCTCCTTCGTCTTGAGTAGCTGACCCAGAAGGTGTGCCGGTCAGTGTACGCTCCTCATCAGACTGGGAGGCAGTGACTACGCCGGACGCCACCTTCTTGGGCGTGACTCTCGGTGCACGTGGAGCTCTTGTTGTAGTAGAAGTGCATGGGGGCATGTACTCGGGATCATGCTCATCATCAGAACCTATCACCACACTACACCATTTTAGGCCTACAGCCACACTAATTCTGAACTACGTTTCTAAAGTGTTGCCTAAAGTAGTTCCCGGAACGCTTTAAAAGCGTAGCCAAATTTTTTAACTTTTACCTACAATAATATTGACAACACTTCAAAAGTGTAATCTTTAATGGTATAAGCTACACTTTATAAGTGTTGTTACAATATGATATAATTGGCAACACCTATTTACATACATGGCCACACTTTTAAAATGTCCTATTTTTATAATTGAAAATACAACATATCATAAGTGTGGCATTAAACTTTTCACTAAAATATTATTTTCCCTCCAATATTTTATACTTCCCCTCCCATTTTTATTGGCCAAATAAAAACATTAATAAATTATAAAACATAAACATTCCTCTTTCACTTCACTTTCCTCTTTCAATTAACGCTTTCCTTATCTTTAACTGAAGAACTTGCTGCCATGGTGAAGAGAGCTGAAGAACCAAAGATTCTCTTCTCCGATACCGATTTGTGAGACACGTTGAACAGTTGAAGTCGTCGAAGAACTGATCTGCAGGGTTGAAGAGTTGAAGTCATCGAAGAACTGATCGATGAACTTGTCTTCTCCGATAACGATTTCTTCAAAAGTAAGTACAATTGTGTTTTCCAATACCTATTTCTCCAAGCGTAAGTACTAAAACAGTATTCTTGTTATCTGAAGTGGTTGATTTTTTGTGTCTTTTTAGAAGGAATGGATTACGTTGAGGTTGTTGTCAAGATGAAATGAAGCTAGTTAGTCTCTCTGTCACGCTTTTCTCTCAAATTTCCCACCAAAGAACACGATATTACAAAGATTTCATTGGAATAGGGTTTATCAGGTTATAATTCTACCTTTGAAAGTCTAAATTTTAGTTTTAGGATTTTGATATTCTTGTGTTTTTATACAGTTTTTGGGAGTGTAGCTAGTATTTTAGCTTCATCAGTTAATTTTTGGTAGTGTAGCTCGTATTTTAGCCTCCCTATATAAACCTCCCTCCTTGTCACTATTAGGGGCTGGAAAAAAGTTGGGATTTATTTGAGCAAAAACAATTAGAATAGCTGAAGAAAATAGTTAAAATATATATATAGAAACACATTTAAGGAAGGGTGAGTTAAGTGTTTAAGACTATCACATTTTCTAATTCGATTTGCATCAGTTTTCCCAAGCTTTGTTTGAGTCCGAGATTTGGCCCAGAATACTCATCCGTCGTTCTTGTTCGAGTCTCGTGGTGAAGTTCGTTTCCCTGCTCGTCCTATTCCAGTTCACTGCCGGAGGAAAGGTGATGTCGTTTTCCTTATAGTACTCTTTTCGCCTCTTTTTATTTTAAGAGTGATATTGTGACGGTTTGAAAGTTTTTCTGATGAGTTTGTATCTTTTTATTTGATTTATCTTTGAGTTGGTGTTGATTCAATATGAGAGATGTATTTCTTAGTTGCTTTCGCGGGTCTGTTGAATGATTGTTGCACGTATAGATATGGTTGTAAGGAACAACTTGAGTATTGACAAAATAGCATCCAAAAAAGAGGAATGGTGCTTCCTTTCTAGCCATTGTCACTTGCATTTTCAAGTTGTCTCCACTTACCGTATTGATAAATAACTAACTATACAGTGCTTTTTACAGAGTGTTGCAGGAGTTCTGACAATAAAAGAGGGATATAATCCGTCTACTTGGATGTTGGATATCACCACTCCAGCAGTTGAGGGTCAACTAAATGTGGACTTTGGAGACATTTACATGAACTCAGATCTATATAGGTAATAAGAAGATAACATAGTCATCTTCATTTTGGTTTCAGTACTGTGTTACTAACTAGCTCACTGTCGTTTACAACTCAACTTTCATTGGAGGAATCAAGAGCTAATCAAATAACTAAGTGTTCCAGTACCACTGTCCCAAGAACAACGATTTCCTACGAAAAATTCACAATCGTTTGTTGATTAGTGAAAAGATTGCTTTTGGAAACAACAATTATCTTATTGGAGGCATCCATAATATAATACCGTAAGGTTTTTCATGACAGCAATTATAGGGATCATGTTTGGAATTGTTTTCTGGGATAAGGGGAACAAAATGTAAGCCATCGTCTTGGTCCTTCTGTTTTAATTGACGAATCAATCAACTAGGCCTCATTTCATGGATTTCCTTGCTAGTTTAACTTTATGGGATAATGTAAACAGGTACAAACTCCAAGACCTATTGAATGAATAGGGAGCTATGTTGCTGTTATATTCCTTTTAAGTGCTAAAAATAATGGTGGTTGAACTGGCAAAGCTTGTGCTTCAATTGGTGTATTCTCACAGCAAAGAAAAAGTGAGCCCAAATAAGCCAAAAAATGACTCCAATATTACCTGGTAATGTTGGAAAATATTAATCTAACAAAAATGTATGTTGGTAATGTTGGAATTTCCTCTTTTCTGGTAGTACTTGTTTAGGTTTGCTATGGGAGTCATTTGTGACGTGTTAGGTCCTAGATATGGCTGCACAATTCACATATTGTAATCAGCCACTGATGTTTATTTTATGTTGCTGCTAACTTTCTCCTCTATGAGCAGTGGATATGCTTTGGATATGCCTTATTCGACACACTTAATTGTAGTACAGTGTTCACGAACATTTTGTGAAATACGAATTAGAGGGTTGCTTCAGAGTTTCTTCTCCATCCACTTTTTTCACATAGAAAAAATAATCTTTATCTGCCTATCTGTACTTTTGTGTAGTTTTGAGGAATGATTTCTATTATTTTTCATAAAAATGTTATAGGCGTACAAAGTAACCATGAGAGATCGTGAAATGTAAGCATCGTTATGGAAACTAATTTTAGAAACCAAACTTTTGGGAGGATCCCTAGTGTTTCAACTTTCTTTTTCTTTTTTTGGGACAATGAAGGCCTTCTCATGCGAAATCCTTTTCCTTTTCTTTTATAACATCTCTTGGTTCATTTCCTTCTGTCATCTAATGATTTTTTGCTGTTGTTAAAATTTGCAGCCAGATTTGGTGCTCTTTACAGGCATGTCTTCTAATTATCTCCCATCTATTTATCCACAATGCATACTTCATAGTTATTGTATTCTTTCAACTACTATTTTTTCATTCATTAGCCAGGTTAGATTGGAAGAATTATCAGTTCACTTCATTTTGTCCTTGCTTCAGGGGATTTTGGGAATGAAAATGTGGATCTAGTCCGAAGTATTGCATATCTAGAGATCACCAAAGCTGTTATTCTAGGGAATCATGACGCATGGAATACTCAAAATTTCTCTGGGAAGTGAGTCCAAGTTAGATTTTATCATACTGTTTAGAGCTTCCCATTCATTTTCCATCATTTTTTGGAATTCAAACTCTGGTAGATAGGGTGGTCGGATCAGTGTTGTGGTTTCATGAAGGTGGTTGTTTATAATGGAAAATGGGGTGACAACTATGGTAGTGTGTGAGTAGGATTAATTGGCATTGATTTTGGTGGTAGAGCCCGTGGAAAATCATTGATAAATTTAAAGGATGTTTTCCTTGAAACATAACTTCCTCAAAAACTTCGAGCATTAACTGTGAACAACATTAATGACTTGAAAATATGAAGTACCAAAAAAGGATGAAACATATTGTCAGTCTCATTTTTTCCTGTCCACTTAGTTGGCATGTCTCAACAAATTAGTTTTCTCTTATAGTGAGATGTATTACCTCTTAACTAGTTTTTTGAATTCATACACTTCTTTTCTTTTCTTAGCATGTGTTGTTCAATTTGTAGGGAAAAAGATGTTCAACTTCAGCTGGAATGGTATGTCTTTTGAGAAATATAATTATTTAGTTTCAATAAATCTATACATCTATATATGCTAAATAGAATAGCTATGTGCTTATTTATGATGTTTAGGAATTATAAATTATTCGCCACAAGTAATCCGAACTAAGTCGTAAAATCTTTGTTTTTTGAATAAGTCTTTCTCGGCACCAAGGAGTCATGATTGATTTTACCCCAGACCAGTGATCAAAGATTGATTCTGAGATTTTGGCTCATGTTGCAAAGATTTCTCTTAAAATTCAACTATCCCATCTTATATAATAAAAGGAAAAGTAACTTATACCGTAAAATCTTGTTGGCGTGCTGAAAATTCATGAAGTGTCAGTCTCGGTAATGAGAATATTTGTTTCCTGGATCTATTCACGTTGTTATGAAATTTTGGTGTTGCATTATCATTAGATGTTTGGTATGTTCTCTCTTAGCCTTAACATGCTAATTCCTCCTCGTTTTGCCCATTAAAAGATTATCTATTGAGTTCTTCTATTCCTTGAAAGAATGGTAGCTTTATGTTAATTGTTTCATGTAGTATTGAGATTTCAATAAAGATACAATTCATGCGGTGTGACTTGTGAGGTATTTTTGCATATGGATTTCAATAGTTGTTAGAGCACTTCATTTTTAGTAAATTTATTATTTTTTCTAAGAGGAATAGACTATATAAGATAGAACATGTGTACTATTATAATTTCCGGGATAGCTTAAGGTTGTGAACATTATCATTGTTTTCTCCATAAGGTATTCTCTAACATGCCTGAAAGAATTCACCATTATTTTCACCCTATGCACTTACTCACACTTCTTCCCATTCCTTCAATCACTCTTTCACACTCGAAAGTGGAAAATGAATTATGTTGTGTGTCATGTAGATATGAAAACTAGCCTGTGAAGTTATATGACTCAAAGGTATGTCGTCATTCTTATCCCTGGTTTGATATTTGATACTCAAATTAGCTATCACACTTCAGATATTGATTTTTTACTCACTTTTCTCCCACTTCATTTGTCTCCAGATTCACCAAGCAACATTATGTTTGCCGAAAGTGATTGAAACCAAAGGAAAAGAACGGAGGCACATCTTGAAGTAGTACTTACTGAGCTGGATTAGGTGTTGCATACCCCCTATAGTTATCACATGTTTTAAGTTCAAGACTATATTTTTAGTTTATTTAAGCCAAAAGTAGTATGTCATATCCAATGATGGAATATAATTTATGTTGCTTATTTTGTACAAGATAAAAGTATAATCTTGATTTAATATTTTGTGCTGTTAACGAATAAATATAAAAATATTTACCTTAATTTTTGCTAATAGAAATATTATATTTGATGTTTGATATTATTGATTGCAAAATAATATTGGTGTTTTTAAATTAGAAATTGTGGCATATAAATATTTTGTAGCCAAAATGATATGACCACACTTAAAAGTGTTGCCATAGGACTTTAAATTTTGTTATGCACATGGGCAAGGATTACATTTCAAAGTGTTGTCATACATTAGATAGAAAAGTCAACACTTTATAATTGTTGCCATACATTAGATAGAAATGGCAACACTTACAAATTGTGGGCAATAAGTAAGCTAAGGCCACACTTAGAAGTGTAGTTGTATGAGATAGAAATGTTGCTATATGAGGTACATAAAAGCGTGGCCATTTTGCCTTTTAGGCTACGCTTTTAAGCGTAGCTAATAAGGCAACACTTAAAAAGTGTTGCCTAAACTCTAAGGTAACGCTACAATTGGGCACCCCTGGAAAGTTTTTCTTAAAGTCCAAAAGTGTGGCCTTTTATCAAAGGCCACACTTTTTGCTAGTTTAGACTACACTTTACTAGGGTGTCCGTAGGCCAAAAATGGTGTAGTGCCAGTCGGGCAGACGGGGCGATAGATTTGGAACGCCCACGTGCGTAAATTCGATCTTGTTTAGGTGCCATGAGAGTTAGTACCTGTAAAGAATCATCATTAGTACTAGAAGGAGCAAACATGACAAGAAAAAAAAATGAGACAAAATACACATAAATTCAAAGCGGTAATAACAGCTCTGTAGTAGCAGTAAGGCACGACGGACCTGGTGATGGCCTATCGTGAGTATGACGGACAGTCATGGGGTCCGTCATGTAATACTTACAATATAGACTCTCAGAAGGAAGGTCTCTGACTGGTATGACGGCTGTACAGGATGGGCCTTCGTGGGCATGACGGTCCATCACATGTGTCCGTCAGTGGACACTTAGAAAAATTATTGAGACCCTTGGGACAGGGGTCTCTGACAACAAAGACGGTTGTGCAGGATGGACCGTCGTGGGTATGACGGTCCGTCACATGTGTCCGTCAGTGGACACTTAGAAAAAGTGTTGATACCCTTAGGACAGGGGTCTCTGGCCGTCATGACGGTTGTGCAGGATGGACCGTCGTGGGTATGACGGTCCGTCACATGTGTCCATCACTGGACACTTAGAAAAAGTGTTGAGACCCTTAGGACAGGGGTCTATGACCGTCACGACGGTTTTGCAGGACGGACCGTCGTGGGCATGACGGTCCGTCACATGTGTCCGTTAGTGGAAACTTAGAAAAAGTGTTAAGACCCTTAGGACAGGGGTCTCTGACCGTCACGACGGTTGTACAGGATGGACCGTCGTGGGTATGACGGTCCGTCACATGTGTCCGTCAGTGGACACTTAGAAAAAGTGTTAAGACCCTTAGGACAGGGGTCTCTGACCGTCACGACGGTTGTGCAGGACGGGCCGTCGTGGTCATGATGGTCCGTCACAGGTGTCCGTCAGTGGACACTTATAAAAATTATTGAGACCCTTGGGACAGGGGTCTCTGACAACCAAGACGGTTGTGCAACACGGACCGTCGTGGGCATGACGGTCCGTCACATATATTCGTTGGTGGACACTTGGAGAAAACAAGTTGTGGGGTGTTGGGACGGACCCTATGACGGTCTGTCGTGGTTACGATGGTCCGTCATCGGGGTTTCGTTCTGTCATTTAGAGACAGAACTGGGGATGCCACAATCAACCCATGTGATTCAAACCAAAGACCAAACATTTCCCTAACACTCTTTAACCTAAATACCTATCAAATTGACAAGTCTAAAGCCCTAATTTCTCGAGTTTTATCAAGGCATTTCGTGGGACTAATAACCTAGGTTAGACAAGATATGGTCAAAGATCAAAGAACCATATGCTAATAGTAAATAAAAACCAAAATGAAGAGTAAATGGGTAGAGTTCAGAAACACATACCTTGGAAGGGGAGAAAACAACACGGAAGTGATGGCACCCAACAAGAAAACTGAGAATCACAGTAGCAGACTCCGACTAACAGAGGAGATTTGGGATGGGGAAAGGGAGAAAGTGGGGAATTTGGGAAGGGAAGGAAGTTGAAAGGGCATGAAATGGGGGAAAGAGGGAAAGAAACGGCTTAATGAAGGGGTGGGGAGTTTAAAAAGGTTTTAAAACTTTTAAAATTCCTTAGTCGGGTCGGGTCGGGTTGCTGGGTAATGAAGTGACGAAACCCCGATGACGGTCCGTCACAGTTGTGACGGTCCATCACAGCTGTGACGGTCCGTCATAGGTTCCGTCGCATGTGCCCTAATTTTTTTCAAAAAAATCAAGAACGTACCTGGCACGACGGAGTAATGCGACGGTCCGTCACAGGCGTAACGGTCCGTCGATATATCCGTCAGTGAATATGGTAGAGTAATTTTCTGCAGAACTTCCTGGATATGTGCTACCTTAAAATTGACAACCCATTAGTAGAAAATGCTACCGTTACTAGAAAGAAAACTATAAAGTGGTTAGATGATACATATTGGGTTGCCTCCCAACCAGCGCCTTATTTAACGTCGCGGCACGAATGAGGACACTCGATTACTCAGACTTCATCAAGATGATATGCCTCAATCACCTCATTCGCCGATTCTGCATGACCTATATAGATTTTTAGACGTTGTCCGTTCACCTTAAACCGCACACCTTCCTTGTTTTCCAACTCAACCGCTCCATGAGGGAATAGTTGGGTAATCAAGTAAGGGCCAGTCCATTTGGACTTGAGCTTTCCCGGAAACAAGCGCAATCTAGAGTTGAATAAAAGCACCGAATCCCCAATCATAAACTCTCGTTTCTTGATTTTTAGGTCATGGTACTTCTTCATCTTTTCTTTGTAGAGGGCTGAGCTTTCATAAGCTTTTAGGCGAAATTCATCGAGTTCATTTAACCCATTTAAGCGTTGTTCTGCAGCTTCGTTCCAGTCCATTTTTAACTTCTTCATAGCCCACATGGCTTTATGCTCTAATTCAACCGGAAGATGACATGCTTTCCCATATACTAGTTGGTATGGGGACATACCTATGGGAGTCTTATACGTTGTCCGGTAGGCCCAAAGAGCATCATCAAGCCTCCTTGACCAATCTGTTCTACTAGCGTTCACTGTTTTTGACAAAATCTGTTTGATCTCCCTATTTGATACTTCAACTTGCCCACTAGTTTGAGGATGGTAAGGAGTGGCCACATTATGGCAAACCCTATATTTCTCCAATAATCCCTTGAACAATTTGTTGCAAAAGTGGGATCCCCCATCACTAATAATTGCCTGTGGGGTACCAAATTGAGATAATATATTCTTTTTCAAGAACGCAGTGACACTCTTCCCCTCATTGTTCGCGAGGGCGATAGCTTCCACCCACTTAGATACATAATCAACTGCTACTGAAATATACTTCATTCCATGAGAACTCACAAACGGACCCATAAAGTCAATACCCCAAACATCAAATAACTGAATCACAAAAATGGGGTTTAGAGGGAGCTCTTGCTTTCTTGAAATGACGCTATCTCTTTGGCATCTATCACACGGTTTGGTGAACTCATAAGCATCTTGATGAATAGTTGGCCAATAGTAACCACATTGTAAGATCTTATGAGCAGTCCGGATACCACTATGATGTCCACCAAAGGGTAAGGAATGGCATGCCTCTAAAACACTCAACATCTCAACTTCTGGCACACAACGCCGAATAAGCCCATCAGCACAACTCCTATATAAGTATGGTTCATCCCAAAAGAACTTCTTCACATCGTACATGAACTTTTTCCTTTGATGAAAGGACAAGTCCGCTGGAACAATATCACTAGCTAAGTAGTTCGCAAAATCTGCGAACCATGGAATCAAGTCTTGTGAGGCAGCCAATACATGCTCATCGGGGAACGTGTCATCAACATCAGTCTTATCCCCCAACTCTCTCATAGGTTCATCTTCTAAATGGGACAAGTGATCAGCAACTTGATTTTGGGTCCCTTTTCAATCCCTTACCTCAAAGTCAAATTCTTGCAGTAGTAATACCCAACGAATCAACCTCGGTTTCGCATCCTTCTTTGCCATCAAATATCTCAGGGCTGAATGGTGCACTATAACTCTAGTACCTAGCAAATAGAAGCGAAATTTTTCAAAAGCAAATACTACTGCAAGGAGCTCTTGTTCAGTTACTGTATAGTTCTTCTGAGCTTCATTGAAGGCTTTACTAGCGTAGTAAATGGGATGAAGGATTTTGTCCCTTCTTTGTCCCAATACCACACCAAGGGCAACCCCACTCGCATCGCACATCACCTCAAATGGACTGCTCCAATCCGGAGAAATAATGATAGGTGCAGATACCAATTTTTCTTTTAGCTCGCCGAATGCATTAAGACAGGATTCATCAAAATAAAATTTACAATCTTTCTCCAGCAGTTTGCACAACGGATGTGCAATTTTTAAGAAATCTTTGATGAATCTCCTATAAAAACCTGCATGCCCAAGAAAGCTTCTCACACCTTTTACAGAGATAGGTGGAGGAAGTCTCTCTATTACCTCGACTTTGGCTCGATCAACCTCTATGCCCTTTTCTGAAATGCGATGGCCCAAAACAATACCTTCTTTCACCATGAAGTGGCATTTTTCCCAATTGAGTACTAAATTGCAGTCTTCACATCTCTTAAGAACCTCAGATAAATGGGTCAA
This sequence comes from Solanum sitiens, assembly GCA_016801875.1. Lineage (NCBI taxonomy): Eukaryota > Viridiplantae > Streptophyta > Magnoliopsida > Solanales > Solanaceae > Solanum > Solanum sitiens. Next base: position 407,425 of record JABWTJ010000327.1, read on the forward strand.
ACACCGATCGAATGATTCACCAACCACAGAAAAATCATCCATAAAAACCTCAATAGTATCTTCCACCATGTCGGAGAATATTGACATTATACATCTCTGAAATGTGGCGGGTGCATTGCACAACCCAAACGACATTCTCTTGAACGCAAAGGTCCCATATGGACAAGTAAAAGTGGTTTTCTCTTGATCTTTTGATGCAATAGAAATCTGATTATACCCCGAATAACCATCAAGAAAATAGTACCACCCTTTTCCAGCGAGTCTATCCAATATCTGATCCATGAAGGGCATGGGAAAATGGTCCTTTTCGGTCCATGCATTTAATTTCCGGTAATCCATACACACCCTCCATCCGGTCACCGGTCTCATTGGAACAAGTTCATTTTTTTCATTAGGGACCACAGTCATTCCCCCTTTCTTAGGTACACACTGCACAGGGCATACCCAACTACTATCGGCGATTGGATATATTACTCCAGCATCCAACCATTTTATGATTTCTTTCTTCACGACCTCTTGCATAGGTGGATTTAAGCGTCTCTGGTGCTCAATACTTGGCTTATGATCGGGCATGAGTTGGATTTTATGAGAACAAATACCAGGAGGGATCCCAATAATGTCCGCAATAGTCCACCCAATAGCTCTTTTGAACCTTTTTAGCACTTTTACCAAACTCTCAACTTGTTGTTCATTCAGGTCTGATGCAATGATTACCGGCAATGTGTCACCGTTTCCTAAGAATTCATACCTGAGATGAGGTGGGAGAGCTTTTAATTCTAACTTTGGAGCCTCCTCTATAGATGGTTTAGCGGGTGGAGACTCACGATTCTTCATGTCTAGCTCATATTTCTTCGGTTTAAACCGAACATTACCACGATCAAGAGCAGCGACTAATGACCCATATTCTTCAATGTATTCATTATCAAAATTCATTATCACTGCCACCAGTGCTTCTACACCTAGACGTTCTTCTATTAGTGTCTCGGGTGACTTACTAACTTTGTAGTATATAGCAGATACCGATTGGAGCTCACCACTCTGCCGCATGGACCTACAAATGTTTAAAGTCACTTCTTCATTGTTCAACCAAAATTTCATTTTCCCCTTTTCCATATCAACTAAGGCTCTACCTGTAGTAAGGAATGGCCTCCCAAGAATAATAGGCACCTTAAAATCGACTTCACAATCAAGAATAACAAAATATGCCGGAAATATGAACGACTCAACTTTTACTAGCACATCATGGAGTATCCCTATAGGCTTTTTACTGTTCGATCGACCATCAGTAGCCGCATCGCAGTGGGCTTTGGATCACCCAAACCCAAATTCTTGTAAATCGAGAGGGGCATGAGATTTATGCTTGCCCCCAGATCACATAATGCTTTCGCAAAATGTAATAACCCGATTGTATAAGGAATAGTGAACGCACCCGGATCTTCTTTCTTTTGCACTAAAGATCTTATAGCAATAGCACTACAATGCTGCATTCTATTATCATACTCAAAAGTGACCGATCTTTTCTTTGTAACCAGATCTTTCATAAACTTGGCATAACCGGACATTTGTTCAAGAGCTTCTACCAAAGGGACATTGATAGAAAGCTGCTTCAACATTGTTATAAAACGCCGATATTTACCATCCTCGGTCTTTTTCAGTAATCTTTGAGGAAAGGGGGGGGGGTCTAGGCATGGGAGTTACCTTTTTAGGCACTTCAGCATCTTTTTCAGTGTTATCTTCTACTTCATCATTAACCTATACCACTTTATCATTATCTCTCATCACTTTTTCCACAATAGACGGCATAGGTGGGTCTATAGTTTGTTTAACACCACGAGTAGTAATTTCCATACAGTGTCTATCATTTTTTGGATTTTGGACACTATTTCTAGGGAGAGTGCCCGGTTGCTGTGTGTTCACAGTCGCAGATAATTGGGCCATTTGCAATTCAAGTTGCTTAATCGATATGGCATGTGTATCGACTTTCTGTCCAATACCCGCTACATCACTCCTTAACTCTTTCGTGTGCTCATCACTAGCATCGAACCTCCTCCTCATCTTGTGCAACATATCCTCAACTCGCGCCATACTACCTCCACCATCCTTAGGAGCAACTTCACAATTTTTAGGAGGAACATAGGGCCCACTACTATCATTTCTGTTACCATAGTTACCCCTGTTGAAGTTGTTGTCGCAGTTGTAATTTCCATCACGGACATAATTACCCTCACGGTTATAGTTACCATAGTTCCGACCTTGATTCCCTTGACCTTGGCGCATATTCTCCTGATTGGAGCCTTGGGCATTCGGTCAAAAAAAACCTGTCTCATCATTTACTGCATAGGAATCTTCCTCATAATAATATTCATCAGTTGGTGGTGGTGGTTTAGACAAGTAGTTCACTGCGTTTATCTTTTCTGCACCCCCAGTGACATGTTTTAACACCAACCCAAGCTCAGTTCTCATCTGTGCCATCTCTTCACGAATCTCATCTGTGGCTGGGTTGTGTGTGGATTGCACTGCAAAGGTATTTCTCCCAGTATCTGACTTCCTAGTACTCCATGCTTTATTATTCAGGGTGATTTTCTCTAATTTTTCGGCAATTTCAGCATAAGGACACTCCCCATAAGAACCACCTGCTATAGTATCTAATACCGCTTTATTATTGTCATCCTATCCCCGATAGAAGTATTCTTTCAGTGACTCTTTATCTATGCGGTGATTGGGGACACTTCTCAAAAATGAAGTGAACCTATCCCAAGAACTGCTAACTGACTCTCCTGGTAGTGCCACAAAGTTGTTCACTCTGTCTTTGTGATTTAGTTTCTTGGAGACCGGGTAGTAACGTGCTAAGAAAATGTCCCTTAGTTGGTTCCAAGTGAAAATTGAATTATAAGGGAGCTCAGTGAACCAAATAGCAGCCTCTCCCGTCAGTGAGAGAGGAAATACTCTTATCCCTATTACATCCAAATTCAAATCAGGCCTCCCTACACAGCTTTTACACACTGCCCTCACCTTAGCTATATGGGAATGTGGGTCTTCAGACGGTAGTTCTGAAAACAAACCTCTAGCAGTGAGCATTTGCATTAGACTACTAGTGACTACAAAGGTGTGACCTTCTGGTAGAGGGGGCAAGACAAGTGGCCCATCAGAATCTGCAACATTATCATAACCTCTGTAGTATTCTTGAGGACGTGGAGTGTGATTTTGTCCCCTTTGTGCATCTTGACCAGGATTATCAGGTAATAATCGACCATGAGCATCAACTAGAGCTGGGATGTTCTGGTTTGGATCATCTTCATTTATACCCAAGTTTTGATCCATATTGCATAGTGTACATTCTAACAGGGGTTCTCTTATTCTCCGTGTATTTGGCATACAAGGATGTTAGTTCTGCAAAAATCAAAAACAACAGAAAAAGTAAAATCAGGAAAATATTAAATAAACTTCAGTAATAAGTTTAAGTTAATATAAAAGCTACTTTCCCCGGCAGCGGCGCCAATTTTTGATACGCTCAAACTTACTTCTCAAATAATAAGTAAAGCGGGCGTATCAAGTAAAGAACCCAACTGATGAGGTTGGGATCGATCCCCCAAGGAAAATAGTTCAGACTTAACTTTATTCTATTATTACTATTATTTAGCCAACTATCTTCCGAGAAAACAAAAGACAAAAAGTGGGGGGGGGGGGTTATTTCTAAATTAATGAAAATGATTAACTAAATAAAAATGAACAACTAACAGATTCAGCTTTTGGAGTTTAATCAAATTATAAAAGTAACTAGGGCTTAACTGTTCCCCACAGGTTCCTAACTTGGTAAATCTAACCATAACAATTCTATCCTAATATCTTGCATGTAAAGTGATAAGTTATGTATCTCTAAATCCTTGGTCTGGCATCTAGAGAATTTCACTCCGCACCTTTGTCCGGCTACGTGTGTTGCTATACTAACCCTTATCTTTACCTCGTATTAAGCATTGTATTCGGTATTTGACTAAGTTATTAACTCGTACCAACCAATACTAGCTTATTAGATAGTCTACACTAAATCTATGTTGATAATTCTTTTCCTATTATCTACCTCCTTGGTCCGGCAAGTAGTATTAAGGCGAGTTCTAACGTTTGCCATCCGTTAAAAAGACTTCTACACGAAAGAATTATCAATACATGCAAGACACCATTCTAGAATTGTTATTTTAGTTAGATTTTACCTTGTTATTCACCCATGGTTCTCACAACCCTAGCTATGGGGTTAGTTACCCATGTTCATAATTACACAATTCATATTGTTAATGGAAGAATTCATGCACTTACTTTTATGAGAACGAATAAATTCCAAAATTTAACTTGATTAATCAACAAAATCCCCAACAATCAATTCCGGAAAAAATATCTTAATTCCCAAAATCGAGAGTTCAATACAATAACAAAAGAACTAAAAATTATCAAAAAGTCTAACCCCAAAAATGAGGTTTTTCAAACTATTTATAATAAAAACATAACCTAATCAAAGAAGGATTCTATTTACTAAAATTCTGTCAAACGCGTCTGGGTCGACGGACCACGTGACGGACCGTCATTGACACGATGAACCGTCATGGCCTCCGTTGTTCCATACTTCACACATTCTTCTACTGCTTTCTTCATTCCCCTCGACGGACAGGTATGACGGACCGTTTCAAGCATGACAGTCCGTCGAGGGTCTCCGTTCCAAAATACTTGAACTTCTTGGAATTTGGGTACTGGACTACTTCTCCGATCATCACGACGAACAAGCAGGACGGACCGTCATGGCTATGACGGTCCGTCATGGACTTCCGTAATCCCACACTTGGTCAGACTTCTCCATCTTCCTTCAGCAGCTTCTCTCCTCACTACGATGCTACCTACGGACCGTCACAGCCTCGACGGACCGTTATAAGTTCCGTAGGTGGTCTCTTCTGCATTTCTTTCTCAAAAACTTCCGCGTTCATCCTTGGACAGATTTTCTGCAAACAAAGATAAACTTACATAAAAATCAACACAAAAAGGCTTTCGACACACACTAAACTTAAGGAAAAAGCATTAGAAATACCATGAAACCACGGTACATCAATTACGATATGTAGAGGTAGTGTCATTCGGGGACGAATGTTCCTAAGGGGGGGGGATAATGTAACAATCCTAAAAATGAATAAGATAAATACTTAAGGTGTCAAGAATTCTTGCGATTAGACCAAGGTTCACACGGATTGATACGCGTAGAACCAGACCTCAGAACCCTTACTACGACCAAGCCAACTAACTTGGAGAGTTAGTTGAGCTTGGAAAGGTTGGAACCAACCAAGTAAGGCTCTCGAAAACAAAGATTTAATCGAAGGAGTTTTTACCAGAATTAAAAAGAAGAAATCTTGAGTTTTGAAGGTCCATGGGTAAAATGGTCTTTTACAGGCCAAGGGTAATATTTTAATTACCTTGAGGAATTAATTGATTAATTAATTAATTTAAATTAAAAGAGTAATTCGGGAGGGTCGACCCGAAGTGACCCATTTTTGCAAAAAGGGTGTCACTCGGGTTCGAGCCCCACTTGAAGCAACGAATTGATGATTTAATCATCAATTATAATCTGATTTTTTTTGTAAGGGCATAATGGTCATTTCACCTAAGCTAAATAAATCAGATTTTTGTTAATTAAATTAAACCTTACTTTGACTAAATTTAAACCTACACTCCTAATCCTAATAAACCTCTTTCATGTCACTCAACTCTCTTTCACGTCTCTCAACTCTCATTCTCTCACGTTCTGCCTAACAAACGAAAACTCAAGAACTGTTTAACAACAAAAGTTCTTCACACTTGAAGAACAAACACGAAAATTCTAAGAAAACAAGTTAACCAAAAATGTTAGGCAAAAGGGAGGGGTGTTCCGTCGAGAATTGGTGAAAGTTTTGGTGTTGGACGTGATTGGAGAGGGTTTTGGACAGCAGGTCGTGTGTGGATTAAGCGTCAAAAAGGTATGGGTTTCTTCTCTCTTGGTCCCTTTCCCAACAGGCCCCTTACGATTCAAAATATTCACTCCGAAACTAAGGTTGTTCCCCATTGCATGTCCTTGTTACTAGCTCCCAAATGATTTCGTAGGTTGGGTATTGTGTGCTGGTAGATTTAGTCAAGGTGTGATGTTTTATGTTGAATGTGAATATGTTTATGTGCGTGAAATCACGAAAATGATAACCAATGTGAAATCGAAGAAAATATGTGTGTGTGTGTACGTTGGCATTGAGTCTTAGCCACTGTTTGGAGACGTGTAAGCCATGTTTTTCTTCTTGTATTTCATGTGTTAAAGTTGTGCATAACGTGATGTTCGTATGGTGTGTGAAGTTACAAATTTTGAGTGAAAACGCTTGACTAAATGGAACCCCTAAACTACACCTAAATTACATACTAAGTGCTTGGGAAATGCCCTAAGAAACTAATATGAAAAGTTGATTAAAGGAAGGTAAAAACTATGAATAAATTTCCAGATTTGTGCACTCTACAATGAGGTTAAAATCTGGGTTTTTAAAGGGAAAATACAATAAGTGAGGTCAGTGGGAATTGAAGCCAAGACCTCACATGTTAAGGAGGCTGACAAAAAAAAGAAAAAGCCGTGAAGGGGCTAAGGGGAATCTAACCCCTTAGCTGCTGGTTTCGCGACAAAGAAAAAGAAATTGGGGCTGGGGGGAATCGACCCTTGGCTACTGGATTTCGCGACAAGGGAAAAGAAAGAGGGGACTGGGGGAATCGAACTCGCAAACTGGAGGAGAAAGAGGAGAAAAATAATTAAACAAATAAATAGGAGGCATGGGATTCGAACCCACGACCTCCAGGCAAGCGCGAAAGGGGAAAAAATAAAGATAGAAAACGTGAGGCATGAGAATCAAACCCACGACCTCAAGGCTGGAAAAGGAGAAGGCAAACATTAATTAAGAAACAAAGTGAGGCTGTAGGGGTTCGATCCCACAACCTCACAGCCAAGGCGCCTAGTTAAGGATGATTTAATTAAAAATGAGATAGGAGGCTGTGGGGGTTCGAACCCACAACCTCCCAAGCCTCTAGCGAAATTAAGTTAAAAATAAAGAGGCTGTTGGGTTTCGAACCCACAACCTTCCTATTCCAGCGAATTAAATACTAAAAATCAAAGAGGCTGTGGGGGTTTGATCCCACAACCTCTTGGTTTGGGCGAAAATGAGCAAAGTGATGTTAATGAAAAATAAAAAGGGGTTGTGGGGGTTCGAACGCACAACCCTTCGGCCAACCTAAGAGAAAAACTAAGTAGAAAATTAATGATATGATGTTAATATTAGGATTTAATCTAGAGTTCTAATGTTATGAATATTAAAAATAAAATCAATTAAAAATGTAAATGATAGCCAAGTGATTCAAACTTGGGTTTCCTTTCCCAAACTTCCGTATTGATACATAAGTCATACGTGAACAAAATATCCAAGAATAATGCCACCGACTTAGATCAAAATCAAGATCTTGGCATATATACAAGATGCATAAGTCTTGTATCACATAATCTTAGATAGACGAAATATGAATGAAGCCTCATGGCTTGTATGTATAGACACATAAGTCTAACATACGTTCAAAAGTAAGTGAACCTAAGATGTATGTAATGAAATGATGAACCCTAGAAGGGTTAAGTATGAGTGTAAGATACACTAAATGGCCAAGTGCATTGGTATATGAAGAGATGAACAATGAATGAGGAAATGAACAATGAAATGATGAAACCCTAGAAGGGTTAAGTAAGGGTGTGAAACACACTAAATGGCCAAGTACATTGGCATATGATGAAATAAACATTCACATAATAAGAGGTGAGTAACTACGAAAAGCAAAGGTGCTAATGATAATGAATGTGGTGACAACATGATATGAGGCTAATGTAAATGATGAGAACAATCTCAAATGAGCCTAAGTAAATGTTACCAATACGTACTCACCTATGAGAGTGTAAGATAATGAAGAGACCAGTCTCTATGAACACTCTAATGGGAGTATTGAGCTTAACACACTTAATACTAATGATGAGATGAGAAATCATTTAATGAGCTATGATGTCCTCATACTAGAAGCCAGCTTCCATGACGTATGAGATGAATGAAATGGAACTTTATACTGAGCACCGATAGACTAGCTATGAGCGGTGATGCCTTCTTTAGGGAGGGGCGGAGGTTCACGTAACTCTCATGAGATGAGACAGTCCGACTTGCCGGTTATGGGTCTCCTTATATCTCCTAGTCTTCGAACCTATACAGCCAATATAGGGATCTTGCGGGGTTAAATTCCCATGTACGCTAGCATATTTTTTGGGTCACCTTGGCTGGTGATTCCATCTCTTTTTGGTGCGGGGGAGACACTGGATTTCATGATGCTCACATGATCTTTGTCGGTTAAAGTTAAAGTTCCCAATGAATGAATGAGTCCAGCCTCAAATGATGTACATAATGAAATGAATGATACCAAATGTGTTAGGATAGGATAATCAAAAGGTGAGTTAGATTCAAGTAATGACATTAGGTCATTCTTGGTCATTGCACAACGAACCTAATGAAAGTCTTAAACTACATCCTAGGTATAGCTGGTGTTTACACTGACCTATGAATGAAATAAAATGGAGTATGTATGAATGAATGAAGCAGACTCTGTGTTTGCTAATAAAGACTCCCTAGTTGAGGTCCCATCTGTTGAGCCCTCATTTCTGGGATGTCTTAATGTTAAGTCCATGATTCCAAGGTCTCATGGCATATGAATGAATGATATTAAGAAGTTATGTGCTACATGCAAAAACGTGCTATATGCTATATGATATGTGCTATGTGTAAATGTTATGTGTTGTGTGCAATGTGATAAGTATGATGATATATGTTATTCTCATGTCATAACTTTCCAGTTCCAGATCTGGAAAGCTCACCGACTTTCCTAATCCAAATTTGGAAAGCTCATTGACTTTCCTAATCCAAATTTGGAAACTTTCCTAGTCTCAATTTGTCAAGTCAACCGATTTGACTTCCAAAAATCATGTTGTTAGGGAAGAGCTATTCTTTATCATGCATGTCCTTGGTATGTGATTGCATATACCCATACTTAGTACAAGTGTGTACTAACCCTATACAACTATACTATTTTAGGTGCAGGCACAGGTGGACGATAGAGCTACATGATCATTGTTGCAGTTATCCGAACATTCAGCATTCATCCGGAGTTGGTAGGTCCTCATACTTCCGAGGATGCTATTGTTTTACATTCTAGCTTAGTTTTAGAGTTGAGCTAGTGGAGCATGTTCCACTAGCGTTTCTTTCCTGTTTTTATTCAGACTTTGTATTAGTGCCATTTTTGCAATTATACACTTAATACTTATTGAACTATTTCTTTCAGTTGCTTATCTATTAATGTTAGATGGTTGATGGTGAACAATTATGAAATGATAAGAATGTTTAACAAGTATGTTAAGAAACAAAAAGTTTAAATTTTCCGCTAAAATTAACCTAGATGAAGTAAGAATGACGTAAGTAGGCTTCTCTGCGACCTCTCAGAGGTCAACAGCGACGGTCTTGTCTGGGGTCTAGATTCCAGTCGTGACAAATGTGATGTTAATGAAAAATAAAAAGGGGTTATGGGGGTTCGAACCCACAACCCTTCGGCCAAATTAAAGGGAAAACCAAGTAGAAAATTAAATATACAATGCTAATGTTGGGGTTCAATCTAGAGTCCCAAGGTCATGGAGATAAAAAAATAAAATCAATGAAAAATGTAAATGTTATCCAAGTGATTCGAACTTGGGTTTCCTTGGCCAAACTTCCGTATTGATACATAAGTCATACGTGAACAAAATATCCAACAATAATGCCACCTACTTAGATCGAAATCAAGAGTTTGGCATATATACAAGATACATAAGTCTTGTACTACATAATCTTAGGAATGTATGAATCACTTAACGAATTATGAATGAAGCCTCATGGCTTGTGTGTATAGACTCATAAGTCTAGCATACGTTTTAAAGAAGTGAACCTAAGATGTATGTAATGAAAGGATGTAACCCTAGAAGGATTAAGTATGAGTGTAAAACACAATAAATGGCCTAGTACATTGACATACGATGAAATGACTATTATGTAATGAAATGACGAAACCCTAGAAGGGTTAAGTAAGAGTGTGAAACACACAAATGGCAAAGTATATTGGCATATGATGAAATGAACATTCACTTAAAATGGGGTGAGTAATTATGAAGAGCAAATGTGCTAATGTTAATGAATGTGGTGACAACATGATATGAGGCTAATGTAAAAGATGAGAACAATCTCAAATGAGCCCAAGTAGATGTTACCAAAACGTACTCACCTATGAGAGTGTAAAGTTAATGAAGAGACCAGTCTCTATGAACACTCTAATGAAAGTATTGAGATTAACACATTTAATACTAATAATGAGATGAGAAATCATCTAATGAGCTATGATGTCATCATACTAGAAGCCAGCTTCCATGACATATGAATTGAATGTAATGGAACTTTATACTGAGAACCGATAGACTAGCTATGAGCGGTGATGCCTTCTTTAGGGAAGGGCGGAGGTTCACGTAACTCTCATGAGATGAGACTGTCCGGCTTGTCGGGTATGGGTCTCCTTATATCTCCTGGTCTTCGAACCTATACTGCCAATATAGGGATCTGGCGGGGTTAAATTCCCATGTACGCTAGCATGTTTTGGGTCACTTTGGCCGGTGATTCCACCTCTTTTCGGTGTGGGGGAGACACTGGATTTCATGATGCACACATGATCTATGTCGGTTAAAGTTTAAGTTCCCAATGAATGAATGAGGCCAGCCTCAAATGAAACACATAATGAAATGAATGATACCAAAGGTGTTAGGATAGGATAATCAATAGGTGAGCTAGACTCAGGTAATGACACTAGGTTATCCTTGATCATTGCACAGCGAACCCGATGAAAGTCTTAAAGTACACCCTAGGTATAGCTGGTGTTTACACTGGCCTATGAATGAAATGAAATGAAGTACGTATGAATGAATAAAGCAGACTCTGTGTTTGCTAATGAAGACTCCCTAGTTGATATCCCATATGTTGAGCCCTCATTTTGGAAAGTCTTAATGTCAAGTCCATGATTCCAAGGTCTCATGGCATATGAATGAATGATATGAAAGAAGCTATGTGCTATATGTTATGTGCTATGATATGTGCTATGCGTAAGATGTTATGTGTTGTGTGCAATATGACATTTATGATGATGCATGTTACTCTCATGGCATGACTTTCCTAATCCAAATTTGGAAAGCTCAATGGCTTTCCTAATCCAAATTTGGAAGGTTCACTAACTTTCCTAATCTCAATTTGGCAAGTCCACTGACTTGACTTTCCATAATCATGTTGTTAGGAAAGAGCTATCTTTTCTCATGCATGTCCTTGGTGTGTGCTTGCATATACCCATACTTAGTACAAGTGTGTACTAACCCTATACAACTTTACAATTTTAGGTGCAAGCACAGGTGGATGCTAGAGCTACAGGTTGACGCTGAAGCTATCCGGACGTCGAGCATTCATCCGGACTTTGTAGGCCCTCATGCTTTCGAGGATGCTGCCATTTATAATCTAGCTTAGTTTTAGAGTTGATCTAGTGGAGCATGTTCCACTAGTGTTTCTTTCCTATTTTATTCAGACATTTTATTGGTGCCGTTTTGGCAAGTACATCTTTATTACTATATTATACTATTTCTTTCATTCGATGATCTTAATATTAGATGGTTGATGATGAACAATTATGTAATGATGAGAATGTTTAATAAGTACGTTAAGAAACAAAAAGTTTCAAATTTTCCGCTAAAATTAACCTAGATGAAGTAAGAATGACGTAAGTAGGCTTGTCTGCGACCTCTAAGAGGTCAACGACGTTGGTCTCGTCTGGGGTCTAGATTCCAGTCGTGACAAAGTTGGTATCAGAGCACTAGGTTAAGTTCCGAGAATAATGAGTTCACATCAACCACATTGAGTAGTTTCTAAGTCATGGTAGTGAAGTGCACCACTATCCTGGATTAGAGACTGCATGATGCGTAGGAAAATTTCCCTTCTTCTGATCTTATCGTGCTTTTCCTAATGTATGATTTCTTGGTGTTATGAGCATGTCTAACATCAATTCTTATTGTTTTCAGAGAATGAATACTAAGAGGAACGTCGGTCTGAGGAGAGGAGGTGCAGCTGCTGGCAACAATCAGGTTCCACCCCAGGCTCCAGCTGAAGGAGTGGATATACCAGTTAACCCAGTTGGGTTGACTGATGCTGAGGTGAGGGCATATCTTGCCCAGATGGCACAGGCCATTACTATGCAGGCCCAGGCTATGACTGCCCAGGTGAACCGGCAGGATGTTCAGAGGGAGAACCCACCAGCTCGTAGCATGGCTGACAGGCTGAGAGACTTTACGAGGATGAATACTCCTACTTTCACAGGGTCCAAGACTTCAGAGGATCCCCAGGAGTTTGTGGACGAGGTGCATAAGATTTTGGTGGCTATGGGGGACACAGATCCTGAGACGGCTGAGCTGGCTTCCTATCAGCTCAAGGATGTGGCACATACTTGGTGCAAGATGTGGCAGGATAGTCGAGCTTTGGGCGGAGTTCCAGTCACTTGGGAGCTATTTAAGACAGCCTTTCTGGAGAGATTCTCTCCTAGAGAAATGAGGGAAGCCAAGGTTGAGGAGTTTATCAACCTTAAGCAAGGATCTATGACAGTCAGGGAGTATTCCGTGAAGTTTGTTAAACTATCCAGGTATGCTACTTTCCTTAATATCTAACAGCAAGGATGAGATGAGTACTGAAGTTTGTTAAATTATCAAGGTATGCTACTTCCCTTGTGTTTAATAGCAGGGATGAGATAAGCAGGTTCCTCACAGGAATCAATTGAGATCTGGAGGAGGAGTGTCGGTCTGCGATGCTCTATGATAATATGGACCTCTCCAGGTTGATGGTGCATGTCCAGCAGGTAGAGGACAGCTGCAAAAAGAGGGGTATTCGTGATGCTAGGAGGCCTAAGCCTCAAGATCATGCAGGTTCCAGCCATGGAGGCCACAGAAACAATTTTGGCATCCGTGAGCAGCCCAGGTTCAAGAAGGGGCAACAGAGTTCTGGGAACTAAAATTTTCAGAGGAGTACAACAACTAGAGGAGGCAGACCTGAGCCCAAGAAGGGCAATGGAGGTGATATGCAGCGTCCTAAAAAGAATTGTGCTAAGTGTGGCCGTGCTCACAGCGGAGAGTGCAGACAGGGCACTAATGCCTGCTTCGGTTGCGGTAAGAGTGGGCACATGGTTAGAGACTACCCACAGGTTGGTAAGGTGATAGCCTATGCGTCCAGGCATCTCAAGGTTCATGAGAAAAATTATACCACTCATGACCTGGAGTTGGCAGCTGTGGTGTTTGCACTAAAGCTGTGGAGGGACTACTTATATGGAGTGCATGTGGATGTATTCACAGACCACAAGAGTCTCTAGTACGTGTTCACACAGAGGGAGTTGAATCTACGTCAGGGGAGATGGTTGGAGCTGTTGAAGGATTATGACATGAATGTTCACTACCATCCTGGTAAGGCTAATGTTGTAGCTGATGCTTTGAGCAGGATGAGCATGGGAAGTACAACCCACGTTGAGGATGAGAAGAAAGAGTTGGTGAAAGATGTACACAGAGTGGCCAGACTGGGTGTGTGATTGGTTAACTCTACTAGTGGGGATGTTTCAGTTCATCCTAGTTCTGAATCATCCTTGGTAGTTGAAGTCAAGCAGAGTCAGCATCTAGATCCTGTGTTGATGGAGCTGAAGGACTCAATGTTGATAAAGATGAATGAGTCTTTCACTTTGGGAGATGATGGCATATTTAGATATCAGGACTGGCTGTATGTACCAGATGTGGATGATTTGCAGACCAGGATTGTTGCAGAGGCCCATGGTTCCAGATATTCCATACATCCATGTTCCACCAAGATGTATCATGATCTTAAACAAATTTATTGGTGGGACGGCATGAAGAAGGACATTGCAAAATATGTGGCCAAGTGTCCTAATTGTCAGCAGGTTAAGGTAGAGCATCTAAAGGCTGGCGGTCTGACTCAGATTATTGAGGTTTCGACTTGGAAGTGGGTGGCCATTAATATGGACTTCGTGGTTGGTCTTCCGAGGACTAGGACGAAGCATGACTCCATATGGGTTATTGTGGACAGATTGACTAAGTCTGCCCACTTTATCCCTGTGAAGTCTACTTACAGAGCCGAGGATTATGCGAGACTCTATATTGATGAGATTGTGAGATGGCATGGGATTCCTTTGTTTATCATTTCAAATAGAGAAGCTTAGTTTACGTCACATTTCTGGAGATCTTTCCAAAAGAGCTTGGGCACGCAGGTAAAGCTTAGTACTGCCTTTCATCCTCAGATAGATGGGCAGGCATAGCGCACAATTCAGACATTGGAGGATATGTTGAGAGCGTGTGTGATCGACTTAAGAGGTAGCTGGGATGACCATCTGCCTTTGATAGAGTTCTCGTATAATATTAGCTATCACTCCAGCATTGGGATGGCACCGTTTGAGGCACTGTATGGTAGGAGGTGTAGATCTACAGTTTGGTGGTTCGAGGTTGGAGAGTCATCCATTTTGGGTCCAAAGATCATTCATGAGGCCTTAGAGAAGTCAGAGTGATTAGCGACAGGTTGTCTACTGCTTACAGTCGGCAGAAGTCATATGCAAATAACAGAAAATGGCCCTTAGAGTTTGATGTTGGTGACCAGGTCTATCTGAAGATATCACCTATGAAGGGGCTGATGAGATTTAGCAGGAAGGGGAAGCTGAGTTCGAGGTATGTTGGGCCATATGAGATCCTACAGCGTGTGGGTGAGGTGGCCTATGAGTTAGCATTGCCTGTGGAGCTAGCTTCTGTTCATCCAGTCTTTCATGTTTCTATGTTGAAGAAGTGCCTAGGTGATCCAGCATTGATTCTCCCTGTGGAAGGGTTGGGGGTTGCTGAAGACTTGTCTTATGATGAGGTACCTATTGAGATCTTAGACAAATAGGTCAAGCGGCTGAGGAACAATGAGATTGCCACAGTGAAGTTATTATGGAGAAATCATGTTGTTGAGGGTGCTATGTAGGAGGCTGAGGACGACATGAGATCCCGCTACCCTCATCTTTTCAGTTCTTGAGGTTAGACTTCTTACTCTTAAGTCTATGTTTCGTTATATCTCCGTATTTTGTTGCTATTGCTTGACTGTGCATAGTGATTATGTTATGATCTGACTGGCATTACGATATGTAGTGGTAGTGTCATTTGGGGACGAATGTTCCTAAAGGGGGGATAATGTAACAACCCTAAAAAAAATGAATAAGATAAATGCTTAAGGTGTCAAGAATGCTTGCGATCAGACAAAGGTTCACACGAATTGATACGCGTAGAACCAGACCTCAGAACCCTTACTACGGCCAAGCCAACTAACTTGGGGAGTTAGTTGAGCTTGGAAAGGTTGGAACCAACCATGTAAGGCTCTCGAAAACGAAGATTTATTTGAAGGTCTCTTTACCGGACTTAAAAAGAAGAAATTTTAAGTTTTGAGGGTCCAGGGGTAAAATGGTCTTTTCCAAGCCAAGGATAATATCGTAATTACCCTAAGGAATTAATTAATTGATTAATTAATTTAATTAAAGAACCAATTAGGCTCAGGTTGACCCGAAATGGTCCATTTTGCAAGGGGACACTCCACCCGAGTTCGAGCCCCATTGGAAGCAACAAGTTGGTAATTTAATTAATGTTTTATAATCTAATTTTGTAAGGGAATAATGGTCCTTTCACTAAGCTAATTAAATCAGGTTTTTATTTAAATTAATAAGGAGTCCTAGTTTGACTAATTCCCAAACTAAAACTCCTAAACTTAGACAACTCTCTCACGATCTCTCTCTCACGTTTCATCATCTCTTTCAAGTTCAAACTCTCTTGTTCTCTCTGCCAAATTAACGTGAAGAACAGAGAATATAACAAGAGTTCTTCACACTTGAAGAACTCACAAAAAAATCTAAGAAAAGGAGCAAACCAAAAGCGTTAAGGCAAAGAGAAGATTCCGTCGAGTTGGTGGTGAAACTTGAGGAGGCTTGGACTGATTTTTGGAGAGGGTTTTGGGCAGCAACTTCTCCGTTTGAACATCAATTAAGGTATGTGTTTCTTCTCTCTTGGTCCCTTTCCCAAGATACCCCTTAAGATTCAAGATATTCACTCCGAAAACTAGGGTTGTTTCCCAGTTGCATGTCCCTGTCAGTAGCTCTCAATGATTCGTAGGTTGGGTTTGTTTGCTGGTAGATTTAGGTATGTGTGATGTTTTTGTGTTGAATGTGAATATGTTTATGTACGTGAAATCACGAAAATGACAACCAATGTGTGATCGAAAAAAATGATGTGTGTGTGTGCACGTTGGCAGTGAACTTAGTCACAGTTGGAAGGTGTGAAATGGCATGTTTTATCCTTGTATTTTAGGTGCAAAAGTTGTACACAACGTGATGTTCATTGTAATGAAATGTGGTTGATTGAATAACAATCTTCTAGCCAAATAAATCTATGAAATATGCACCTAAAAATGTGTTTAAAGGGTCTATAAACGTACCCTATGAATCAAGCAAAAATATTAATGAATATGAGCTGAAAAATGGCTAAAATTTCCAGCATCTTATAAGTTTAATTTAGGTAAAATGTTGATGAACAAAATCTGGAAATTTAAGTAAAAGGTAAAGGGGTGAGGTCACTAGGATTCGAACCAGTGACCTGCCCTAGTGGCAAGTGTAGTTCGCAAAATAAGAAAAGAAAAGGGGGCTGGGGGAATCGAACTCGGGCTGCTGGAAGAGAAAGGAGAGAGTGACTAATTAATTAAATAAATGGGAGGCGTGGGAATCGAACCCACGAACTCTAGGCTGCGAATGAGAGAAGAGATATTAAAGAAAAATAAAGTGTGAGGCGTGGGGATCGAACCCACCACCTCAAGGCTAGAAAGGAGAAGGAGAAATAATTAAGAAAAAATAAAGTGAGGCTGTGGGGGCTCGATCCCACAACCTCACTGCCAAAACGCTTAGCCTAGATAAATTTAATTAAAAAAAAATAAGAGGTTGTGGGGGTTCGAACCCACAACCTCACAGTCTCAGCGAAAATAAAATTTAAACAAGGAGGCTGTGGGGGTTCGAACCCACAACCTCCCAATTCCCAGCGAAAATGATGAATAAATAAAAGAGGCTATGGGGGTTTGATCCCACAACCTCTTGGTTTGGGCGAAAAGGGGCAATGTGATGTTAATGAAAAATAAAAAGGGGTTGTGGGGGTTCGAACCCACAACCCTTCGGCCAAATTAAAGGGAAAACCAAGTAGAAAATTAAAGATACAATGCTAATGTTGGGGTTCAATCTAGAGTCCCAAGGTCATGGAGATAAAAAATAAAATCAATGAAAAATATAAATGTTATCCAAGTGATTCGAACTTGGGTTTCCTTGCCCAAACTTCCGTAATGATTCATAAGTCATACGTGAACAAAATATCCAAGAATAATGCCACCTACTTAGATCAAAATCAAGATCTTGGCATATATACAAGATACATAAGTCTTGTACTACATAATCTTAGGAATTTATGAATCACTTAACGAATTATGAATGAAGCCTCATAGCTTGTGTGTATAGACTCATAAGTCTAGCATACGTTTTAAAGAAGTGAACCTAATCTGTATGTAATGAAAGGATATAACCCTAGAAGGGTTAAGTATGAGTGTAAAACACAATAAATGGCCTAGTACATTGGCATACGATGAAATGAATATTATGTAATGAAATGACAAAACCCTAGAAGGGTTAAGTAAGAGTGTGAAACACACAAATGGCCAAGTATATTGGCATATGATGAAATGAACATTCACGTAAAATGGGGTGAGTAATTATGAAGAGCAAATGTGCTAATGTTAATGAATGTGGTGACAACATGATATGAGGCTAATGTAAAAGATGAGAACAATCTCAAATAAGCCTAAGTATATGTTACCAAAACGTACTCACCTATGAGAGTGTAAAGTTAATGAAGAGACCAGTCTCTATGAACACTCTAATGAAAGTATTGAGATTCACACACTTAATACTAATGATGAGAAGAGAAATCATCTAATGAGCTATGATGTCCTCATACTAGAAGCCAGCTTCCATGACGTATGAGTTGAATGTAATGGAACTTTATACTGAGCACCGATAGACTAGCTATGAGCGGTGATGCCTTCTTTAGGGAAGGACGGAGGTTCACGTAACTCTCATGAGATGAGACTGTCCGGCTTGCCGGGTATGGGTCTCCTTATATCTCCTGGTCTTCGAACCTATACTGCCAATATAGGGATCTGGCGGGGTTAAATTCCCATGTACGCTAGCATGTTTTGGGTCACTTTGGCCGGTGATTCCACCTATTTTCTGTGTGGGGGAGACAATGGATTTCATGATGCTCATATGATCTATGTCGATTAAAGTTAAAATTCCCAATGAATGAATGAGGCCAGCCTCAAATAAAGCATATAATGAAATGAATGATACCAAAGGTGTTAGGATAGGATAATCAAGAGGTGAGCTAGACTCAGGTAATGACACTAGGTTATTCTTGATCATTGCACAGCGAACTTGATGAAAGTCTTAAACTACACCCTAGGTATAGCTGATGTTTACACTGGCCTACGATTGAAATGAAATAAAGTACGTATGAATGAATGAAGCAGACTCTGTGTTTGCTAATGAAGACTCCCTAGTTGAGGTCCCATATGTTGAGCCCTCATTTTGGAAAGTCTTAATGTCAAGTCCATGATTCCAAGGTCTCATGGCATATGAATGAATGATATGAAAGAAGCTATGTGCTATATGTTATGTGCTATGATATGTCCTATGTGTAAGATGTTATGTGTTGTGTGCAATATGATATTTATGATGATGCATGTTACTCTCATGGCATGACTTTCCTAATCCAAATTTGGAAATCTCACTGACTTTCCTTATCCAAATTTGGAAGGTTCACTAACTTTCCTAATCTCAATTTGGCAAGTCCACTGACTTGACTTTTCATAATCATGTTGTTAGGAAAGAGCTATTTTTTCTCATGCATTTCCTTGGTGTGTGCTTGCATATACCATATTTAGTACAAGTGTGTACTAACCCTATACAACTCTACAATTTTAGGTGCAGGCACAGGTGGACGCTAGAGCTACAGGTTGACGCTGAAGCTATTCGGATGTCGAGCATTCATCCAGACTTGGTAGGCCCTCATGCTTTCGAGGATGCTACCATTTATATTCTAGCTTAGTTTTAGAGTTGAGCTAGTGGAGCATGTTCCACTAGTGTTTCTTTCATGTTTTATTCAGACATTGTATTGGTGCCATTTTGGCAAGTACATCTTTATTATTATATTATACTATTTCTTTCATTCGATGATCTTAATATTAGATGGTTGATGATGAACAATTATGTAATGATGAGAATGTTTAATAAGTATGTTAGGAAATAAAAAGTTTCAAATTTTCCGCTAAAATTAACCTAGATGAAGTAAGAATGACATAAATAGGCTTGTCTGCAACCTCTGAGAGGTCAACGACGTCGGTCTCATCTGGGGTCTAGATTCCAGTCGTGACAACGACGGTCCGTCGCGACTGTGACGGTCCGTAGGTGGCACCGTAGTGAGAAGAGAATAGCTGCTGAAGGAAGATGGGGAAGTCTGACTAAGTGTGCGACTACGGAAGCTCACGACGTACCGTCATAGCCACGATGGTCCGTCCTTATTGTTCGTCGTGATTGTCAAAGAGTACTCGATGGACCGTCGTGCTTGCAATGGTCCATCAGACCTGTCCGTCGAGGGTAACAAAGTTGATGAAAGAAACAGCAGAGATTAGAGTTTAAGTATGGAGAGACGGAGGCCATGACGATCCGTCGTGGCCACGATGGTCCGTCACATGGGCCGTCAACTCAGACGCGTTTTGGACAGATTTTCCTTATTTAGATTCCATCTTTTATTAGGTTTTATTTTATTATAAATAGTCCGAAAAACCTCGTTTTTGAGGTTAGACTTTTGGATATTTTTTAGTTCTCTTGTTTAAGTATTGAACTATTGATTTTGGTATTTGATCATACTTTTCGGAATCGATTGTTAGTGTTTTTGTGAATTATTCAAGTGAATTTCTGGATTTTCTTCCTTTTCATTAAAGTAAGTGCATGAATTCTTATATTATTAATATGAATTGTGTGATTATGACCATGGGTAACTAAACTCCATAAGTAGGGTTGTGGGAACCATGGGTAAATAACAAGGTAAAATCTAGCTAAAATAACAATTCTAGAATAGTTTCTTACATGTATTGATAATTCTTTCGTTTAGAAGTCTTTTTAACGGATGGCCAATATTAGAACTCGCCTTAATGCTACTTGCCGGACCAAGGAGGTAGATAATAGGAAAAGAATTATCAACGTAGATTTAGTGTATACTATCTAATAGGTTAGTGTTGGTTGGTACGAAGTAAAAACTTAGTCAAATATCGATTACGATGCTTAATATGAGGTCAAGATAAGGTTTGGTAAAGCAACACACGTAGCCGGACCAAGGTGCAGCGTGACATTCTCTAGATGCCTGACCAAGGATTTAGAGATACCTAACTTATCACTTTACATGCAAGATATTAGGAAAGAATTGTTATAGCTAGAATTACCGAGTTAGGATCCTGTGGGGAACACTTAAGCCCTAGTTACTCTCATCACTTGATTAAACTCCAATACTTGAACCTGTTAGTTGATTACTTTAATTTAGTTAATTTATTTTATTAATCACCCCCCCCCCCTTTAGTTATTTGTTTTCGGAAAATAATTGACTAAATAGAAGTAATAATTGAATAACGTTAAGTCTGAACCATTTTCCTCGTGGGATCGACCCCAACCTCATTAGTTGGGTTCTTTACTTGATACGACAGCTTTACTTCTTATTTGAGAAGTAAATTTGAGCGTATAACATACCACCTATCAATCCTAAACAAGGCATACTCCAACACAACATCATGACTTAATCACAATTAACAATAGTTTAAAGTAAAGTATAGGGATCACAAGACTTACCAAGTCTCGTTTATAGTTCATCATCAAGGTCTTACCATCAAACCATAACTCAACCCAATTAGGGGAGTAACATCATCAAACAATGATTTCCAATAGAATAATAAGGCCAATTGCATCACTATAACACAATTCTATACTAGATCGTCACTTAAGATAAGATACTTAGGTCAATTTCAAAATATACTTCATAACCTAAATCAACATCTCAAGAACTAGCATGATAGGCCTAACATTCATCTCAATCTATTCATAATAACATCATAGGAGAGTAATTTAATCAATAACCAGGTCAATTGAATGAACATTATATAATACATGTCAATATCACAACCTAGGGTTAAGGGTTGTGAATCATGTTCTACAATTAAACAAAACCACCAAGAATTATCATAATCAAGTTAAAATACATGTTAATCTATTAATTATATCCTAAATAAATCATAAACAACTTTAACATCACTTTCGAGGTTACTTGAAACCCACTCGAAAACTCAAATATTACAAATACTTAGAAGGAACCCTTTGAGGAAAGAAGTCTCAAAGGTGAATTAGATACTATACCTCAATGTTTGATGAAGATTTCATGGTGAAATATCCCCTTTACATCCTCCAAAACCCTTCCTTAGCTTGGTCTTCAATGGTGTCTTCTAATAGAGAGAGAAAGAAGAGAGAATGAAGAGGATTTGTATTGTGAGTTGTGTTAACTCTAATGGGGTTGGGGCCTTTATATGAGGGGTTAATTAATTAATTATACTTCCTTACACCACTAAATAAATACCTAACCACTTAACTAATTAAATGAAGCTATGTTAAAACGTGCAGGAAATTGACAGTGTCACAAATAACACCACGATCGACGGATCGTGGGTCAGTTGGCGGACCAGCCCTCCTCCGTGCTGCACACTCGTGGTATTGGTCAGAGACTTATGCAGGCAAGGGCTACAAAATTTTGGCTAAGTTTTGGTCAACGGTTGGCATCGAATCCCCGTCGATGAACAGACGATTTGTCCTTTATGTTTCGTTGGTGCACATAGCCCAGGCAGTGTTGCCTCCTACGTGCTAGGGTCCTCCTCAAAGGCCCATGGTTGGTCCTTGGGGAGTCATACCCAGAAGTTTCGACCATGAATCAATTTTAACACATGTTAACACCCTTCCACTTAATTTCATGAATTTCAAACTCCTAAAAGCTAGTCAAATAGGCTAAGGCACGCTGGTACCTCCTTGAACTAATTTACGGACGTCATGGAGGTTCTTGGACGTTTTGGTTTCTAAACATCCTAAATGACCTATAATCATCCAAATGGACCCTTAAACAGTGTCTAGACCTAATGACACCTATTTTAGGCTTTAATACACGTCTTGGATTTTGGAAGTGTTACATTATCCCCCCCCCCCCTTAGGAACATTCGTCCCCGAATGACACAAAAACTCTTTTGAAGGACGGAATAGACTCAAGACTAGCAGCCCAACCAACAACAATATAAGACAACATGAATCACATCATTTCAACAAGGCAATTCAAAACTTCAATTACCACACATAAGGCTCAAACATTTCATTATGAGGAATTTCCTTCTCACAACATACATGAACTCAACATGCTTTACATGAGTCAATTAGAAAAAATTTCAACTTATCAACATGCTACATAACTTTTCATAAAGACTCACCATGTCAAAATGCAAAACATAACTCAATTAAGCCAAAAAGACAACATTTCAAGTTTAATGCACCATTCACTGTAAACTCGCTGTGAAGACATTATAAATGCACAATTTTTTCAAAACTTCACAAAAAATCAAGAAACATCAATTTCTAGTCATATTTGTATTATTAAGAGGAATGAATAGCCTTAGTTATCAAAAAGACGAGGGTAACAGGACTTCATGTCGGCCTCGGCCTCCCATGTTGCACCCTCAACTAGGTGATTTTTCCATAACACCTTTACAGAAACCACTTCTTTGTTCCTCAACCTCTTTACTTGCCTATCAAGGATTTGAACAGGAACCTCCTCATAGGAGAGGTTATCCTTCACATCAATACCCTCAATAGGAAGGATGGACTCGGGATCACCGACACACTTCTTTAGCATAGAAACATGGAAAACCGGATGAACTGAAGCTAATTCTGTAGGCAACCTCAACTCATAGGCAACCTTTCAAAACCTTTGCAAGATTTCATAGCGACCCACATAACGAGGACTTAACTTCCCTTTCTTTCCAAATCTAAACACCCCCTTAATAGGTGAAATTTTAAGTACACCTTATTACCTTCTTTAAACTTTAGATCCCTCCTCCTATGATCGGCATAAGACTTTTGCCGACTATAGGCCGTTTGCAAGAGATTTATTATAATGTGAACCTTCTCCATAGTCTTATATATCAAATCGGGACCAAGAATCGACAACTCAAAAACTTCAAACCACCCAATAGAAGACCTACACCTCCTACGATATAAGGCTTCATAAGGAGCCATGAATATGGATGAATGGAAACTATTATTGTAAGCAAACTCTACCAAGGGAAAGTGTTTATCCCAATTTCATTTGAAATAAATGACATAAGCTCTAAGAATACCTCAAGGGTTTAAATAGTACGCACCGCTTAACCATCCGTTTGGGGATGAATAGCGGTACTCAACTTCACCTTTGTACCCAACTCTTCTTGAAATGACCTCAAAAACCTAGATGTGAATTGTGCACCCCTATCCGATATGATGGATAACAACATAGTGACACACAATCTCATCTATGAAGATCTTTGCATATTCTTCCGCCAAATAAGTAGACTTTGACGGGAATAAAATGAGCGGACTTGGTCAACCTATCCACCACCACCCATATGGAGTCATATAATTTTTGAGTCTTAGGCAAACCTACCACAAAATCCATATTAATGTCTTCCCACTTCCAAGTAGGAATTTGGATTTCTTGTAGTAAGCCACACGGCTTTAGGTGTTCGGCTTTCACTTGTTTGCAATTTGGACACTTAGCAACAAACTCCGCTATGTCCCTTTTCAAACCTTTCCACCAATACACTTCCCTAAGGTCATGATACATCTTTGTTGACCCCGGATGAATGGAATAAAGGGACCCATGAGCTTCCTCAAGATTCTGGATCCTAAAATCATCAACATTAGGAATACACAACCGCCCTTGATACCTCAAAACACCATCCCCACCTAAGGAGAATGACTCGTCAAACATGCCAAGGACCAATTCTTTCAACTCCATCAATGGTTGATCAAGGTGTTGCTTGGACTTCACCTCAACAACCAAGGATGATTCCGAGTTATGATGGACCATAACACCACCATTTGGAGAACCTTCCAATCTAACACCCAATCTAGCCAACCTATGAACATCTTTCACTAAGTATTTCTTGGCTTCTTCTTTATGAGACACACTACCCATGGTTGTACGACTTAGAGCATCCACCACCACATTGGCCTTCCCGGGGTGATAGAGAACACTCATGTAATAATCCTCCATCAATTCTAACCACTTTTTTTTGGAGATTCAACTCCTTTTGAGTAAACACATATTGGAGACTCTTATGGTTGGTAAACATATAAACATGAACACCATACAAATAATGCCTCCATATTTTCAAGGCAAATACCACGGGCGCTAACTGAAGATCATGAGTGGGATAGTTCTTCTCATGCACCTTAAATTTTCTAGAATCATAGTCAATAACTTTCACATGTTGCATAAGCACACACCCCAAACCCACTCGAGATGCATCACAATACACAACAAAGCCCTTTCTACCCTCCGATAAAGTCAACACCTGAGCGGAAGTAAGCCTATCTTTGATGATTTGGAATCTCTTTTCACATGCCTCCGACCACTCAAACTTTTTACTCTTTTGGGTCAAAGTAGTCAAGGGAGATGCAATGGACGCAAAACCATCCACAAACCTCCGATAGTAACCCGCTAGAGCCAAGAAACTCCAAATGTTGGTTGATGTAAATGGTCTAGGCCAACTTCTCACCACCTCCGTTTTCCTTGGATCAACCTCAACTCCCTCACTAGATATGATATGACAAAGAAACACCACTGACCTCAACCAAAACTCACATTTTCTATACTTGGCAAACAATTGATGTTCTTTAAGTACTGGCAACACCGCCCTCAAATAACCCATGTGATCACTCTAATTTTTTGAATATACCAAGATGTAGTCAATGAAGACAATAACAAATGAATCTAGGTAACTGCAAAACACCCTATTCATTAGGTCCATAAACGCCGCCGGAGCATTATTGAGACCAAAGGACATTACTAACAACTCATAGTGACCATATCTAGTCCGATATTCTGTCTTTGGTATATCCTCACCTCTCACCCTCAGTTGGTGATACCCCGATCTTAAGTCAATTTTAGAAAAGTAGTTTGCCCCTTCGGGTTGATCAAAAAAGTCGTCAATCTGAGGAAGAGGATACTTGTTCTTAATAGTGACCTTATTGAGATGGCTATAATCAATACACATTCTCAAGGAAACATACTTCTTCTTCACAAACAAAACCGGAGCACCCCATGAAGAAATACTATGTCTAATAAAATCCTTGTCTAATAAATCTTTTAGTTGTGCCTTCAACTCCTTCAATTTGGCCAAAGCCATCCGATAACGAGGAATTAAAATGGGATTTGTATCCGGTAGCAAATCGATACAAAAATCATTTTCCTATTCAAGAGGAATACCGTAAAGGTCATTTGGAAAGACTTCCATAAATTCACTCAGTACGGGGACCAACTCAATGGGAGGAATTTCGGAGTCTAAATCTTGGGATCTCACTATATGATATAAACAACCCTTAGAGATAATTTTGCAATCTTTTAGACAAGAAATAATACGATCTCTAAGAATAAAAATTTTCCCCTTCCACTCTAACACAGGTTCATTTGGGAAGTTAAACTTCACCACCCTCGTTCTACAATCAATAGTGGCAAATCAAACATGCAACCAATCCATACCCAAAATGATATCAAAATCAAGAATATCAAGTTCTACTAGTTCAACATCAGAAACTCTATTGGGCAGCATTATAGGACAATTTCTATATACCCTCTTTGTAACTTTCGACTCACCAACCGGAGTAGACACTAGAAAGGGTTCATGAAAGATATCGGGTAAAATGTCAAACTTTTTAGGTACAATAGGTGTACCAAATTACAAAGTAGCACCCGTATCAAGTAAAGCATATACATTAATAGAGAAAACTTTCAACATACCGGTCACCACATCGAGAGAGGCCTCTTGCTCACCCCTAGTGCGGAGAGCATAGAAGCGGTTCTTCTCAGGAGCATCACAAGAACCACTTGCTTGAGCACTCTTCTCTTGACCCTTCATATCAGGGCAATCTCTAACCTTGTGGCCACTCTTTCCACAACAAAAACAATTGCCCATTCCAACCAAGCATTCAAAAAAATGACCCTCTCCACACTTGGCACATGTAGGCTTCTTATTTTGTGAGTTTCCACTCCTTCCCTTTTGAACTCTAGGTTTAGCCCCCTTATCATCACGAGCCTTAGGGAACTTTGATGGAACTTAATTAAAGAACCTCTTCTTGAAATTAGGCTTGCCTTCGATTTTAAGCCTATTCTTAGAAGAACCACCATCAAAAGATCTTCCCTTTTTTGCATCTATACTCTTCCTCCTATCCCTTTCCTCCTCTACTTGTCTAGCATGAACCATGAGACAAAAAATGTTCATATTATCATGTAGCATAGCCGAATGACACTCCTCTTGCAATTCTTCTGACACCCCTGTCACAAAGAGGCTCATTTCATCTTTAGGATTGGAAAAGAAAGAAGGAGCATATTTTGACAATTTAGTGAATTTCAAAGAGTATTCAAGCACACTCATACCTCCTTGATGAAGGTTGATGAACTCCACCACTTTAGCTTACCTCATCTCCCTAGGAAAGAACCGATCAAGAAAAGCCTTCTTGAAGATCACCTAAGTCACCGATCCACTCCTTAGAGGCCTATTGTCCCTCCATTGGACATACCAAGTTTGAGCCACATCTTTGAGTTAGTAAGTGGCTAACTCGGCCTTCTCACTAGTAGACAACTCCATAGAAAAGATTATCTTGTAGACTTCATCAATAAACTGTTGGGGGTCTTCTTTATCCTCGGACCCATAGAAAGTAGGAGGATTCATCATAGTGAATCTCTTAGATGGGATGCCATGATAGTGACTTGTTTATTGGCTCGGGGCATAACCTCCAAATTATCTTAGGCTGTCATAGATTGGCCTTAAATAGTGGCAGCTTGGGCTTGAGTAGTAATGGCTTGGGCCATTTGGAAAAGGGCAGACCTTATGTTCTCATCCGTCAAAGAAGTAGAATTCACCGGATCTTGGTCATCAATAGCATCTTCTTGAAGAGGACGAACTTGATCACCACTGAGAGGATCTCCCACATTGGCAATCTGTTCCTCAAGTCTTTGAGCCGCATTTCTTCTAGTATTCATTGCCTATAACCAAAATACAAGGTTTAGGTGAAAAGACACAATAGTTACTCTAGAGGCACGATATTGGATTTCTAAGAAAGACAGAGTTTCCTAACCATCATATAGATTCCTATTCATAAGTGTGGCGCACTTCACAAATATAAGTACGAACCTACATAGACGTGGTTGAGAGAGACATAAACATCAAGGATATTCAACCTCATGCTCTGATACATAGTTTGTCACTCTGGGGAGCACCCCCTAGACGTAACCGGCGTCAGCGTCCTCTTTGAGGACTAAGACTAGCCTCTTAGCATCTTCATAACATTCATTGGTCAAAAATACAGAAAATTTAAAAACTTTTGTTAGTTCTACATGGAGGTTTACATATACATCTACATACACATAATATATTCGTATCGAGTATACAAAGACCTTTCGTATAAGAAGATTACATAGTCTTCTACTTTTATTACACATACATATGTATATAATAGAACATAATCATAAATATTGTCTCATCTCATAACCATCTAAAATGATAATAGCAATTTGGGCGTAGCCCTACATCAATGTAAAGAAGACACATATAGGTTTGTACAAATCGTAATCAAATGAAAATGGAAAGAACATATGAGTCTTAAAAGTAAAACAACTTCATAAGATAGATTTTGGCATCGCCCTCGGAAAGTGAGGACCTACCCAATTGGATGGTAGAGAATATCCAAGTCTTCTTCAGGTCATCTTCAATGAGCCTTCAATGATCGGAACCTAAAATGTTTGGGAAAGGGGAGAAAATGGGGTTATTACACCACTTGTACCAAGTATGAGACCATATGCACATATAAGATCAAATCATGCTAAAATGGACATTTAGTTAAAGCATGCCATTTTTGCCTTTTGAAAGTCTTGTGTACAATCAAGCAAACCATACCAATCATCAAGATATGTTCAACAAGTCAAAGAAATTCATAGGTATATGAACATACTTGAACCCATAATCTAATACAACTCTATCATCAAGTAATAACATAACAAGCATAAATAAGAGTTTATCATATCATAGTTAAGCAAGACAACTAATCATGAATCCCTATAAAGTCAACAAGTGCAATGAACAAGCAATGCCACATAACCTTATTCAATCAAGTAACCCAACAAGAACCATGACTAATAACCCACTCCACATAGCATAACCTTCAAGTATACATAAAAGCATACTTTAACAATAAGGACCAATTACATGTTCATAAGCATCATCATCATCATATAATATTATTTACATTTATCATCAGATACATACATAATATCAACCTCCTAAAGCTCCTATCAAGGAAAACTAGTGCAAGACAAAGGTAGAGTCTCATACCCCTACCTAGGCTAAGTCAGACCCCTCAAGTCACTCTAGTTAGTTTATACATCATTATTTAATTTTAGTTTATGGAACACTTTCCTTAACCGACATAGAACACATGATCTAAATGTCGAATACGGTGTTGTAAAACCTTACACCATGGAAGGTGTTCTACTGGCCAAATTAATACAAAACATAAACATAACTTCCTAGGTGGATCTACTAGCAAGTCTTCCTATGGGGGCAACATAGTTCAAGAATTAAGAGATAGGTATATTCCTCTGCATAACAGTTGGCAATTGGGGCCTCTCTCATGGAATCCATTGAATGAGTATCCCTCAAAGCGGTGTCAACATCACATATAGAACTAAACATAGCTTCCTAGGTGGATCCACTAGCTAGTCTTCCTATGGGGGCAACATAGTTCAAGAACTAAGAGATAGGTATATCCCTCTACAAACCACTTGGACATTGGGGCCTCCTCTCATGGGAATTCATTGAATGAGTATCCCTCAAAGGGGAGTCAACATCACATATAGAACCATAGGGTAACTTTTCCTCTATGGAAAGGCATCACTTCCCATTGTCAAGTTCATTTGGTGCTAATCTAAGTCCCTTTTTGAAATGTCTTTAATATCTTTAGTTATAAATCATAGCTTAGTTTAGGTCATACGGTCTAGCCCTTGTATAATCATCATCATCATAGCTCAATAGGAATTGCATCAGTATAATCCTTTCATCACATACCATATAATTAAGGTTAACACATTTACATATTCATTCATAATAAGAACATTGGTAGTCATCGAAATCCATATAAAATTACATCTTAATCGACCTCACAACCATAGTCAAGAGATTTCAATTCAACATCATACCACCCTATCAATCCTAAACAAGGGATACTCACATCATGACTTAATCACAATTAACCATAGTTTGAAGTAAATTATATGGATCACAAGACTTACCAAGTCTCCTTTATATTTCATCATCAAGGTCTTACCATCAACCCATAACTCAACCCAATTAGGGGAGTAACATTATCACACAATGATATCCAATAGAATAATAAGGACAATTCCATCACTATAACACAATTCAATACTAGATCATAACTTAAGACAAGATACTTAGGTCAATTTCACAATATACTTCATAACCTAATTCAAAATCTCAAGAACTAGCATGATAGGTCTAGAATTAATCTATATCTATTTATAATAACATAATAGGATAGTAATTTAATCAATAATCAAGTCAATGAATGAACATCATACAATACATGTCAAGATCACAACATGGGTTAAAGGTTGAGGATCATGTTCAACAATTTAAACTAAACCTCCAAGAATTATCATAATAAAGTTAAAATACATATTAATATATTCGTTATATCCTATATAAATCATAAACAACTTAGTTCATAACATCAATTTCGATATTAGATGAAACCCACTTGAAAACTCAACTTTTAGAAATACTTTGACGGAACCCTTTGAGGAAAGAAGCCTCAAATGTGAATTAGATCCCACACCTCAACGTTTGATGAAGATTGATGGTGAAATCTCCCCTTTACATCCCCCAAAACCCTTCCCTAGCTTGGTCTTCAATTGTTTCTTCCAATAGAGAGAGAAAGAAGAGAGAATGAAGAGGATTTGTTTTGTGAGGTGTGTTAAGTCTAATGGTGTTGGGGCCTTTATATAGGGGGTTGATTAAATTAATCAGTCGATGGACCAGTCCTCCTCCGTGCTGCACACTCATGGTTTTGGTAAGAGACTTGTTTAGGAAAGGGATCCAACATTTTGTCTAAGTGTTACATCGTTTGGCATCGACGCCCTGTCGATCAACACACGATCCATCCTTTGTGTTTCGTTGGTGCACACTGCCCAAGCAGTGTTGCCTCCTACGTGCTAGGGTCCTCCTCAAGGGCCATTGGTTTGTACTTAGGGAGTTGTACCTAGACGTTTCGACCATGAATCAATTTTAACACATGTTATACACCCTTCCACCAAATTTCATGGATTTGTGACTCCTAAAAGCTAGTCATATAGGCTAAGGCACGCTAGTACCTCCTAGAACTAATTTTCGGACGTCATGGATGTTCTTTGACGTTTTGGTTTCTAAACATCATAAATGACCTATATTTATCAAAATGTACCTTAATACAGTGTCTAGACCTCATGACACCTATGTTAGGCTTTAAGAAACGTCTTAGATTTTTTGAAGTGTTACAGGTTCAAGGGTCATAGTACACACAGACCACTCCACTTTGAGGTATTTGATGGCGAAGAAGGATGCAAAGCGAAGGTTGATTCGATTGGTTCTATTACTGCAAGAGTTTGATTTTGAGGTTAAAGATAAAAAGGGTATTGAGAATCAAGTTGTCGATCACTTCTCTAGGGTAGAGGATGAAGCTATGTGTGAAGTAGGAGAAAAGGATGAAATTAATGATGCATTCGCTGATGAACATGTATTGGCCTCTTCTCAAGATTTGATTCCATGGTTCACAAATTTCGCAAATTATCGTGCTAGTAAAATCGTTCCTTCAGACTTGTCTTTCCATCAGAGGAATAAGTTCATGTATGATGTTAAAAAGTTCTTTTGGGAAGATCCTTACTTATATTGTAGTTATGCTGATGGGATTATCTGGCGTTGTGTACTGGATGTTGAGATATTGAGTGTTTGGAGGTATGTCACTCCTCGCCAGTGGGTGGGCACCATAGTGATATCAGAACTGCAAAGAATATTTTGCAGTGTGGGTAGTATTGGGTAAATATTCACCAAGATACTCACGAGTTTGCCAAGTCATGTGATAGATGCCAAAGAGATGGAGGAATTTCGAAGAGGCAAGAGCTCCATTTAAATCCTATTTTGGTGACTGAGTTATTTCATGTTTGGGGCATTGACTTTATGGTCCCTTTTGTGAGTTCCCATGGAATGAAGTATATAATTGTCGCGGTGGACTGTGTGTCAAAATGGGTGGAAGCCATAGAACTTCCTCACAATGAAGGAAAGAGTGTCACCGCGTTCTTGAAAAAGAACATTTTCTCCAGATTTGTTACACCAAGGGCATTATTAGTGATTGTGGCTCTCATTTTTGTAATAAGTTTTTCAAAGGTCTATTCGAGAAATATGTGGTTCGACATAACGTGCCCACTCCTTATCATCTACAGACTAGCCGGCAAGTTGAGCTGTTCAATCGAGAAATTAAGCAAATTCTGGCAAAAACGTTGAATGCTAATAGAAAGGATTGGTCAAGGAGGCCTGATTATGCTCTTTGGGCCTACCGGATAGAATACAAGACCACCATAGGTATGTCTCCATACCAACTTGTAAATAGGAAGGCTTTTCACTTGCCGGTCGAGTAAGAGCACAAAGCAATGTGGGCAATGAAGAAATTGAAGATGGATTGGAATGGAGCGGTGGAACAGAGACTTAATGGGTTGAATGAGCTTGATGAATTTCGCCTCAAAGCCTATGAATGTTCGGCCATCTACAAAGAGAAGATGAACAAGTACCATGACCAAATGATTTAAAAGCGAGAATTTGCGGTTGGTGACATGGTGATTCTATTAAATTCTATGCTACGCTTGTTTCTGGGCAAACTCAAGTCCAGGTGGAAGGGACCATTCCTTATTACTTAAGTGTTCTCACATGGAGCGGTTGAGTTGGAAAATAAGGAGGGTGCAAAGTTCACACTCAACGGGAATAGGATTAAGATCTACTTGGGGAATGCGGAGAGTGTCCATGAAGTTGTTGAGGAATATCACCTTGATGAAGTCTGAGTAATCAAGGATCCTGCGTCGTGCAGCATACGTTAAATCAAGAGATTTTTGGGAGGCAACCCAAGGAGTATTCTCTAGCCAACGATAGGTTTTGTTTTCTTTGTAGAAATAGTCGTACTCTTTCCGTTTCATTTTATTTTTTTAGTTTAAGTTCATTCGCATGTATGCACTAGTGTTGGCTAGAGATTAGTGTAGAGTCTGTGTCTCAAAAGTATCTAGAAAAACACAAAAATAATAGCTTAATGGGTGTTACATGTGCAGGGACCAAACCTAACAATCTGCAAAAAATGGCCTGGTGTACAGATCTATGGACCCAATCTACGGGCCGTCGTTCAATCAACGGACCTTCGATGGTGTCCGTAGATCCCAAGTATGTTTAAAAAATTTTCTATGTATTGTTGCCATCAACGGTGATAGTCGACGGACCGTCGACGGACTTATAGCCCATCGACGGGGTGTCGTAGGTCAAAATCGCCAGTGACCCGACCCGACCTGACCGATAATATAAAAGGACATAACGGTTCATTAGCGTCAAAATTCTTTTCAAATTCCTTCCAAAACCAATTTTTTTGTTAAACTTACTTTCTTTCTCATAAACCACCAGATTCCCACCTTCCATAACCATAAGATTTCTCCAAACTCCCTAAATCCCCCAAATTCCTCAAAACCATCTCTTCCAAAATTCTCTTCCATCTCCATTGTTCTCTGGTCGGTGATCGAATCAAGCGCATAGGCTGCTAAAAGAGTATCTCTCAAAACCATCACACTACGAACACAAGGTATTTCAATATCCTTTGTACTATGTTTCCTCGTTCATATACTATTTATACAGAATTTCAAAAGTTGGTCTTGACTAAGGGACTAAAATTGATTGATGTTACATGTTAAAACTTGCGTGGTATGTCCCTTGGAATGATGGGAAGTGTTTGTGTTGTTGTGGAATCTGCTTAAAATAAGTGTATGGTAGTAGGTACAGACATTCTGACTTAGGGTTTTGTAGCATCGATGAATTAGAGCATGAATCTTGTGAACTCAAAACTCTAGGAATGAAGAAATTGTCTTTTGATTGTTACAATGTGCTGTGTAAACTTGTGTGGTTCTGAAAGTGTCAAAATTTGGAGGTTAAAAAAAGGGACTGAAATCTGTCTCACGCCAACAACACGAGACCCCATCGACGGACTGTCGATGGATCGACGAGCCGTCAATGGGGTCCCTCGATTGGACCCCCTAAATATGTTTAAGTATGAGACGACGGAATTAGACTAAGGTCCGTCAATTGATCGATGGGCCATTCTGCACATCTCTCGTTTCATTCAGAGTTCCCTTTTTTCCAGCTTTGTAAAAATATTCTAAGTGTTAGACGACGGAAGTGGACTACGGTTCGTCGATTAATCGACGGGCCATTTTGCATGTCCATCGTTTCCAACTGATAGGTCTGAAATTGTTGAGTAACTGAAATAATTCTTAGTGTAGGATGACGGACCCTATCGGCGGACCATCGATAGTGTCCGTCAACCAACATTTCCAAAATTGACATGTCTTTGATTTTTGTAATCTTTCTTCGCGCTAATTGTTTTGAGTGTGTCGTATTTTTGAAGTGATACTAACAATTGCTTTTCAGATACAAATGGCTCCCAAAAAGGATATTTTCTACCAAATGCTCAAGTTCATGTCTGTGGCTTCATCCTGTCGGATGGTTTCCACCTCCGACAATGAGCAAGACCCGAAATATGTTCCCCAAGCACCTGTACCCCAACACCTGCTGCATGAGCCACTCTGGGTACCCACCCAGAAGATGGTTTTTGGCGGAGTCATGGCCTCCTGGTCTGATGAGGAGCGCACACTATCTACCTCGGGTTCTGAAAGAGCGTCTAGATCCGAATCTACCTCAGGATCAAGGTCGGCCAAATCTTTGGGGTCGAATGAGACCACTACCTCGGGTTTTGTATCTCAAAAAGCCACTTGGTCGAAGGGACATGCCCATCAAGCCTCGTCTAATGAGGATACTAGATTGGCATCTGCCCTAACACCCCAGACATATGTCGCCGCAACGGTTGCTGAGGAGCCTAAACCGGTGGTGTGTAGATGGTCAGTATCATGTATACAGAGATGCTAGTATGCTGAATAAGAAGGGGGTGATTACCCGGTTGGTGACTGTCGAGCGTCAGGTTTTGACAGGGAGTTTACACACAGTTCGTGATGTACATGGACTATTTATCCGACACAAGCTAGAGTGGATTGCTAGGAGTTTGCGTTAGTATAGTGAAGAGGTCGTCCGATCTTTATACCCCTCCTATGTGGCGACTCTCAGAGGCTCTTTTAATAGGAGGGCAAGACCTGCCAAACAGGACTCGCTCACCGAGGTACTAGTTTGAGGCTGCCGGGTTGATCTTTCTACGCCCACCATTCACCAATTTCTTTACGGCCCCACCACTAAGACACAATGGGCTCCCGTGACTCCAGAGTTCGACTACAGTTGGGAGATGGTCAAAAGTGGCCACTTTCAGAGGACCGAGGAGCAGTGAGAAGACGGTAATAGATGGCTTGCTCAATATTTATCGATCGATGGTGAGGGGGCAGACCCCAAAAGGCTGATCAAGAAGACCAACCTCACTTTCACTGCCAAGTTCTTCTTGTTGTTAGTCCGCCACCGCCTATCGCCGACGAGTGCCGATAATATTCTTACATGGGATAGGGCGATATTGTTAGTGGCCCAGGTAGCAGGTTTGGAGATCAACTTCAAAAATATGTTGATCACGGTGATACATGAGAGGGATTTCAAGGCCTCTACTACTTACCCCTTCGTATATCTTATTTTCCATTTATGCAGGGAGGTCAAAGTGCCCATTTTGGAACTGTGATACACTCTGAACTCTGGCTGGGACGGTTGATGTAAGTCTCATCAGGGATAAGGCCAATGTAGCGACACCGAGGAGAGGGCCCAAAGTTGAGCTGCAGCTGTTGAGTGAGAACTTGTCGGACACAGTGGAGTTATCCCAAAGGGCTAAACCTTATACTTCATAGCCCGTTGATACGACCCCTAATGACTCATCCCATGCCTCCAGTAGAGCACCTAGTTCCCCCAGCCCACCCACTCCCATCTGCAGTATTGGTCCCTTTGGTGCGGGTCCAGAAGTTAGAGGCCCAAGTGGCCATCTTGTTGTACTACATACAGACTTGGATGAAAAAGTCCATCACCGAGGCTGAGTACCGGATTGAGAAGAAGGTGGCCCAGTAGACTGAGCAGAAGATTCAGGCGGTTCACCAGCGCCTTGACGCATTTAATATGAAGTAAAGGGAAGGGTTAGTAGTTTATACACACGTAGCCGGAGCAAGGTACAGGGTAAAATTCAATAGATGCCGGACCAAGTACCCAAACTCAAATGCGTCAAGGCACTGGTGAACTGCCTGAATCTTCTGATTAGTCTGTCGGGCCACCTTCTTCTTAATCCAGTACTCATCCTCGGTGATGGACCTTTGCATCCAAGGTTGTATATAGTGCAACAAGGTGGCCATTTAGGCCTCTAACATCAGGACCCGCGCCAAAGGGACCAGTGCTGCAGATGGGGAAGTGAACTGGAGGAACAAGGTTATCTACTAGAGCCATGGGCCGAGTCAGTCGGGGTGGTATCAACGGACTCTGAAGTAAAAGGATCAGCCCTTTGGGATAACTCAACTATGTCCGACAAGTTATCACTCAACGGCTTCAACTTAACTCTGGGCCCTGACCTCGGTGCCGCTACATTGGTCTCATCCCTGATGACACCTTTATCAACCGTCCAGCTAGAGTGCGGTGAATCAGAGTACCAAATAAGCACTCCGGCCTCCCTACATAAATGGAAAATAAGAAATGCGAAGGGGTAAGTATTAGAGGCCTTGAAATCCCTCTCATGTATCACCATGATCAACAGTTTTGCGAAGTCGATCTCCAAACCTGCTACAGGGACACTACCAATACCGCCCTATCCCATGTAAGAATATTATTGGCACTCGTCGGCGATAAGCGGTAGTGGAATAACAACC
The DNA here is from genome assembly GCA_016801875.1 of Solanum sitiens. Taxonomy (NCBI): domain Eukaryota; kingdom Viridiplantae; phylum Streptophyta; class Magnoliopsida; order Solanales; family Solanaceae; genus Solanum; species Solanum sitiens. The sequence goes on from JABWTJ010000327.1 coordinate 444,218, forward strand.
AGAAGAACTTGGCTGTGAATGTGAGGTTGGCCTTCTTGATCAGCTCTTTGGGGTCTAACACCCAGTATGCCCCCTCACCATCGATTGAGAAATATTCAGCCATACATCTCTTACCATCTTCTCTCTGCTCCGCGGTCCTCTGAAACTGGCCACTTTTGACCATCTCTAACATGTAGTCGAATTCTGGAGTCACGGGAGACCATTGTGTCTCTGTGGTGGGGCCGTATAGAAATCAGCAAATGGTGCCTGCAGAAAGATTAACAAAGCTCATTCAACCCATTAAGTGTCTGTTCCACCGCTCCATTCTAATGCATCTTCAATTTCTTCATTGCCCATATTATTTTATGCTCTAACTCGACTAGCAAGTGACAAGCCTTCCCATATAGAAATTGGTATGGAGACATACCTATGGGGGTCTTGTATGTTGTTCGCTAGGCCAAAAGAGCATCATCAAGCCTCCTTGACGAATCTGTTCTATTACCATTCACCGTTTTTGCCAGAATTTGCTTGATTTCTCGATTTGACACCTCAACTTTCCCGCTAGTTTGTGGGTGATAAGGATTGGCCACGTTATGGCGAACCCCATATTTCTCCAATAGCCCTTTGAACAACTTATTACAAAATTATAGCCATCATCACTAATAATGGCCCTTGGTGTACCAAATCTGGAGAAAATATTCTTTTTCAAGAACGCGGTAACACTTTTTCCTTCATTGTTAGGAAGAGATATGGTTTCCACCCATTTTGACACATAGTCCACCGCGACAAGTATATACTTCATTCCATGGGAACTCACAAAAGGGCCCATAAAGTCAATGCCCCAAACATCAAATAACTCAATCACCAGAATAGGATTTAAAGGGAGCTCTTGCCTCTTCGAAATTCCTCCATCTCTTTGACGTCTATCACATGACTAGGAAAACTCGTGAGCATCTTGGTGAATAGTTTGCCAATAGTACCCACACTCCAAAATCTTCTGTGCAGTCCGGATACCACTATGGTGCCCACCCACCGGCGAGGAGTGACATGCCTCCAAAACACTCAACATCTCAACTTCTGTTACACAACGGCGGATAATTCCATTAACATAAATCCAATATAAGTAAGGTTCATCCCAAAAGAACTTCTTCACATCATCCATACACTTCTTCCTTTGATTGAAAGAGAAGTCTGATGGAACGATATCACTGGCCAGATAATTTCAAAATCCGCGAACCATGGAATCAAATCTTGAGAAGCGGCCAATACATGTTCATCAGAGAATGCATCATTAGTTTCAGCCTTTTCTCCTACTTCACGCATAGCTTCATCCTCTAGCCTAGACAAGTGATCGACAACTTGATTCTAAGTCTCCTTTCTATCTTTTACCTCAAAACCAAACTCTTGCTGTAATAGAACCCATCGAATCAACCTTGGCTTCGCATCCTTCTTCGCCATCAAATACCTCAAAGCGGAGCGGTCTTTGTATACTATGACCCTTGTACCGAGCAAATAAGAGTGAATTTTTTGAAATCAAATACCACTTCAAGAAGCCCTTGTTCCGTTACTTTGTAGTTCTTTTGAGCTTCATTCAAGGCCTTACTTGCATTGTAAATGGGGTGAAGGATTTTATCCCTTCTTTTCCCAAATACCACACCAAGAGCAACTCCACTCGCATCACAGATCACCTCAAACGGTTTACTCCAATCTGGGGAAATAATAATGGGCTCAGACACCATTTCTCCTTGAATTGTTCAAATGCTTTCAGACAAGATTCATCGAAATAAAACTTACATTCCTTGTCGAGTAGTTTGCACAAAGAATGTGCAATTTTCAAAAAAATATTTGATAAACTTCCGCTAAAAACCCGCATGTCCAAGAAAACTTCTCACACCTTTTACAGAGATAGGAGGAGGAATCCTCTCAATAACTTCGACTATAGCTCTATCAACCTCTATCCCCTTCTCCGGATGGGATGGCCCAATACTATACCTTTTTCTCCATGAAGTGACATTTTTCCCAATTAAGCACAACACTGCAATCTTCACATCTTTTGAAAACCTCGGCCAAATGACTCAAACACCTATCAATGGAGTCTCCAACCATGAAAAGTCATCCATGAACACTTCAATAGTTTCCTCTACAATATTAGAGAATATCGACATTAAACATCGCTGGAAGGTGGCTGGTGCATTACATAACCCAAAAGGCATCCTCTTGAATGCGAACGTCCCATAAGGGAAAGTAAAAGTGTTCTTATCTTGATCCTTAAGGGCAATAGATAGTTTATCGTAGCCCGAATAGCCATTGAGAAAAATTACTATCATTTTCATGCAAGTCTATCTAACATCTGGTCCAAAAAGGGCATAGGCAAATTGTCCTTCTCAGTCCATGCATTCAACTTCTGGTATTCCATACAAACCCTCCATCTAGTCACTGGCCTCATTGGAACAAGGTCGTTCCTCTCATTAGGCACCACTGTCATCCCCCTTTTTTTAGGCACGCACTTAACAGGGCATACCCAACTACTGTCTACAATAGGATACATGACCCTAACATCCAACCACTTAATGATTTCCTTCTTCACTACCTCTTGCATATGTGGATTCAACATTCTTTTGTGCTCCATACTTGGCTTGTGATCGGGCATAAGTTGGATTTGTGTTAACCAATATCGGGAGGAATCCCATAATGTCTGCAATAGTCCAAACAATGGCTCGTTTGAACCTCTTCAACACTTCCACTAAACACTCTAGTTGTCGCACATTCAAATCCTCTGCTATTAATATCGGCAAAGTATCATCTCTACCTAAGAACACATACCTCAAATGAGGTGGTAGATCCTTAATCTCTAATTTTAGAGCCTCATCAATAGATGGTCGTATGGGTGGAGATTCGCGTTGATTCATATCGAACTCTTATTTCTTTGGTTTGGACCGATATTCATTTCGTTCAAGTGGCGAAACCAGAGACCCTTAATCTTCAATACAATCACTCTCAAAATACATGAGCACTGCCGCGAGTACCTCGACACCTAGTCATTCATCAATTCGTACCTCAAACATACTTTCAACACGGTAGGATATAGTAGATACCGTTTGGATCTCATCACTCTACTTCATGGACCTACATATGTTGAATGTTGCTTCTTCATTGTTCAATCTAAACTTCATCTGCCCTTTCTCCATATAAACCAATGCATGGCCGGCAGTAAGAAATGGCCTCCCAAAAATAATAGGGACCACAAAGTCAACCTCACAGTCAATAATCACAAAATCGGTAGGAAATATAAATGAATACAACATCACGAGCACATCATGGAGTATACCAACGGGTGTCTTCATTATTTGATCGTCCATCCATAACCGTATCATAGTAGGCTTTGGGTCGCCCAAGCCTAACTTATTGTAGATGGAAAGAGGCATGATGTTTATGCTTGCACCAAGATCACACAGTGCTTTAGCAAAGTGTAGCAATCCGATTGTACAAGGAATAATGAAAGCGCCCGGATTTTCCTTTTTCTTCACTAGAGACCTTGTAGAAATAGCACTACAATCATGCATTTGGTCATCATCCTAAAGACTTAGCGATATCTTCTTAGTAACCATATCCTTCATAAATTAAGCATAACCGGGTATTTGTTCCAAATATTCTATCAAAGGGACATTGATGGAAAGCAGTTCAACATAGTGACAAAATGTCGGTATTTACCATCCTCAGTCTTCTTCATGAATCTATGAGGGAATGTTTGTCACGATCGAAATCTAGACCCCAAACGAGACCGGCGTCGTTAACCTCTCAGAGGTCACAAACAATCCTACATACGTCATTCATACTTTATCTAGGTTAATTTTAGCGGAAAATTTGAAACTTTTTATTTCTTAACATACTTATTAAACATTCTCATTATTACATAATTGTTCACCATCAACCATTTAATATTAAGATCATCAAATGAAAGAAATAGTATAATATAGTAATAAAGATGTACTTGCCAAATGGCACCAATACAATGTCTGAATAAAACAGGAAAAAAACGCTAGTGGAACATGCTCTACTAGCTCAAATCTAAAACTAATGCTAGAATATAAATGGCAGCATCCTCGAAAGCATGAGGTCCTACCAAGTCCGGATGAATGCTCGACGTCCGGATAGCTGCAACGTCCACCTGTAGCTCTAGCGTCCACCTGTGCCTGCACCTAAAATTGTAGAGATATATAGGGTTAGTACACACTTGTACTAAGTATGGGTATATGCAAACACAGACCAAGGACATGCATGAGAAAAGATAGCTCTTTCCTAACAACATGATTATGAAATGTCAAGTCAGTGGACTTGCCAAATTTGAATTAGGAAAGTCAATGACGTTTCCAAATTTGGATTAGGAAAGTCATGCCATGAGAGTACCATGCATCATCATAATTATCATATTGCACACAGCACATAACATCTTACACGTAGAACATATCATATAGCATACAACACATAATATCTTTTATAACATTCATTCATATGCCATGAGACCTTGGAATCATGGACTTGACATTAAGACTTTCCAAAATGAGGGCTCAACATATGGGACCTCAACTAGGGAGTCTTCAATAGCAAACACAGAGTCTACTTCATTTATTCATATGTACTTCATTTCATTTCGTTCATAGGCCAGTGTAAACACCAGTTATACCTAGGGTGTAGTTTAAGACTTTCATCGGGTTTGCTGTGCAATGATCAAGAATAACCTAGTGTCATTACCTGAGTCTAGCTCACCTCTTTATTATCCTATCCTAACACCTTTGGTATGATTGATTTCATTATGTGCTTCATTTGAGGCTGGCCTCATTCATTCATTGGGAACTTTAACTTTAACCGACATAGATCATGTGAGCATCATGAAATCCAGTGTCTCCCCCACACCTAAAAGAGGTGGAATCACCGGCCAAGGTAACCCAAAAACATGCTAGCGTACATGGGAATTTAACCCCGCCAGATCCCTATATTGGCAGTATAGGTTCGAAGACCAGGAGATATAAGAAGACCCATACCCGGCAAGCCGGACAGTCTCATCTCATGAGAGTTACGTGAACCTCCGCCCTTCCCTAAAGAATGCATCACCGCTCATAGCTAGTCTATCGGTGCTCAGTATAAAGTTCCATTACATTTAACTCATACGTCATGGAAGCTGGCTTCTAGTATGAGGTCATCATAGCTCATTAGATGATTTCTCATATCCTCATTAGTATTAAGTGTGTTAATCTCAATACTTTCATTAGAGTGTTCATAGAGACTGGTCTCTTCATTATCTTACACTCTCATAGGTGAGTACGTTTTGGTAACATTTACTTAGGCTCATTTGCGATTGTTCTCATCTTTTACATTAGCCTCATATCATGTTGTCACCACATTCATTAACATTAGCACATTTGCTCTTCATAATTACTCACCCCTTTTTACGTGAATGTTCATTTCATCATATCCCAATATATTTAGCCATTTGTGTATTTCACACTCTTACTTAACCCTTCTAGGGTTTCGTCATTTCATTACATAATAATCATTTCATCGTATGCCAATGCACTAGGCCATTTAGTGTGTTTTACACTCATACTTAACCCTTCTAGGGTTACATCCTTTCATTACATACATCTTAGGTTCACTTCTTTAAAAGGTATGCTAGACTTATGAATCTATACACACAAGCCATGAAGCTTCATTCATAATTCATTAAGAGATTCTTACATTCCTAAGATTATGTAGTACAAGACTTATGTATCTTGTATATATGCCAAGATCTGGATTTCGATCTAAGTAGGTGGCATTATTCTTGGATATTTTGTTCACGTATGACTTATGTATCAATACGGAAATTTGGGCAAGGAAACCCAAGTTCGAATCACTTGGATAACATTTACATTTTTCATTGATTTTATTTTTAATCTTCATGACATTGGGACTCTAGATAGAACCCCAACATTAACGTTGTATCCTTAGATTTCTCCTTGGTTTTCCTCTTAGTTTGGCCGAAGGGTTGTGGGTTCGAACCCCCACAACCCCTTTTTATGTTTCCTTAAAGTCTTCTTGTCCAATTTCGCCTAAACCAAGAGGTTGTGGGATCAAACCCCCACATCCTCTTTTAATTTGCTCTTTATTTCGCTGGGAAATTGGGAGGTTGTGGGTTCGAACCCCCATAGCCTCATTATTTTTTCTTTTAATTTCGCTAGAGGCTGTGAGGTGGTGGGTTCGAACCCCCACAGCCTCCTATTTTATTTTTTAATTAAATTCACTAGGTTAGGCATTTTGGCAGTGAGGTTGTGGGATCGAACCCCCACAGCCTCACTTTATTTTTTCTTAATTATTTTGCCTTCTCCTTTCCAGCCTTCAGGTCGTGGGTTCGATTCCCATGCCTCACATTTTCTTTTCTTTATTTTCTCCTCTTTCACTCATTTCCTGGAGGTCGTGGGTTCGATTCCCAGGCCTCCCATTTATTTAATTAATTAATTAATTACTCTCTTCTTTCTCTTCTAGTAGCCCTAGTTTGATTCCCCCCAGCCCCATTTTTCATCTCTTTTTCGCGAATTACAGTAGCTACACGGGTTCGATTCCCCTTAACCCCATTTCCCCATTTTTCGTTTTTAGCATTCCTTCACATGTGAGGTCTTGGGTTCAATCCCCATTGACCTCACCTATTTTATTTTCAATTAAAAACCCAGATTCTAACCTTCTTTTTGACCGAAACTAAAGTACACCAAGCTGGAAATTTATTCATAATTTTTAGCTTCCTTTCATCAACCTTTTTACGTTAGTTCTTAGGGCATTTCATGATACATTTAGTGCGTTATTAGATGTAGTTTAGTAGTTAAATTAGCTAAGAGTTTTTCACTCAAAATCAACAACTTCACACCCCATATGAACATCACGTTCTGTACAACTTTTGCACATAAAATACAAAAATTAAACATTCCATTTCACTCCATCAACAGTGAATACATTCACTGCCACACGCTGCACACACATCACATTTTTTTCATCATTTCGGACAACATATTCAATATTCCCATAATTCCGATCATGCATACTTAAACATAAACATCACGAAAACACATTACATCCTCACTTTGTACCAGCAAACATACCCAACCTATGATTCGATGGGAGCTAGTGACAGTGACATGCAACGGGGAACAACCCTAGTTTTCGGAGTAAATATCTTGAATCTTAAGGGGTCTCTTGGGAAAGGGACCAAGAGATAAGAAACCCATACCTTAATTGATGTTCAAACATTGAACTTGCTGCCCAAAACCCTCTCCAAAATCAGTCCAAGCCTCCTCAACGTCCACACCACTCGACGGACAACTTCTCTTTGCCTTAACGTTTTTGGTCACTTTGTTTTTCTTAAAATTTCATGTGAGTTCTTAAAGTGTGAAGAACTCTTGATATAATTTCTGTTCTTGCACGTTTGTTAGGCAGAGAGAAAACAAGAGAGTTGAACGTGAGGATGTGATAGATGTGAGAGAGTGAAACGTTTGAAGTTGTTTAGGATTAGATGATGACTTAGTCAATTAGGACTCTCCTTAATACTAAAAATCTGATTTAATTAATTATACATGAAAGGACCATTTTGCCCTTACAAAAAATCAGATTTTTAAATAATAAATAAATCACCAATTGTCGCTTCCATTGGGGCTCGAACTCGGGTGGAGTAACCTTTGCGAAATGGATCATTTCGGGTCGACCCTACCCTATACAGCTCTTTTATTAAATTAATTAATTAATTAATTAATTCCTTAGGGTAATTACGATATTACCCTTGGCCTGGAAAAGACCATTTTACCCCTGGACCCTCAAAACTTAAGATTTCTTCTTTTTAAGTCCGGTAAAGACTCCTTCGATTAAATCTTCATTTTCGAGAGCCCTACATGGTTGCTTCCAACCTTTCCAAGATCAACTAACTCCCCAAGTTAGTTGGCTTGGCCGTAGTAAGGGTTCTGAGGTCTGGTTCTACGCATATCAATCCGTGTGAACCTTGGTCTAACTGCAAGCATTCTTGACACCTTAAGCATTTATCTCATTTTTAGGGTTGTTACATTATACCCCCCTTAGGAACATTCGTCCTCGAATGACACTACCACTACATATCGTAATGCCAGTCAGATCATAATATCATCAATATGCACAGTCAAGCAACAGCAACAAAATATGGAGAGATAAGGAAACATAGACTTAAGAGTAGGAAGTCTAACCTCAAGAGCTAAGAAGATGAGGGTAGCGGGATCTCATGTCGGCCTCAGCCTCCCACGTAGCACCCTCAACAAGATGATTTCTCCACAATACCTTCACTGTGGCAATCTCCTTGTTCCTCAGCAGCTTGACATGTCTGTCTAAGATCTCAACAGGTACCTCCTCATAAGACAAGTCTTCATCAACCCCAAACCTTCAACAAGTAGAATCGATGCTGGATCACCTAGGCAATTCTTCAACATAGAGACATAAAAGACTGGATGAACAGAAGCTAGCTCGGAAGGCAATGCTAACTGATAGGCTACCTCACCCACACGCTGTAGGATATCATATGGTCCAACATACCTCGGACTCAGCTTCCCTTTTCTACCAAATCTCATCACCCCTTTCATAGGTGATATCTTCAAGTAAACCTGGTCACCAACATCAAATTCTAAGGGCCGCTTTCTGTTGTTTGCATATGACATTTGTGCGCTGTAAGCAGTAGCCAACCTGTCCCTAATCACTCTGACTTCTCTAAGGCCTCATGAATGATCTCAGGACCAAAAATGGATGACTCTCAAACCTCGAACTACCCAACTGGAGATCTACACCTCCTACCATACAGTGCCTCAAACGTATCCATCCCAATGCTGGAGTGATAGCTATTATTATACGAGAACTCTATCAATGGCAGATGGTCATCCCGGCTACCTCTTAAGTCAATCACACACGCTCTCAACAAGTCCTCCAATGCATGAATGGTACGCTCTGCCTGCCCATCAGTCTGAGGATGAAAGGCAGTACTAAGCTTTACCTGCGTGCCCAAGCTCTTCTAGAAAGATCTCCAAAAATGTGAAGTAAACTGAGCTCCTCAATCTGAAATGATAGACAAAGGATTCCCGTGCCATCCCACAATCTCATCAATGTAGAGTCTCGCATAATCCTCGGCTCTGTAAGTAGACTTCACAGGGATAAAGTGAGCAGACTTAGTCAATCTGTCCACAATAACCCATGTGGAGTCATGCTGCCTCATAGTCCTCGGAAGACCAACCACGAAGTCCATATTAATGGCCTCCCACTTCCAAGTCGGAACCTCAATAATCTGAGTCAGATCGCCAGGCTTAAGATGTTTTGCCTTAACCTGTTCACAATTAGGACACTTGGCCACATATTCTGCAATGTCCTTCTTCATGCCATCCCACAAATAAATCTGCTTAAGATCATGATACATCTTGGTGGAACCTGGATGTATGGAATATCTGGAACCACGGGCCTCTGCAATAATCCTGGTCTGCAAATCATCCACATTTTGTACACACAGTCTGTCCTGATACCTAAGTATGCCATAACCTCCCAAAGCGAAAGACTCATTCATCTTTATCAACATTGAGTCCTTCAGCTCCTTTAACACAGGATCTAGATGCTGACCTTGCTTGACTTCAACTAGCAAGGATGATTCAGAACTAGGATGAACTGAAACACCCCCACTAGTAGAGTCAACCAATCGCACACCCAGTCTGGCTAGTATGTGTACATCTTTCACCAACTCCTTCTTCTCATCCTTAATGTAGGCTGTACTTCCCGTGCTCATCCTGCTCAAAGCATCAGCTACAACATTAGCCTTACCTGGATGGTAGTGAACATTCATGTCATAATCCTTCAACAGCTCCAACCATCTCCGCTGACGTAGATTCAACTCCCTCTGTTTGAACACGTACTGGAGACTCTTGTGGTCTGTGAATACATCCACATGCACTCCATACAAGTAGTGCCTCCACAGCTTCAATGCAAATACCACAGCTGCCAACTCCAGGTCATGAGTGGGATAATTCTTCTCATGAACCTTGAGTTGTCTGGACGCATAGGCTATTACCTTACCAACCTGCATAAGAACACAACCCAAACCAACCCTAGATGCATCACAATAAACAGTGTAATTCTCACCACACTTAGGCAAAGTAAGCACCGGGGCTGAAGTGAGTCTGTCCTTGAGCTCCTGGAAACTCTTCTCACAAGTCTACGTCCATTCAAACTTGGCTTTCATCTTAGTCAAAGCTGTCAGTGGGGCAGCAATGGAAGAAAAGCCCTCCACAAACCTGTGGTAGTAACCAGCCAATCCCAAAAAGCTACGTATGTCAGTGGGAGTATGAGGCTTTGGCCAGTTCTTCACAGCCTCAGTCTTCCTGGGATCCACCTCCACGCCCTGATCGGACACAACATGAACCAGGAAGGTCACTGATCTAAGCCAAAATTCACAGTTGCTGAATTTGGCATACAACTGATGTTGTCTAAGTACCTGCAAGGTTAGTCTCAAATGCTGTTCATCCTCTTCCTTGGTACTAAAGTAGATGAGAATGTCATCAATGAATACTATGACGAAAGAGTCAAGGAATTCAAGGAAGACTCAGTTCATGAGGTCCATAAATGCAGCAGGTGCATTCGTAAGACCAAATGACATGATTAAGAACTCATAGTGACCATAACGGGTACGAAAGGTTGTCTTTGGGATATCTCCATCCCTAACCCTAAGCTGATGATACCCTGAAAGAAGATCAATCTTAGAGAAGAAACTAGACCCTTGGAGCTGATCGAACAAATCATCTATTTTGGAAAGTGGTTACTTATTCTTTATAGTGACTTTGTTGAGCTGCCGATAATCGGTACACATTCTAAGGGTTCCATCTTTCTTTTTCACAAACAACACTGGAGCGGCCCAAGGGGATATGCTCGGCTGAATGAAACCCTTATCAGTGAGATCTTTTAACTACAGCTTCAACTCTTTGAGTTCAGCTGGATCCATTATGTAAGGAGAAATTGAAATTGGTTTAGTATCGGGTTCTAAGTCGATACAAAAATCAATCTCTCGAGGGGGAGGGACTCCAGGCAAATGATCAGGAAATACATCTAGGAACTCATTCACTACAGGCACTGATTCTATGGAAGGAATGTCAGGATCTAAATCATTAACACTCACAAGATGACACAACAACCCCTTGGACATCATTTTATTGGCCTTAAGGTTCGAAATCAAGAGGTTAGGATGACTCGAGTTGTACCCCTCCCAGACTAGCTCATCTTCATCAGGGAAACAAAATCTCACCACTCTACTACGACAGTCCAAGCAAGCATAACAACTGTGAAGCCAGTCCATGCCAAGAATAACATCAAAATCATGCATGGGTAACTCAACCAAGTCTGCACACATAGTCTTACCACTTATCACTATTGGGCAATCCTTGTATACTCTATCAGTTCTTACATTTTCTCCTAAAGGTGTACTAACCACTATAGGATCATGCAGAACTTCAGGCAATATCTCAAAAGTGAGAGCAAGCAAAGGAGTTACAAAGGAAAGCATAGACCCTGGATCAAGTAAAGAATAAACAGAAGTTGAGAATACTTGCAGCATACCTGTGACCACATCAGCGAACTTCTCCTGCTCCTCCCTGCCCTTCAGGGCATAGAACCTGTTCCTCTTAGTAGGCTCGGCTGCTGCTGCACCCTGTGGATTAGGCCTAGGCTGAGCATTATCTCTAGCCTGACCTCTGTTCTGTGGGCAGTCTCTAACCATGTGCCCACTCTTACCGCAACCGAAGCAGGCATTAGTGCCCTGTCTGCACTCTCCACTGTGATCACGACCACACTTAGCACAATTCTTTTTAGGACGCTGCATCTCACCTCCATTGCCCTTCTTGGGCTCAAGTCTGCCTCCTCTAGGTGTTGTACTCCTCTGAAAATTTGAGTTCCCAGAACTCTGTTGCCCCTTCTTGAACCTGGGCTGCTCACGGACGTCAAAATTGTTTCTGTGGCCTCCATGGCTGGGACCTGCCTGATCTTGAGGATTAGGCCTCCTAGCATCACTAATAACCCTTTTTTGCGGCTGTTACTACCTGTTGGACATGCACCATCAACCTGGAGAGGTCCATATTATCATGGAGCATCGCAGACCGACACTCCTCCTCCAGATCTCCATTGATTCCTATGAGGAACCTTCTTATCTCATCCCTGCTGTTAGACAAAAGGAAAGTAGCATACCCGGATAATTTAACAAACTTCAGTACTCATCTCATCCTTGCTGTTAGATATTAAAGAAGTAGCATACCTGGATAGTTTAACAAACTTCAAGGAATACTCCCTGACTGTCATAGATCCCTGCTTAAGTTTGATAAACTCCTCAACCTTGGCTTCCCTCATTTCTCTGGTAAAGAATCTCTCCAGAAAGGTTGTCTTAAACAGCTCCCAAGTGACTGGAATTCCGCCCAAAGCTAGGCTATCTTGCCACATCTTGCACCAAGTCTGTGCCACATCCTTGAGCTGATAGGAAGCCAGCTCAGCCTTCTCAGTATATTGGCCCCCATAGCCACCAAAATCTTATGCACTTCGTCCACAAATTACTCTAAAGTGTTTGACCCTGTGAAAATAGGAGGATTTATCCTCGTGAAGTCTCTCAGCCTGTCATCCATGCTACAAACCGGTGGGTTCTCCCTCTGAACATCCTGCAGATTGACCTGGGCAGTCATAGCCTGGGCCTGCATAGTAATGGCCTATGCCATCTGGGCTAGAGATGCCCTTACCTCAGCATCAGTCAACCCAGCTGGGTTAACTGGCATATCCACTCCTTCAGCTGGAGCCTGGGGTGGAACCTGATTGTTCCCAGCAGCTGCACCTCCTCTCCTATGACCAATGGTTCTCCTATAATTCATTCTCTGAAAACAATAAGAATTGATGTTAGACAAGCTCATAACACCAAGAAATTAGACATTAGGTAAAGCACGATAAGATCTTAAGAAAAGAAATTTTCCTACACATCATGCAGTCTCTAATTCAGGATAGTGGTGCACTTCACTACCATGACTTAGAAACTACTCAATGTGGTTGATGTGAACTTATTATCCTCAGAATTTAACCTAGTGCTCTGATACCAACTTTGTCACGACCGGAATCTAGACCTCAGACGATATCAACGTCGTTAACCTCTAAGAGGTCGCAGACAAGCCTAAATACGTCATTCTTACTTCATCTAGGTTAATTTTAGCGGAAAATTTGAAACTTTTTGTTTCTTAACATACTTATTAAACATTCTCATTATTATATAATTGTTCACCATCAACCATCTAATATTAAGATCATCAAATGAAAGAAATAGTATAATATAGTAATAAAGATGTACTTGCCAAATGACACCAATATAATGTCTGAATAAAACAGAAAAGAAACGCTAGTGGATCATGCTCCACTAGCTCAACTCTAAAACTAATGCTAGAATATAAATGGCAGAATCCTGGAAAGCATGAGGGCATACCAAGTCCGGATGAATGCTCGACGTCTGGATAGCTGCAACATCAACCTGTAGCTCTAGCGTCCACCTGTGCCTGCACCTAAAATTGTAGAGATGTATAGGGTTAGTACACACTTGTACTAAGTATGGGTATATGCAAGCACACACCAAGGACATGCATGATAAAAGATAGCTCTTTCCTAACAACATGATTATTGAAAGTCAAGTCAGTGGACTTGCCAAATTTGAATTAGGAAAGTCAATGACCTTTCCAAATTTGGATTAGCAAAGTCATGCCATGAGAGTACCATGCATCATCATAATTATCATATTGCACACAACACATAACATATTACACATAGCATATATCATATAGCATACAGCACATAACATCTTTTATAATATTCATTCATATGCCATGAGACCTTGGAATTATGGACTTGACATTAAGACTTTCCAAAATGAGGGCTCAACATATGGGACCTCAACTAGGGAGTCTACATTAGCAGACACAGAGTCTGATTCATTCATTCATACGTACTTCATTTCATTTTATTCATAGGCCAGTGTAAACACCAGCTATACCTAGGGTGTAGTTTAAGACTTTCATCGGGTTTGCTGTGCAATGATCAAGAATAACCTAGTGTCATTACCTGAGTGTAGCTCACCTCTTGATTATCCTATCCTAACACCTTTGGTATCATTCATTTCATTATGTGCTTTATTTGAGGCTGGCCTTATTCATTCATTGGGAACTTTAACTTTAACCGACATAGATCATATGAGCATCATGAAATCCAGTGACTCCCCCACACCGAAAAGAGGTGGAATCACCGGCCAAGGTGACCCAAAAACATGCTAGCGTATATGAGAATTTAACCCCGCCAGATCCTTAAATTGGCAGTATAGGTTCGAAGACCAGGAGATATAAGAAGACCCATACCCGGCAAGTCGGACAGTCTCATCTCATGAGAGTTACGTGAACCTCCGCCCTTCCCTAAAGAAGGCATCACCGCTCATAGCTATTCTATCGGTGCTCAGTATAAATTTCCATTAAATTGAACGCATATGTCATGGAAGCTGGCTTCTAGTATGAGGACATCATAGCTCATTAGATGATTTCTCATCTCATCATTAGTATTAAGTGTGTTAATCTCAATACTTCCATTAGAGTGTTCATAGAGACTCGTCTTTTCATTAACTTTACACTCTCATAGGTGAGTACATTTTGGTAACATTTACTTAGGCTCATTTGAGATTGTTCACATCTTTTACATTAGCCTCATATCATGTTGTCACCACATTCATTAACATTAGCACATTTGCTCTTCATAATTACTCACCCCATATTACGTGAATGTTCATTTCATTATATACCAATATGCTTGGTCATTTGTGTGTTTCACACTCTTACTTAACCCTTCTAGGGTTTCGTCATTTCATTACATAATAGTCATTTCATCGTATGCCAATGCACTAGGCCATTTAGTGTGTTTTACACTCATACTTAACCCTTCTAGGGTTACATCCTTTCATTACATACATCTTAGGTTCACTTCTATAACACGTATACTAGACTTATGAGTCTATACACACAAGCCATGCGGCTTCATTCATAATTCGTTAAGTGATTCATACATTCCTAAGATTATGTAGTACAAGACTTATGTATCTTGTATATATGCCAAGATCTGGATTTCGATCTAAGTAGGTGGCATTATTCTTGGATATTTTGTTCACGTATGACTTATGTATCAATACGGAAATTTGGTGAAGGAAACCCAAGTTTGAATCACTTGGATAACATTTACATTTTTCATTGATTTTATTTTTAATATTCATGACATTGGGACTCTAGATCGAACCCCAACATTAACATTCTATCCTTAGTTTTCTCCTTGGTTTTCCTCTTAGTTTGGCCGAAGGGTTGTGGGTTCGAACCCCCACGACCCCTTTTTATTTTTCCTTAAAGTCTTCTTGTCCCATTTAGCCTAAACCAAGAGGTTGTGGGATCAAACTCCCACATCCTCTTTTAATTTTCTCTTTATTTCGCTGGGAAATTAGGAGGTTGTGGGTTCGAACCCCCACAGCCTCATTATTTTTGCTTTTAATTTCGCTAGAGGCTGTGAGGTAGTGGGTTTGAACCCCCTCAGCCTTCTATTTTATTTTTTAAATAAATTCACTAGGTTAGGCGTTTTGGCAGTGAGGTTGTGGGATCGAGCCCCAACAGCCTCACTTTATTTTTTCTTAATTATTTTGCCTTCTCTTTTCCAGCCTTGAGGTCGTGGGTTCGATTCCCACGCCTCACATTTTCTTTTCTTTATTTTCTCCTCATTCACTTGTTGCCTGGAGGTCGTGGGTTCGATTCCAACGCCTCCCATATATTTAATTAATTAATTACTCTCTCCTTTCTCTTCCAGTATCCTGAGTTCGATTCCTCCTAGCCCCATTTTTCATATCTTTTTCGCGAATTACAGTAGCTACACGGGTTCGATTCCCCTTAACCCCATTTCCCCCTTTTTTGTTTTTAGCATTCCTTCACATGCGAGGTCTTGGGTTCAATCCCCATTGACCTTACCTATTTTATTTTCAATTAAAAACCCAGATTCTAACCTTCTTTTTGACCGAAACTAAAGTACACCAAGCTGGAAATTTATTCATAATTTTTAGCTTCCTTTCATCAACCTTTTCACGTTAGTTCTTAGGGCATTTCATGATATATTTAGTGCGTTATTAGATGTAGTTTAGTAGTTACATTAGCTAAGAGTTTTTCACTCAAAATCAACAACTTCACACCCCATATGAACATCACATTGTGTACAACTTTTGCACATAAAATACAAGAATTAAACATGCCATTTCACTCCTTCAACAGTGAATACATTCACTGCCACACGCTGCACACACATCATATTTTTTTTCATCATTTCAGACAACATATTCAATATTCACATAATTCCGAGCATGCATACTTAAACATGAACTTCACGAAAACACATTACATCCTTACTTTGTACCAGCAAACATACCCAACCTATGATTCGATGGGAGCTAGTGACAGGGACATGCAACTGGGAACAACCCTAGTTTTCGGAGTGAATATCTTGAATCTTAAGGGGTCTCTTGGGAAAGGGACCAAGAGATAAGAAACCTATACCTTAATTGATGTTCAAATATTAAACTTGCTGCCCAAAACCATCTCCAAAATCAGTCCAAGCCTCCTCAACGTCCACACCACTCGACGGACAACTTCTCTTTGCCTTAACGTTTTTGGTCACTTTGTTTTTCTTAAAATTTCATGTGAGTTCTTCAAGTGTGAAGAACTCTTGATATAATTTTTGTTCTTGCACATTTGTTAGGCAGAGAGAAAACAAGAGAGTTGAACGTGAGGATGTGATAGACGTGAGAGAGTGAAACATGTGAAGTTGTTTAGGATTAGATGATGACTTACTCAATTTAGGACTCTCCTTAATACTTAAAATCTGATTTAATTAATTATACATGAAAGGACCATTTTGCCCTTACAATAAAACATACTTTTAAATAATAAATAAATCACCAATTGTCGCTTCCATTGGGGCTCAAACTCGGGTGGGAAACCTTTGCGAAATGGATCATTTCGGGTCGACCCTACCCTATCCGGCACTTTTATTAAATTAATTAATTAATTAATTAATTTCGTAGGGTAATTACGATATTACCCCTGGCCTGGAAAGGACTATTTTACCCCTGGACCCTCAAAACTTAAGATTTCTCCTTTTTAAGTCCGGTAAAGACTTCTTCAATTAAATATTTGTTTTCGAGAGCCTTACATAGTTGGTTCCAACCTTTCCAAGATCAACTAACTCCCCAAGTTAGTTGGCTTGGCCGTAGTAAGGGTTCTGAGGTCTGCTTCTACTCGTATCAATCCGTGTGAACCTTGGTCTAATCGCAAGCATTCTTAACACCTTAATCATTTATCTTATTCATTTTTAGGGTTGTTACAATGTTGGTAGAGGTCTAGGAATGGGTACCACTTTCTGAGATACCTCTGCTTCTTTCGTCGCATAGTCCTCCAATTCACCACTAGTTTCCACCACCTCTTCGTTCTTTCTCATCTCATCTTCTACTATAGACGACATAGGTGGATCAATTGTTTGCTTACCTCCTCGAGTAGTGACTGACATGCAATGTCCATCATTTTAGGATTTTGGATGGTATTGCTAGGAAGAGTTGCAAGTTGGCGTGGGTTAACAGTAGTAGAAAATTAGGTTTTTGTTACTCAAGATGCTTAATCGAGACCGCATGTGCATCCACCTTTTGCCCAGTGTTAGATAAATAACCTCTCAATTCATTGGCGTGCTCATCACTAGCATCAAACCTCCTCATCTTTTTCTGTAACATATCTTCAACTAGCGTCATACTACCTCCACCATCCCTGGGAGCAACTTCCCGATTTTGAGGTAGAACATAGGGCCCACTTCGATCATTCTTGTTACCATAGTTTCCCCTGTTGAAATTTTTGTCGCGGTTGTAGTTACCCTTTCGAGCGTATTGACCCTCTCAGTTATAGTTACCATAGTTCCGACCTAGATTTCCTTAATCTTGGTGCCAATTCTCCTGATTGGAGCCTTGGGCATTTGGTCGGGAACCCCCCTATATAATGATTCACTACATAAGTATCCTCTTCATAATAGTACTCATCCGCTGGCGGTGGTGGTTTAGTCAAGTAATTCACAGCATTTACCTTTTTTGCGTCTCTAGTGACTTGTTTTAATACTAACCCAAGCTTAGTTCTCATTTGAGTCATCTCCTCACGAATCTCATCTGCAGTCGGATTGTGTATAGCTTGCAACGCAAAGGTGTTTCTCCCAGTCTCTGACTTTCTAGTACGCCAAGTGTTATTATTGCAAGAGATTTTCTCCAACTTCTCTACGATCTCGGCATATGTGCACTCACCATAGGAACCTCCCAAAATAGTATTGAGTACTGCTTTATTTTTATCATCTTGACCCCGATAGAAGTACTGTTTCAATGACTCATCATCAATGCGGTGGTTTGGGATGCCTTTCACAAACACAATAAATTTATCCCAAGAGATACTTACCGACTCCCAAGGTAGTGCCACAAAGTTGTTCACTCTATCATTTTGGTTGAGCTTCTTGTACACCAGGTAATACCGTGCTAAGAATACGTCTCTCAAATGATCCCAAATATAAGTAGAGTTCTAGGGTAACTCAGTAAACCAAACCGCGAAATCTCTAGTCAATGATAGAGGAAACACTCTCAGCCCGATGACATTCATATATAAGTCTGGTTTCCCCACACAAATCTTGCACACAGACCTCAGTTTGGCTATGTGATCATGGGGATCCTCTTATGGTAGCCGTGTAAACAAACCCCTCGGAGTGAGCATCTACATCAAACTACTTGTTACCACTAACCTGTGCCCATGGGGTAGAGGAGGTAGGACAGGAAGTCCATCAGAATCAGTGATGTTTACATTGCCCATATAGAACTCTTGAGAGCGTAGGATAGGAGGATGCATCCTCAAACCATCATCATCCTGATTTTCCACAACTACTTGATTGTGAGCCTCAACCGGTGGTAGAGGCTGACGAATTATCCCATCACCTAGATTGACCGGGTTCTCCTAATTTTCCATTTTTGGCAGTGTACAGTTAAGTTTAGGATCAATGGAATGAGCGGTTTGCCTCGGCTCCGTGTACCTGGCATACACTAGAGCTAGACCTAAAAGAAACAAAAAAAAAAGTAAAATCAAGAAATTGTTGACTAAACTTCAATAATGTTATTAAAGTTAATCTAAAATCCAAAATCCCCGGCAACGGCGCCAAAATTTGATACGCTCAAATTATACTTCCCTAAGGAAGTATATGCGGTCGTATCAAGTAAAGAACCAAACTAGTAGGTTGGGGTCGATCCCACGAGGAAAATTGTTTAGACTTAACTTCAATGTACGATTATATCTATTTACTCAAATTTTTTCTGAAAACAATTAATTAAAGGGGGGGGGGGTTTGAAACAAGTTTCTTTAATATTTCTAAGTATATAAGGAAGGAAAAGTAAAAATTTAGTTTTTATCAAGTTGTGAGATAAACTAGGGTGTAAGTGTTCCCCATAGGTTCATAACTCCGTATTCCTTGTAATAACAATTCTTCCCTAGTGTTTTGCATGAAAAGTGATAAGTTAGGTATCTCTAAATACTTGGTCCGACATCTAGAGAATTTCACCCCGTACCTTTGTCTGTCTACGTGTGTATAAACTACTAACCCTTACCTTTACTTCCTATTAAGCATCATAATCGATGTATGACTTAGTTATTACTTCGTACCAATCGACACTAGCCTATTAGATAGTATCCCACTAAATCTATGTTGATAATTCTTTTCTTATTGACTACCTCCTTGGTTCGACAAGTAGTAACAATACGATTTCTAATGTTGGCCACCGTTAAAAAGACTTCTAACCGAAAGAATTATCACTACATGCAAGAACCTAATTGAGAATTGTTATGTAACTAGGTTTACTTTGTCAATCACCCATGGTTCCCACAACCCTCGTTGTGGATATAGTTACCCATGCAAGAAAGAACACAATTCATCATTGTTAAGAAATAAATCATGAACTTACTTTGACAATTTGAAGAAAAACCCAGAAAATTAACTTGAAATTGCTAGATAATACTTGAAACCAAATTCGGAAATTGAATTAATGCTAAAGTTTGCTAAAATCAATCTCCAATATAAACAATAACAATACGAACAATGTCTTAACTCAAAAACGAGGTTTTAATCCCTATTTATAGAAAACATTGTCCTAAATTAAAAGGAATTAAAATAAGGAAAGTTGTCCAGAAAACGTGGATGTAATCGACGAACTCCATAGACAGACCGTCGATGGAACGACGGTCTGTTGACTGCCTCTGTTATTCCAGACTTAGAATATTTTTTAGTCCTTCAGATGACATCATCTTCGAATCAATCGACGGACCAACAACAAGGTCCGTCAATGCACCTACGGTCGGAAAATGAGTGTTAGGGTGAACTCTGAGTAGCGTAACTCGCAATCCTCTCTTTGGGGTTTTCTTGCCTGTGTTCTTTTGCCCCAAGAGACTGGTTACTTTTCTATTGAACCGGCATGTATTCACTTGTACAAACTATAAAATCATGAAATATGAAGCATGATGGCTAGTATGAATGATATCTCGTCCTAAGAAGTGCTTGCATGAATAGGTGAAAATGAGTTGAATGTGTCGGCTGAAATCATGACATTGACAGGCACCCACTGCATGACCCTCAAACTAACACCTAAACTGAGGATCTGACAATCTGATAGGGTAATGAAGTGTCAAGAGAGTGTGAGAAATTTTTAGTGTTCAACTGCTGGTACCTAGCTAAAATTTTCATAGTTGGTCCTGCAAAAAGAATCTCTGTTAGACGACTAGGAAAGGATCATAGGCCCTTGTTAGAATGAGCAAACATCTAGCCTAAAATGAAGTTAACCAAATGAAAGTTTATCCCTTTTTGATGAAAACTTGTTGAGCCTAAAATAGACATTTCTTTTCTTCACCAACTCACCTTCCCCGGGTTTAATGTGTTGGCCCTGGTCCCTCCTTGGACATTCGCACCTCTACTTTGGCCAAAAGACTAAGTTGATGGTGGATAATACACAAACTAACCTCATATTGGCCCTGACCTCGGGTAATGTGCACCTCAACTCATGGAAAATAATAAGTTGAGGGTGACTATTATGAGTGATGACCCAAAATTGGGTAGGAAAAGAGTTTAAATGTTGAAAAGAAAAGAGAAAGTGAGCAAAATATGTGACTCAGTAAAATGATAAATTGAAAAAAAAAATAAAAAAAATAATAAAAAAGGTGAACAAGATGAAATAAGAGTCATATCCACAAAGAATGAAGTGAAAGCAAGGCAAAGATGAAAACAGAAGAAAAGTAGGGCATAAACGACAATGAAAGAGGTAGGAAGCTTAGACTTAATGTCAAGGAGAGAAAAAAGTCACTAAGATGTACCCATATGTACCATACCTGACCCTGAACCTACGTTACAAGCCAAGAAAGTCCTATCGTGATCCTAGAGTCTAGTATGGTGAACTTAAGCAGTGAAAATAAGGGCAAACCTATGGCGACTAGAACTAGCTATATATTAAATTGTTTCTGAGTGTTAGTATCACAACCCGAGACCATACCCTAGAAGATAGGGTGCAATCTTGGATTGCGACCGTCGTCGTCGAACTCTCAGAGTTCTAAGACAAGCCTCATTCATATCATTCATCGCATATACATAGTGAAAAGTAGTGCGGAATTAAAACTTTTCAGAAAAACATAATATAGCCTTTAAAAAACTCTTTCATATAAAAGTAATAGAAAGGCTAAGTCTCAATCTCATCATCTTAAGACACAAGAGTACTTTAATACGAAAATAAAAATAACATAGTCTTATTACAATGCTTCATAAACGAAACATAAGATAACATATATGCCCTCGATACAAATGAGGACATACTTCAATTCTTCTACTCGGACGATTCTTCTAAGCCCAAGTCTTCTTCTCCAAAAACTCCTTACCTACCAAGGACTATAGATAGAAAATAAAGCATGGAATTAGTACAACCACATGTACTAAGTATGGCTATATGCATAAAATCATGAAAACGGACTTTATTGGAAATATGCATCTTTTCATTTAGGAATCATAGTTTAAACATAAGAACATCATTTAGCAATTAAGAAACACATAAGATAACAATTAACCAAAGATAACATTTAAAAGGCTCACTTTACAGTGAGTTCCCTTCACTGTTACAGTGAAGTTCAAACCTTCCCTTTTAACATCTCCTAGCATGTAATCCCTCACTTAAAGTCATCCTAAGATTCACTTAAGTCACACAAAGAGAGACAACCCATACACCCTCTCTAGATGTGATTAAACGACCCTTAAGATTACCTACGATGAGTCACATACATACTTAGAAAACAATCATAAACATCGATGTAAGATTCTTCTACCAAAGGTCAACTCCAAGGTTCACTTGAGTGAGTGTGGAGCGACCGCCCATACAATCTCTATCTCACACACACAAGAGATCCTATAGACTACCTCAAATAGAATCATTCTCACTAAACACACCAACACTTAGATTAGAAGACATTCTCCTTCCAAAGCCTATCAAAAGACATACTTAAGTAAATCAAGAAGATAAAGTCCATAGTGTAGTGATCTCTCCAAGATTACCTAAATAGTCCTTAAGACTTCCTAAGGTTTAGATCATGTCAACAAGATTAACCAACTTCCCTAACTAGAGTCATCCTCAAGACTTCCAAAGATAAGACATGAAGAGACCATCCTTTCATGTCCTCCTCACACTTTAGCTAAGGAATGCTTAAGTCACTTTAGATTAGGTACTCAACCATTCACATAGTTACTAACATAGGTCATTAGTTCATTAGTTCATTAAGACTCATACATCACATAAGACACTCACATAAAGCATCACATAAGACACTCACATAATGGTCTTGGACAAGACCTAGGAACTCCACATAACACCTTCAAAGTCTATTGTGCAATGTCTAGATAGAGTCCCATACCACCACCTAAACCTCATACACTTATCAAATGCTAAAAGGTATTCCACATTATGAGAATAGGCAATAACTGACATAGACCATGATAGGAAGACATGGAATCCAAAGTTCTATCCTACTTCGATGAGGTTGTTCTACTTGCCAATGGTAGAACTTAGACACATCCCATGTAGGCACATGGTTAAGGAATATGAAGAGCTTAATAAGCATTCAGTCTGTTCTTTAACTGAATCCACTTAAACCTACTCATACTCACTCGGTGATAGCCTTCGTTCTTAGTTCACATTAAGGTTCATATAAATAGGTCCTTATCTAGTTCATGACCCCCTTTACATTCACCTACCAAAGCAAGTTCCACTAGGACATATCTCACTTTAGCGACAAGAAGCTCATAGCGATTTCCCTAAGGCATGATATGATGCCATTCCAGCCAACCATCCCTAACTCCATCACTCATAACATGAAGGATACCGTTACAGCTAACTACTTCACAATTCATAACCTCGCCACTAAGTTCAAGGTTCCACATAACATTGACCTTCTTATCATGAAGGTCTCACCTATATTTATTATTCAAGACTAAGAGTTATAACACCCTATATCAAGACATCACATACTCATAACCATATATACATCAAGTAAGAGATACAAGTCAACCAAGACAAGACATCACATACTTCACTTTTAACACATAATACAAGTCATTCTAGAAACACTTCTAAAACAACTTAACCTCTTCAAGTCATCCTATATATCATCATAATATCATTAATATACTCCACATATACTCATAAAGTCAAGTAGAAATAACCAAGACTTAACCCTAACACTACACTCATAATGTCAAGACAAAGTCTAACATGATCACTTAAGGCAACATAACTAGAAGAATACATATATAACTTCACATGTAGATACGTAATTCCATACTTCACATCATCAGCTACACAACTAGCCACATAACTTCAAGTAATTGCCAATAAGGCCATGCTCATAATATTGCATAAAGTAACGCCGACAAGGGCACATCAATTGCAAATTAAACACATAACACCGCCACCATAAGTGTACCATACCAATCACAATAGAATCGAAGTATAATTAGTATCAAATTAAGGAAAACGGGGAAGCATACCTTCATCCCCTTATCAACACTTCAATTCAATGCCAAATCAACCAATTCAACATCACAAGGCCCTTACCCATGGCCATGAACAATAATTCAAAGCAATAACCATAAAACTCAATGAATCTACATCAATTCAATCTAGGTTTAGCAATCTATGATCAAATATATATCAATTGAATACAATTCTTACATCAATAGAAAGCCCATAAGAAACTACACAACAATTCATCAACATTAGCTTAATATCAAGTAACCCAAAAAGTAGTCAAAACTAAGGTTCATCAATTCACATGGGTTCATAGGTAATTTATGTTAAAATCATCAATACAATACCAATTAGATCATAATTCAATGTTTAGAAATCATTTATGCAAGAACCCATGGTAGAATCCCGAAATTGGACAATTCACTTTAGAAAACTTTGTAAAACACTTTGAGGATTGGGCTCCTTGATGAAATAAGTTTCAAGGATCAAAATCCATACCTCAAGGATGATAACTCTTAACTTTGATGAAGAATTTCCACTCAAGAACCCCTCACCAAGCTGCCTCTTCAATGGAGTCTTCAATGGAGGTTTTGGGATTTCTAAGAGACTTTGGGTTTTGATTTTTAGAAGAATCAATTATTCTAAGTGTTAAACACTTTATACTTATCTAAAATACCCATAAGACCCTTAATAAACCGCCTAACCTATTTTTTGGACGTGGGGTGAATTTACAAGTTCACCCCTAACTTGGCAGAAAATCTGCGCAGGAGACATTGGCTTGCGACGACTGCCTTGTGATGGGGCGTCACGGCTCACATGGGCCGTCATGGACCTCCGTTGCAAGCTCCAGTGGCTTGACAAGGGTCCCCTCTACACCCTTGGACAAGGCCCCCACAACGGAACCTTGTGACGGGGCGTCACAGCCATGACAGGCCGTCGACTGCTCCATAGCCAAGGCTGCCTGGGATAGCCTGCCATCAGGTTTTGGGTCCTTTCCTCAAGGACCTTTTGATGGTCCTTGGGGATAATTTCCCGGACGTTTCTAACCCAAATATGATCATCTATAAGTTTAACACTTCTCACATGAATTTCATCCAAAACGAACACGTAAAACTCAACGAAACTCGCCTAGACGTACAAAGTCGACTCAAGGCACATCTTTCGAATGCCTTGGACGTTCTTGGTCGTTTGACCTCCAAACTTCACGAAACTTTAACCACTGCCTATACATGCTATATTAACTCTATTAATAACCTTAAAACACCATGAAACACACATAAACACATAGAACCACATTTTAGACATTTAGGTGACTTAGTCGTCAAACGTCTTAGTCATCCCTTGACGTTTGACTTCCAACACCTCTAATATTTTAGCTACTGCCTATAAACCACATATTAAACATATTTAGGACCTTAGAACACTAATACCAACATATTAGGCTCTAGATAACCTATGTCATTTTCGAGGTCTTACAATCTCCCCCACTTGGACAACATTCGTCCTCGAATGACACTTGCCACTCTCCGAACACTTCCAAGATTAGAGACTAAACTAGCAGCACATAACCAAGACATACAACACATTATCAAGAGGAAACCATAAATTTCACAAAATCAAGAGATTCACAACACAACAACAAACTAGAAAACAATTCTATAACTCGTTATGCTACAAAACTCACTTGCTTCAATCCAAATAGCAAAAACTCATTTTATATTCAACATCATACTCATATACATCAGTTCTAACCACATAACAAGAATTTTAGACCAAAGAATCAAATAGTCATTTTCTCAAAAAAATTACAGTGAACAGTTCTTAAAGAAACAGTGATTTTAACAACTTTTCCAAAAATGCAATTTTTAGGCAATTCTTTATATAGACATGATAGAATGCAAGATAACATCATGTAAACACATCATTAAACATGCTCAAAGCTTCATAAAATACACAATGCAAGAAGTAAATGAAATTCAATTTCAATCAAACTCCTAAACATCATGCACATGCAACAATTCAAGAACTTCTATCCCATCTACAAACCATACTCCCCCACTTAGAAGGAACTCATAATATCAAAAAAAAAAAAGAACTTACCAACATCACCATCACCATCACCCGACTTCTCAATTCTAGTACGTAGTGCATAGAAACGTCTCTTAGTTGGAGCATCATCCTTTGGAACACTAGGCTCAACCCTCTTGCCCTCCTTTCTAGAAGCAATGTTTGGACAATCTCTCACTTTGTGCCCATCCTTTTCACAACCAAAGCAACTACCGGTACCCAATAAACACTCACCATAGTGACTCTTGCCACAATTTGCACAAGTAGGCTTGCCATCCTTAGAACCACCTCCTTTCTCAAACTTCTTCTTAGGAACTCTAGGTCCATCTTGAGATTGAACTCTTTTCTTGAACCTAGGTTGCTCTTGATCACTAGCAACACCCCTTTTCAAACTTCTAGCCATCCTTCTAAGTTTAGACTCCTCAATAGTTTGTGCATACACCATGAGTCTAGATAGGGTCATGTTATAATGAAGCATAGCGGTACGACATTCTTCCTTCACCAAATCGGCTACTACGGTACAAAAGCGACTCATTTCATCTCTTGGATTGGACACAAGAGAAGGAGCATACCTAGACAATGTCGAGAATTTCAAATAGTACTCCTCAACACTCATATTGCCTTGCTTGAGATTAATAAACTCCTCCACCTTGACTTGTCTTCTCTCTCGGGGAAAGTACTTTCTAAGAAAAGCTCCCTTAAACTCTTGCCACTCAATAGGACCCGAATCTTCCGGCCTATTGTCCTTCCATTGAGTATACCAAATTTGAGAAACATCTCTCAATTGGTAAGAAGCCAACTCCGCCTTCTCCCTAGATGTAACCCCCATAGCACTCAAAACTTTGTACACACCATCAAGAAACTCTTTGGGATCCTCATTCACCTTAGATCCAAGAAAGATAGGAGGATTCATCCTCACAAAGTCTCTCAACCTAGAAGTCATAGTGCTCTCAATAACCCTAGGCACCATACTCAAATTGATTTGAGTAGTTATGGCTTGAGCTAAAGCCATCAAAGCTTCTCCAATCACCCTATTAGACAACTCTGGCACCTCATCACCTCCATCCACATTAGGAACATGATCACCTTGGGGAGGCACTACATCACCTTGCCCATCTTGGACACCTCGCTCATCTTGAGCAACTTGATCAACTTGCTCAACTTGAGGAACCTCCTCATTCACCCTCTCCTCTTCCAATCTTTTAGCGGCCATCCTTCTAGTATTCATCTCCTAGCAAACACAAGGAAACTCATAAGAAGATTAATCATAACATTACTCTACCGCACGATATAGGAGTAGAAAAGAAGGGAAACTCTATCGTCCTATAGCCTCTCGCCCATAGATGTGTCGCGACTCACACCGATGATCAAGACTCTACTAGACATGACTTGATGAGACTTTTTGATACCTAATACTACTTTTACCAACCTATGCTCCGATACCAACTATGTCACAACCCGAGACCATACCCTAGAAAATAGGGTGCAATCTTGGATTGCGACCGGCGTCGTCGAACTCTCAGAGTTCTAAGACAAGCCTCATTCATATCATTCATCGCATATACATAGTGAAAAGTAGTGCGGAATTAAAACTTTTCAGAAAAACATAATATAGTCTTTAAAAACCTCTTTCATATAAAAGTAATAGAAATGCTAAGTCTCAATCTCATCATCTTAAGACACAAGAGTACTTTAATACGAAAATAGAAATAACATAGTCTTATTACAATACTTCATAAAAGAAACATAAGATAACATATATGCCCTCGATACAAATGAGGACATACTTCAATTCTTCTACTCGGACGATTCTTCTAAGCCCAAGTCTTCTTCTCCAAAAACTCCTTACCTACCAAGGACTATAGATAGAAAATAAAGCATGGAATTAGAACAACCACATGTACTAAGTATGGCTATATGCATAAAATCATGAAAACGGACTTTATTGGAAATATGCATCTTTTCATTTAGGAATCATAGTTTAAACATAAGAACATCATTTAGCAATTAAGAAACACATAAGATAACAATTAACCAAAGATAACATTTAAAAGGCTCACTTTACAGTGAGTTCCCTTCACTGTACAGTGAAGTCCCTTCACTATTACAGTGAAGTTCAAACCTTCCCTTTTAACATCTCCTAGCATGTAATCCCTCACATAAAGTCATCCTAAGATTCACTTAATTCACACAAAGAGAGACCGCCCATACACCCTCTCTAGATGTGACTAAACGACCCTTAAGATTACCTACGATGAGTCACATACATACTTAGAAAACAATTATAAACATCGATGTAAGATTCTTCTATCAAAGGTCAACTCCAAGGTTAACTTGAGTGAGTGTGGAGCAACCGCCCATACAATCTCTATCACACACACACAAGAGATCCTATAGACTACCTCAAATAGAATCATTCTCACTAAACACACCAACACTTAGATTAGAAGACATTCTCCTTCCAAAGCCTATCAAAAGACCTACTTAAGTAAATCGAGAAGATAAAGTCCATAGTGTAGTGACCTCTCCAAGATTACCTAAATAGTCCTTAAGACTTACTAAGGTTTAGATCATGTCAACAAGATTAACCAACTTCCCTAACTAGAGTCATCCTCAAGACTTCCAAAGATAAGACATGAAGACACCATCCTTTCATGTCCTCCTCACACTTTAGCTAAGGAATGCTTAAGTCACTTTAGATTAGGTACTCAACCATTCACATAGTTACTAACATAGGTCATTAGCTCATTAGTTCATTAAGACTCATACATCACATAAGAAACTCACATAAAGCATCACATAAGACACTCACATAATGGTCTTGGACAAGACCTAGGAACTCCACATAACACCTTCAAAGTCTATTGTGCAATGTCTAGATAGCGTCCCATACCACCACCTAAACCTCATAAATTTATCTAATGCTAAAAGGTATTCCACATGATGAGAATAGGCAATAACCGACATAGACCATGATAGCAAGACATGGAATCCGAAGTTCTACCCTACTTCAATGAGGTTGTTCTACTTGCCAGTGGTAGAACTTAGACACATCTCATGTAGGCACATGGTTAAGGAATATGAAGAGCTTAATAAGCATTCAGTCTGTTCTTTAACTGAATCCACTTAACCCTACTCATACTCACTCGGTGATAGCCTTCGTTCTCATAGATTAGTTCACATTAAAGTTCATATAAATAGGTCCTTATCTAGTTCATGACCCCCTTTACATTCACCTACCAAAGCAAGCTCCACTAGGACATATCTCACTTTAGCGACAAGAAGCTCATATCGATTTCCCTAAGGTATGATATGATGCCGTTCCAGCCAACCATCCCTATGTCCATCACTCATAACATGAAGGATACCATTACGGCTAACTACTTCACAATTCATAACCTCGCCACTAAGTTCAAGGTTCCACATAACATTGACCTTCTTATCATTAAGGTCTCACCAATATTTATTATTCAAGACTAAGAGTTATAACACCCTATATCAAGACATCACATACTCATAACCATATATACATTAAGTAAGAGATACAAGTCAACCAAGACAAGACATCACATACTTCACTTTTAACACATAATACAAGTCATTCTAGAAACACTTCTAAAACAACTTAACCTCTTCAAGTCATCCTATATATCATCATAATATCATTAATATACTCCACATAGACTCATAAAGTCAAGTATAAATGACCAAGACTTAACCCTAACACTACACTCATAATGTCAAGACAAAGTCTAACATGATCACTTAAGGCAACATAACTAGAAGAATACATATATAACTTCACATGTAGATATGTAATGCCATACTTCACATCATCAGCTACACAACTAGCCACATAACTTCAAGTAATTGACAATAAGGCCATGCTCATAATATTGCATTAAGTAACGCCGACAAGGCCACATCAATTGCAAATTAAACACATAACACCGCCACCATAAGTGTACCATACCAATCACAATAGAATCGAAGTATAATTAGTATCAAATTAAGGAAATCGGGGCAGCATACCTTCATCCCTTTATCAACCCTTCAATTCAATGCCAAATCAACCAATTCAATATCACAAGGCCCTTACCCATGGCCATGAACAATAATTCAAAGCAATAACCATAAAACTCAATGAATCTACATCAATTCAATCTAGGTTTAGCAATGTAAGATCAAATATATATCAATTGAATACAATTCTTACATCAATAGAAAGACCATAAGAAACTACACAACAATTCATCAATATTAGCTTAATTTCAAGTAACCCAAAAAGTAGTCAAAACTAGGGTTCATCAATTCACATGGGTTCATAGGTAATTTATGTTGAAATCATCAATACAATATCAATTAGATCATAATTCAATGTTTAGAAATCATTTATGCAAGAACCCATGGTAGAATCCCGAAATTGGATAATTCACTTTAGAAAACTTTGTATAACACTTTGAGGATTGGGCTACTTGATGAAATATGTTTCAAGCTTAATACAATTTCTCGGGAATAATGCAATTCTCCAGAATATGCAAATTCTTAAGCACAATGATATTAACGGGCATAATACATTTCCTAAAAACGATGTTATAGTTGAGAATATAAGGTGGCGTAGACCATCATTTTATCGAAAGGTCAAAGTTTATCTTCCATGGTGATTTTTGGTCCTAAAATAATAATTGAGGGTATAGAGTACCTTAGACTTTCATCTTATTGGAAGGACAAAGCATTATTTCACGGCTTTTTGGACGATGTTGGAATTACTTCTTGCATTTGTACTTGTCTCTTCTGCGTTCATAGAAAAATTGTTAGTTTATAGGGAGGTTGATATGTATCTCTGTACGCTCCATTTGTCCTTGAAATCTACGTCTTATTTGACAAACAAAAATCCTTTTATTTTACCAACCAAAGGAACTTATTAGTAATTGTAAGTATGTTATACCTGCTTTAGTGATAGTCTTACTTCCTTAATCTCTCTCTATATTAATTAATACATGAATCATATTTATACAAAATGCTTTTTGTTGGTTAACCATTTCCATTAATTTTCTCAATAATATAGCGAACTAAATCAATAGTAAGCGGCTTCTGATAATAATAATCAAGGCCAATATTCATGAATAATTTCTCCTCTTCTTCTTTTTTCACCGGAAGTCATTCCCACAATCAAGCAATCAACATGCATATCTCGAAGTTCCTTAGTTGCCTGCATAATATAGAAAATATTTCTAAATTTTTTTACTTATCTTATGCCTAATTAACATGTTCAAACAAAAAATGAATCACTATTAAAATATTAAAGGTCATGAGAAGGAGTAACAGTAAAATTGTACTATTTGTTTTAATACTAATTAGGATTAAAGTGCAAGTTCAACAATCATTTTCATCCCTAGTAATTATTTGTCTCCAAAGATGTGTATTGACTCTCCCACGTTTTTGGTCAACTCGTTCTTTATCTTAGTGTTAAACGGATCAGCTTGTTGAGGCACCTCGAGTAATTCCATGGGTACCCGCTACCTCTCTGTAACTCATTTTCCAACTCATAAAAACTATAATTCCGCTTATACAAGTAGACTATCAAATAGAAAGGAATTTTGGAATTATAGCATCATTCTTTTGATAAACGTAAATCTTTTGTTAATGCAAATCTTCTACCAAAGCTGGTACTATGCAGTCAAATAACTGTTTGACGTAGGTCCCATTTTGGCCATAAGCAGTCCCTTTATCTACAGTCAGTTTGGCAGACTTTAACAGCTCTGGCATGCTATAGCCAACATATAGTAATATATCAGTAATTTGCAATATTTGAATCTTCCTTGAACGGGTAACATCCACATAACGTTATTTGTAATGTTTTAGGCCTTACTTGAAATCTATAAATTAAAAGAGTTGCTTCTTCTCTAGTCAAAGAAAGATCTCTTTATCTAAGCATTAGTTTACATAATTATGAGGCAGACAATTCAACATTTCCTGACAAAAAGGAGTATTGTTGTATATATTTGGTAAGGGGCACCGAAATTTCTGAATCCCTTCTCTCCTTCAGTTTTATTTCAACCTGCTTAGCTTATTTTTTGTATGTGGATGGGATGGATTATGAATTTAGTGCCCTTTTTCAAGCATATGCAACAATGTTCTTTGTTATCAGGACATGTTGAATTGTCTGTCTCGTACTAATGTAGACTAATGTTTAAATTAATATCTCTTGCTTAGGAAAGAGCATAAGAAATTCTCCAAATTAACCTTCATTTTTCTGAAATTTTGAACTCATCTAAGAACCGTCGCATTGAAAACTATACTGATTAAAGAGTTATATCACAAACATATAGGGACACAGAATTCTACCCTTACCTTGGGGTCATCAAAGTGAAGAAGGATGAATTTCAAGGTCTTCAGCAGGGTAGCACATCTTGTCTCACTACGGTACTCATCCTAGGGGAATTGAGGAGAAACGGATTCGTCTTTATGTTAAGGGACTAAAAACTTATTTGTACGTCTTATTTTTGCACATGACTTCTACAAGAAAGAACTTCAATAGGGTGACCGATTATGTGAAGATATTGGAAGGAATTGGGCAGGACAAGGCATTGGCTAAAAGGTTAAAGATTGTGTCAGCTTCAGTGGTTCTTATTCCAAGGTTTCTGTTTAGGAAGTGTATTTAGCTCGTCCCATTCAGTCGGCTTTACAAGGTTCTACGGGTGGTTATTCCAAGGTCACACAACAGTCTCAGGATAAGGCGAACTTGACCGAGGTTGCTTCAACTGTGGTGAGCTGGGTCACTTTAAGAGGAAATTCCCTTACAAGCAGGTGGGCGTCTAAACTCAAGAACATGTAAAAGATCTTCCCTAATGCTGAATCAACATTATCATAGGCCATTACATTCTCAGGTAGTACAACATTACGAAGCCTAAAAGCAGCATCAAGTCTTGACAGAGCCTCGCAATAAGAGTAATGAAATGAAGTTATAGTAGGAGAACATTACACCTACCCGGCGTCCTATTTCCCACCAAGTCCATAAATAGAAGCCAGGATAAGATATTAGTGGGGTTCAGATAAATGATGTAAATGGCTATTGTCCTTTCTTCAGCTGTTTTATCGTTGCTCTTTATATATGCAGGTGGGGAAGTACATTAGAAACCATAAGGGACATACCAACATAGGCCTTGAATATTTTAAGGCTCTCCTACAACAAGCAAAGGTTGTATGTTATAGCAAAATTAAAGACATTTCTGTAAAATGAGTGAATAACATTCTAGAAACTACACACCATGTGATTAATAGAACATCGAAATAGAAAGTACCTGGGCCGAGTCAATTCACGATGAAAATTAGAGATGTTCCCTAATGCTAAAACAACATTATCATAGGTCATTAAATTATCAGGTACTACAACATTTGGATACCTTAAATCAGCATTGACTCTTTACAGAGCCTATGAATAAATGTAATGAAATGAAGTTAAAGTAGGAACATACAATACAAATGAAGCCACACATCTGTGAAGGCACTAACAAATGAATCCAACCATATGTTTTTGTTAGTGTTTATGTTTCTTATTTGATGTTATTTTATAATAGATTTGAATAGGATACAATATGTCATTTGCAATACAAAATTTACATGAAATATTTTGGAACAAATGTGTTGTAACTAGTGTATAAAAATACGAGGAGCAAAAATAAAACACAAATTCGTTTGAGGGGAAAACCTAAATTTAAAGAGGCAAAAAAAAATTCAATAATAATTAACCCATATTTACCAGTACAACACATTCGAGCTATAAAGCCAAACATTCTCTCAGAATGCAAAAAACAAACACGAAAAACTTCACGATATTATCACGAACAGAGAAAGTGAAGACCTAGACTTGATTAGCGATCTTTCAGATGAAGCCTTACTCTGAATAATCTCAATATCCCAAATGCTGAAGATTCCTTTGGAAATCCTTATCTCGACTTTATTTTGATTTACACCAAATCAAGAATGTTTGTGCTAGAAGTTTCACTGTTGTAGACAATGTTCTTTCATCATTCTCTTTTAATGTCAATTTTTTTTACTTGTATCACTCCACGAACTTGGGTGTGCTTCAATTACTTGATCCAATGGATTGAGTTTTTGAAATACAATTGTTTTTAAGGATTTCACTTTCTTGTGATTGAACCACTATAAGGAGTTTATCCATATGGTTTTTAATATCAAATTCGGGAGAGAAAGTTGTTACGAAGATCATTACACCGAAAAGAAACATATTTCAAGGAAATGTTTTTTTATTTGTGGAGTTCAATTAATATGTGCTAAAAGATAGTTTATTTGTTTTAAGGTTGTGTCATTATTAGGACCCTAAAACTCAAAGGTTAATTGCTTACTGGTCCTGAATACTCTAGTCGTAATCCTCAACAATTGTGAATTGTTGGGGAAACTTACCCTTCACCATTGTTTCTATATATCGATTAATGTGAGCATTCATCGAATATCTAGTTACTAGATATTTCTCATATGCGTAAACAAATATTTTCCTAATCTATGAAAGCCTACATAAATTGGTGTACTTAGAAATCTAGGCTTTCAGAAATTACGCAAATTTATCGTTCATTCATTTGAGAAATCTCTAATAACTTGTGTTTCTAGTGATGAATGCTCACATCGATCGACATGTAGGTACAATGACAAAAGGTCGATTTATCCAACTCCTCGTAATTCTCGAGGATTTCAACTAGGGTATTCTTTCTCATTAATCAAGCTCAGAGTTTTGGGGCCCTTAAATTAATACAACCTTTAAAAGGTAGACCATCTATTCGGATGTATTCTTTCAGCTCCACAAATTGGAGAAATTTATCTTTGAATATGTTTCATTTTGGTCTAATGACTTTTGAATAGCTTCCTCCCCTCAATTTGATACAAAACAACATCCGGAAAAACTTGTTATAGTGATTTTATCAACTGGAAGTGAAATTTCAAGTTTTATTTTTTCCATTTTTCAAAACCTCAATTCATGAGAGCATGTAAATGGAGAACCACCTAGTACGTGAGGAGTGATGCAAGTGAAATAATTGTCATTAAACGAGCGTGATGGAAAGAACTTGTCTACAACGGAAAGACTGCTAGCACGGTGGTTGTTGATTTGGTGTAGATCCAAAAAGAAGTCAAGACAAGAATTTCCGACGTAATCTCCAGCTTTTGGAATATACTCTAGTTTAAATAATTGTCCATATTTTTTAAGTGGTTAATACATGTTGTGTTTATTACTTTTCTTTTAAATTCGTGTATTTTCAGTGTGTTGTAGCATTTTTAGTAGAAAGAGGCAGCAAAATTCATTTGCAAAGTTGTACTTGCACGTGTACATTGAAGAAATAGGTATTATCAACCAATCATTCTATCAAAAAATCACTCTAATGTTGACAAATTAACAGTCAATGGAACTCTCAATGCTACTACAAATTCAACTCCTGCTAATATGTCAAGAGATGGAAGTTCTACGACAATAAGCGATGGTAGAATCTCAATTAGAGAGGTATTCAGAAGTTGCTTCAACTAATGCAGAATGACTATGTCAAATTCATGAATCTACCATCTCTTCCTTCTTTAATCTCTTGACATATTGGCACGAGTTTAATTAGTAATAGCATTAGGAGTTTCATTGAACGTCAAGATGGCAGTATTCAATCTTGATCTCTACATCAAGATGCAATAGAAAATGTTAATTTGTTTTATAGAATGATTGATTGAGATTTAAGATGCCTCTTTTAAAATAGAAGAAAGATTTAGGGTCGAGGAAGATTTTGATGTGTGACAAATTGGAGAACAGATGT
The DNA here is from genome assembly GCA_016801875.1 of Solanum sitiens. Lineage (NCBI taxonomy): Eukaryota > Viridiplantae > Streptophyta > Magnoliopsida > Solanales > Solanaceae > Solanum > Solanum sitiens. The sequence continues at coordinate 480,290 of JABWTJ010000327.1, forward strand.
AAGAAACTTGTTCCGCCAACATGTTCCTCCAAGACAGAGTCCAAGTAGGCTTAGGAGAAGAAGTTTTAGTGTTGAGAAAGATGTTCAAGATGATGAACGCAGTACAATACGTGGGAGTTAGTTTAAGTCTGCAAGGAAAGCAAAGCAGTAAAAGGTCACCGACTTCAACCTAAACAAGGAAAGGTTGCGTGCCTATAAATAGGGTAGGGTTTTCTCCAATAATTTTTGTGCACTTATATCGAGAGTTACAAGCAAAACACAATCACGTAAGAGACAATTTTATATTTGAGAGAGTTTTGATAAAAGATTTTGAGTGTTGTGGATACGAAGAACTATATTGAATTAGCTGATATTTAGCATTAAGTTTTCTACTTTGATCCAAGTTTATAGGTTTTGTTGATTATGCAGTAGTAATTTTCTGTTTCTTAGCTAAGTCTATACTTCAAGTTGGGGAAAACATAATGTAGGGGTTCATGAACAGTCAATGGTGATTGTTGATACTTGGGGATTAAATATCTAGATATTATAGAGTAAAAGATAAAGTTAACATATGACTTTGGTATACTTTCTGTCAATGTTCTCTTGTTTTAATTTAATCATGTTTATGGCTTATAGATGTGCCCTTGTAAGGATGAGGATGGGAACAATCCTATGCATTTCAAATCCATGACGCATTATGTTCTCCGCATTATCGACCGATGTCCCATACAAAGTATGCTCAACTCTAGGTCTCCCGTAGCTCTAGTTATGTCTTTTCCATTGGACTGGTTCTTATACACTTATGGAAAATGCACGGTTTAATATTCTTCAAGAGAATTTGGAGAACGTAACGAGACCTAGGGGAAACCATGGAATTGCATGCTTGGTATATATTATATGTCACATTATATATAATGTTATGTCTATTGGTGCACATTACATTTGTGTTGTTTACATCATCAATAGTAGAAGAAAGTGGTCATTAGTTGTTAATAACTTATGTAACCACAACTCTTTATTTCACCCATTATTCAATCTTTAAGTATTGTAACTTATGTAACATTTAGATCATTCATTTGACAAATTTACTACCCATTATCTTTTCAAAGCAAGGAAGAATTCATCACTATAAATAGTGTGGTCTTCCTTAGTGTTATGATATAAGAAGGGAAAAAAAGTACAAGAAAATATAGAGTGAAAAAGATGAGTAGTATTTTATTATGTTTATATTGATATTAATGTAGTAGTGAAATGGAGAATTGAGACAGAGAATAATATTCCACGTCTTGAACTATATTCACTACATACAAGAGAGTACTTATATATGTTGAAGGGAGGTGTTATTATGTGGAGCTATGGAATCCTCAACTAATTCGGAGTTGTCTGAGTTATACGACACTGTTGGTTTGTTGTATCTGGAGGGGACAAGTCAAGAGTGATATTACTGGATCCGTGTAGATTACTGGATCCGTATAGATTATGCCACAGTGGGCTTGAATCTCCTTAAAAAGAGCGACATATCCGCCTCACCCTAAAGATTTGTTTATACATATTTTGTTCATTTTATTTGTATATTACACCTGTAGAATATTGATTCAAACGTAATTAGAGGTGTCTATTAAGTAGGTAGAGTAACACGTTTGTTAGGAATCCTAGTTGCGTCAAAGAATATATTCTGTTAATTGCTAATATTTAGCTTAGTGGGTAAGGTTGTGGTTAAGTTAGTGGTCTTGTGGTTGAGTCTTAATTCCTATTTAAAGTGTCCTATGTATTTTCGTTATGGATACCAGAAATATAAAGTAAAAGTCCTCTGCAACTCTTCTTTTATCTTCTTATACATTGTTTCTTCTTTCTTTATTCTTCAGCAAAATTGGTATCATGAGGCAGGTTAGGTCAAACTGAGAGCAAATTAGTAGCAACAATAAAGTGACAATTGAGAACAAAAAATGGCTACCAATGGAACATCTACCACATCTCAACAACTAATTCCAATCTTTAATAGGGATAAATATGAATTTTGGAGCATAAAGATGAAGACTTTGTTCATGTCTCAAGAATTGTGGGATTTGATGGAAAAGGGATATGCTGAAGAAGATGAAGTACAAATATTGAGGGAGAACAAGAAGGACTGCAAGGCTCTATTTTACATCCAACAAGCGATGCACGACTCAATTTTTTCCATAATTGATGTTGCAGGAACCTCAAAATAGGTATGGAACATTCTAAAATAAGAATTCCACTGTTTGACAAAGGTAATGACTGTTAAACTCCAATCACTCCGACGTGATTTCAAAAATTCATCCACGAAAAGTAGTGAATCTTTGCAAAGGATACTTATCTCAGGTGAGTGCAGTTTTTAATCATATGAAGGCATACGATGAAAAAATTAGTGATGATACTATAGTTTATAGATTTTTGAGAAGTCTTAATAAAAGAGTTGATCATGTCGTAGTTGATATTGAAGAGTCCATGATTTATCTAATTATGGTTTTGATGAATTGATGAGTTTATTGCAAGCTCATGAGGATAGACTGAATGCTTCTTAAGAAAAGGGCGAAGAGAAGGCATTTCAGATCAATGGGGAGTCTTCTTTCAAAGGCAAAATCAGAAGTTTCAAATGCTAGAGGATATGGAGGTAGAGGTAGTTTCCGTGGAAGAGGTTGTGGTAGAGGACAAGCTCAATTTGATGGTGAGCACCGGCAATTCAAGAGCAATATTTAGTGCCACTATTGCAGAAAAATGGGGCGCAATGAAGCTGATTGCTGGGCTAAACAGAAGGATGAACAACAACATGCCAATTTCGGTGAGCAACAACAAGATGAGGGTAATCTATTCATGGATCATTCCTCAATAAATGGTGATTAAGATGACATATGGATCATTGATAGTGGTTGCTCCAACCAAATGTCGGGCAGAAGGTCACTTTCAAAGAACTTGATGAATGAGAGAAGTCAGATTTTGTCTTGGACATGACAAGGCAATGACAGTCAACGGAAAAGGTACAATCTCTCTAAAAACTTCTCATGGTAATGTCAAACTTCTCCAAGTTGTGCAATATGTTCCTTGTTTGTCTCATAACTTATTGAGTGTTGGGAAACTGATGAATTGTGGATATTCTATTTTGTTTGATGACAATTCCTATAGAATTCAAGATAAAATTCAGGACACAAAATTGTTGACATTCAAATAACTCAAAATAGAATGTTTCCTCTTCAAGTTTCTGTTGTTAAAATTTGCCTTTAGTTACCAAAGGCAATACAGAACCAATTTGTGGCATTTGCTGTATGGTCACTTCAATGTAAAGGGGTTACAATTATTAGGTCGTAGAAATATGGTTCTTGGTTTTCCTAGAGTGGATGCTCTTGAATTTTGTGAAGGATGTGTGTATAGGAAGCAAAATAGAAAGTCATTTCCTGTTGGTAAGTCTTGGAGAGCATTTGTTTGTCTTGAATTGGTGCATGCTGATCTATGTGGTCTAATGAGTGTTGAGTCCTTAGATGGAAGACATTTTTTTCTACTTTTTACACATTATTATAGTCGAATGAGTTGGGTATACTTCTTGAAATTCAAATCAGAAACATTTGAGAATTTAACAAATATAAGTCTTTTGTTGAAAGAATGGTTGTAGAATCAAGACTCTTCGAACAGATAGAGGTGGTGAATTCATATCAAATGAATTCAACACCTATTGCAAGGAAAATGGTATTCACAGAGAGCTCATAACACCGTATACTCCGGAGCAGAATGGTGTTGACGAACGCAAGAATCGGACAGTCGTTGAAATGGGTAGAAGTGTGATGCAAGCTAGAGGTGTACCAAAATATTTCTGGGCTGAAGTTGTTGCTACTGCTGTCCACATGCTGAATATTTCTCCCATGAAGGATTTTCTTAATTAAACACCATATGAAGAATGGAGAGGTAACAAGCCCAAGGTAAGCCACATACGTGTCTTTGGGATGTATAGGTTATTCTTTGGTGACATTTCTTCTCCTTGAGGGACATCTTCCTCTTCGTCGTCCTCTATCTAAAAATAGGAAAGATGTATTAAATACCTTATTCTCTAAGAAAGGTCTGGCACCATGTATTTTTACTTGAGAAGTTTCAAACCATGAAAATTTGAGTGAAAACATCTTTCGTGCCAAAGCCATGAATCATCTACAACTTCATTTTTGAATGCATTGTAATGAAATTGTAAATGAAAATTTCTTTTTATCATCTCTACTTAAACAATGACTTGATTTGGCTCCGTTTTATCATAAATCTTGCATAATTATAATTAAACACAAGAGAATAACCATTTCCCATGATTTGACCAACACTAAGCAATTTTCTTTCAAGTCAGGAATATAAAGAACATCATGAATTTTCATATCGCTACCTTTCATGTTGATTGAAATGGTACCTTTACCTTTTCCATCAACTACGGATCCATTCTCCATTCTCACTTTAGTAGTGATAATATTATTAATTGAGAGGAAAACTTTTTCATCTCCAGTCATGTGATTGCTACAACCACTATAAACATACCAGTCATTGCTTTTTGCTGAAAGATCACATTGAGAGACCAAGAAAAAAATTTCTTCCATTTATTCCTCCTGCGCTTTACAAAAATTTGTTTGATTGTGTTGCTTGTGCCGACAATCATTCTCAATGTGACCTATTTTTTTGCAAAAGTTACAGTGGGGCTTGCCTTTGTGCCAACATTTTTCAGCATAGTGATTAGTCCTTTTGCATATTTTGAAAAAAAAATAGTACTTTTCTCACCTTTTTCTTCAACCTTCTTAGAAGAATCATCATGATGTTGCTTATCTTTTGGATTGTAATTCTTCTTCTGTTGATTTTTTGAGAAATTTTGGGAATTCTCATTTGTTCTGGACTATAAAGTTGTCTTTTTGGGTTGATCTTCACGAAGAAACCTTCGCTTCTCGTGTGTACGTAATGATCTAACTAGCTCTTTGATAGAAAGTTTAGAAAGATCTTTCGTCGCCTCAGTGATAGCAACAATGCACTCAAGCTTTCCTGTGACACTAATTAGATCTTTTCCAAAACTTATTGGTCAGAAATTGTATCACCATTATTTCTCATTTCATTAACAGTATCCATCAATCTTGTTTAATTTTCTCTACTTTTAAGATTCTTTCATCTTCAAAATTTGAAACTCTCTTCTAAGAGTTTGAACATTTATAGTGTGTACCTTTTCGTCACCATACACTTCGATTTCCAAAGACTCCCAAGCTTGCTTTGCCGTCTCACAAGTAGCATTTTTTGCAAAATATCCTCTTGAGACTCCCATTTGTATTTTGCTCAAGGATTTTGCATCTTGACGGTTCTTAGCCTCAAGATTTTTAATCTCCGCTACTGAAAGTTCACCATCGTTTTTTGGATCTTCATAGAAATTTACAACAACAGTTCACAAACCTTCAGCTTTTAGATGTGTTCTCATTCTTATCTTCTAGTATTAAAACTCGGTTCAATAAAAAAATGGAGTAAGAACAACTGAAGAATCGACACCTTCATTTGTTTTGGATGCCATATTTTGTTAGTTCACCTAACCCCAGATTAAGAACGAAAACCTGTCCTTGATACCAATTTGTAGGAAATATGGAAGTGTCACGCCCGGAGCCTACACCCTCGACATGCACTACAAAAAAGGGTCATTTTGTGGAGGGTATTTTATTAAGTTGTGGGAGTTTTTGACCCACATAAAATTAATTAAGGCGGTTCTATAAACTGCCACAATTACCTATGCCACTAGCATATTTATGACGGTTTAATAGAACCTCCATTACGTCCGCCACAAAATGAATTTGCAATTTGTAACCCCTTAAATATGATTTTATAACTTTAATAACTACACTCTACAAGGGTTTAATAACACACACAATATAGTCTCAATATCTTATTTAATTCTTTTTAAAGGGTTTTTTACCAATTTTTATTACTTTTTTACCCTCCCTAGAAGCTCCCACCCATTTTGCTCCCTTGGTGACTTGAACTCGCAACCTCTGTGCTGGAAGTGAGGGGTGCTTACCATCCGACCAACTTCCACTTGTCGTTAAGAAACTTGAGTTCTGTCATTTATAACATAGACTACATTTAAATTATTTAAGTTATAAAACAACATAAATCTTAATTCATGAAAAATGGGCACAATTAGTAAGTATGTTTGATAACTTAAAGTTTAAAACTTCAACAAGTGATTTCACATCAAACAAATGTAAAAAAAGTAATATAGTAATTTGATTATAGTGACTTGAGTTTTTTTTTATTTCATATTTCATTCATCACAACAACACCATATATTATTATAACATAATATTATTTTGTTGATATAGTATTAGATGAATTTCACATTTTGATAAATTTTTATTCATTAACTTTTAGATAAAGACAAATTTATACATTTATATGTAAAAATAATATTAACTATATAGTAATTGGAACATCCAATTATTTAAAACTTGTATTTAAATTCAAATATAAATTTAAATGTACAACTTAATTATATTCATATTTTGACATCTTAATCTTATTTAAAATAAATGATCCCTAAATCATCTCAAATGAGTTTTCATTTTGAAGTCATAACATGCTACTAGTACCTTATGGTGAAGGTTGTTATTTTTTAATCTTACCTAATTTTGTATGAATGCACATCCAGTTGTTGGGGATATGAAGGAGGTGAATAGGGCGTCATGCGGAAGCTTACAAATTGCAAACCATATGGTTGATAAATCCGATAAGAAAAACTTATACTAAAAATCTAAATATTATTATACGAAAGCTAATATGAAGAAAAACATTGAAATGGTAGAGAGAATAAATCTCCCCATAAACTAAAGTCTCAAAACGACTACATTGTGGATTCTGTTTTTATGTTGTGTTAGAAGAAACAAGTCTATATTTATAGAGTCCCAAAACTTTTTCCTACTAGAAAAGAAATAGCTACTCCAAAACCTTTTCCTACTCCAAAACATTTTTTTAAAAGAAAAGAATAAATCAAACATTAAAGAATATTATATTTTCCTTTCAAGAAAAGTAACAACATCTATAGTAATGTTTTGTCTTTTCTTTAAGGAAAAATAAATCTTAAATTATGGTAAGAAAATCAGGGCAAAACCCTAACACCAACATCCACTTCTTCCAAATATTCATCTCATGAAAATATATTAAACTTTACCGACCTAGTGCTTAATATCTTATAATTGTCACACAGATATATATATATATATATATATATATATATATATATATATATATATATATATATATATATATATATATATATATATATATATATATATATATATATATATATATATATATATATATATATATCACATAAGACCACAACAAATTTTTTATTTTAACCATTCAATTATATATTATAGGAGTAACATTTTCAATTACAACTTAATATATATATATATATATATATATATATATATATATATATCACATAAGACCACTTGAGAGAATGAACCTAAATATCTAAATTTTTGTACTTTGATAACGCAATTCAATTACAACTTAATTTGCTCTCCTCATTCTAATTAAACATGCAATGCATACAATAAGTTGTATTTTTACTTTCCATGATTACCTATTTTTCTAAAGTGTTTATATTGCAAGTTTTTTTTATTTATTTCCTATTTTATACGAGAGTAAAAAATTATAATGAATTATGGCATTTACAAAGCTTCACAATTTTATGTGATTTGCAGAGGTTATCACAAAACTCCACAACAAAACCGCTAGAAATTATAATAAATTGCGATGTTCACGAAACCTCACAAATTGGTTCAATTGTCGGAGGTTATCACAAGACTCCACAATGAAACCGTCACCAAATAAATTATACCGCAGGGGTTTAAATAAACACTACAAAATAATTTTATAGTGGAGTTTTTTAAAAACCCCACAAATAAACCTCTGCATATTAGCCTCTTTTTTTTTTTGCAGTGGTGGTCGGCACCCAACGACCATTGCCGGACTTAAGCGAACCCTTGACCTGGCTTACTTAACTCACTGGAAGACTATACTCATCTTAGATGAAGAATTAAAAGCATTCTCATCAAATAACTTAAATAATTGTTTTGGCCAAAATGACACTAAGTCTCAACTCTTGAACATATGAAATATAAGATGAATTAGACTCCAAAACTGAACTACAAACTATCTATGAATCCTCTAATATGAATGAGATGGATGTAGGGACATACCCCACAACATCCTAATGAACTAAACTAGAAAAGTAATAACATGGATGTCCTCCGGAATGCAAGGAGGCTGACCAAGTGACTGTGGAGTGCTCAACTAGATCAACGGTGCGCTGCGTGCTGATCCTGGTTACCTGCGTCTGCATCATGAAACGATGCAGGCTAACTGGCATTAGTACATTGAATGTACAAGTATACGAGTTGGAAAGATAAACAATGAATTAAGATTGAGGGGATTAAGATGAACTTACCTTGGATCTGCTCAATTTAACAATATGCTTAACTCAAAGTAAGTATATAAAGCAATTAAAACACATGCGATATATATAAAGCTTGTAAAACAATAAAACAACTTAGTTCATTAAATGAATGCAATAACAAACTCTACTTTACTTATATATGAAAGTAATATAACTTTTGTAGGAGATTCTCTAACCGACAACAATCACTTTGAGCTTAAGTGATGATACAACGTTTTACCTCTCATTTCCCAAGGACCATCCTATACCTTGCCATCGGTATAGGACCTTACATAACTTAAAGGATCCACTAGCTTAACTTACGTGATCATCTAAGAAGTATGACCCGTTAACACCCATGATGGATTCATAGTTTACATGGAGACTTGAGTTAATATGAACTCTCATCCCCCCATCGGTGCTCAATACTACTCCCAAAATATACTTTAGCTCATACTTTTAACAAAACTTCCTTTCTTTGGGTTGAGATAATTTACTGAACCCTTGGTTTTAAAAAGCTCCTTTTTGGAAATCAATGTTCCCTTTTTTGTTCAAAACTCTTTTGGAACTTTTAGTTTCCTCTTAATTTAAAGTGAAAACATTTATAAACATTTAGGTAAATACTTAGTTCCCATATAGCGTTTCCGAAATGAACTTAAATCTTACTCTTTACTTGACTTGAACTTAACTCTTAGGGAATACTTCGTTCCCTTATAGCTTTTGAGAATTTAACTCAAATCTTTACTCTTTGCTCAACTTTTAACTTGAGCCTTAAACCAAAGATTAAATGATTGTTTAAGACTCTTTGAAAACGTTAAGAACTTACTTTGACTTGCTTCTTAACTTTTAAACTTGACTCCTAACTTTTTTACTTTGATATTAACTTTCCTTGAATTGGATTATGGATTCAAGGATCATGATATCATGTTTATGGATGATTTCATGATGTTTAGATGTACTTTAGAGTGTTGGAATCAACTAGGAATGATAGGCACATCACTCAGGAAATAGTACAAAAAGATAGGGAAAGAAAGGGGTCTCCAGGGGGTCTTGGCGCTCTGAGAGGCGCGGAACGCAAGAGCCTGAAAGACAGACTATGGTATGAGGCGCTCTGGCTGGTACGGCACGCCAGGGCTTGTTAGACAGAGCCTGTCTTGAGGGGCTCTGGCAGGCGCGGTGCCCTAGGGTGTAACAGAAGGGACCTCCGAGTTTTCTTCTCCATTTTTCATCTCTAAACCTACTAAACTTCCATGGATACCACCCCCAAACACTTAGGATCTATAAATACCTCATTACCACATAGATTAGACCTAAAAACAGTCCGGAAACATGAATCAAATCTACTATAGATACACTACAATTCAACCAACAAGAATTTAACGAATTTTCATAAAGAATTCCCATATTCATTATTCAATATACTATAACTTTCTGAATTGAATCAAATTGGGGTGTGGGTGAAAGGACCCAACATAGAATTATCTCATATACCTCGATAGGGATCAGCCGCGATGAAATCCACATAACGATCTTGGCGTTATTGGACAATTTTTGTTCCTCCTCTTCTTTTCTCTTTACTCCCAAGCCCTAAGCGTTCTTAATTTTTCTAAAACTGATTTGGAACATGGTTTTACCCCTAATAAAACCTTAATAAAAATTAGGAAATACTAGGGTGAAAAGACAATTTTACCCATACTAAAATCCGGATTAGACTTTCCTTAGACCAACAACCCAACTTCCAAAAGGCATATCTACCTCATACGACATCAGATTTGCGAAAACATGGTGGCATTGGAAAGATCTTCCTAAGGTATTTCCAACCATATAAAGAACTCATTCAAACTCTTCCTGAACCTAAAAGTTATGACCGTTTGAAAATGAACAAAAATCACTTTTGAAAGGTGAATTGTTTTTCGAATTTCCCTACTTATTCCCTAAAGTGGTTATTCTTTGTTTCTTAGCTTATTCTTAGTTAATTCCAGTTATGAGATGTTAAAATATCTCCCACTTGGGAACATTCATCCTCATATGAGAGTTCTTTCACTAATCTAAGGGTAGTAACATAATCTCAGCCCTAAACAACAAAAGGCAAGTAATAACATGCATACACATAACCTTATGAAGTGCTAAGAAGAGCATTTAGTACCTTGATCTGAATTCTCTACGGATTCAAAGAGATGTGGATATCTCTTCTTCATATACTTCTCATCTTCCCAAGTCGCTTCTTCAACGAATTGGTTCCTCCAAAGGACCTTGACTGAAGCAACTTCTTTTGTCCACAATTTGCGAACTTGACGATCTAAAATCTTAACCATAACTTCTTCATAGGATAGGTTAGCCTTAATGAAGGATACTATCAATGAAGGATAACCCAAGAACTTCTTCAACATAGAAATATGGAATACCCAATGAACCGCTTCTAACTCTTGGGTTAGCTCCAACTCATTAGCCACATTTCCCACTCTCGTGGAGATTCTATAATGTCCAATATACCGGGGACTAATTTTTTTCTTCTTACTGAACCTCATAACACCTTTCATGGGTCAAACCTTAAGATACACTCAATAATCTACCTCAAGCTCTATTGGCCTTCTCCTAACATCAGTGTAGGACTTTTGGTGACTTTGTGCCATCTTCAATCTTTCTTGAATCACTTTCACCTTCTCCATAGATTGGTGAACTAGGTCTGGTACTATCAACCCTGCTTCACCAACTTCGAACCACCCAATAGGATATCTATATCTTCTCCCATAAATAGATTTATATGGAGCCATTTGGATGCTCGAATGATAACTATTGTTGTAAGCAAACTCAATGAGAGGTATGTGATCATCCAAATCCCTTGAAGTCGATCAACAAGCTCTCAACATATCCTCTAAGGTCTGGATAGTTCGCTCTGCTTGTCTATCCGTCTGAGGATGAAAAGTAGTGCTTATTTTCACCTTTGAACCCAAACCATTGTGGAAAAATTTCCAGAATTGTGCAGTAAATTATGCACCTCAATCTTAAATAATAGAGGCCGTAACTCCATAAAATCTTACCACTTCTTGAAGGTACAACATAGGATAATCCTCGACCGAATAAGTAGTCTTAACCAGCATGAAATGGGATGACTTTGTCATTCTGCCAATAATCACCCAAATAGAATTATGTTGCCTTCGAGATCTTGGAAAGACTGTGATGAAGTCCATATTAATCATATCCCACTTCCATTCTGGAAGTTCTATATTCTGAGCCAGATCTCCAGGCCTTTGGTGCTCCACTTTCACGTGCTGAAAATTTGAACACTTGGCAACAAACTCAGCAATATCTTTCTTCATGCCTTTCCACCAATATACCTCTCTCAAATTGCGGTACATCTTGGTGGAACCCAGATGAATGGAATATCTGGATCTATGAGCCTCCTCCAGCATCCTCTCTTGGATTTCATCCACCTTAGGTATACATAATCTACCTTGGTACTTCAGCACACCATCTCCCCCTTGTTCAAAAGCCCAAACTCTTTGCTTATGAACATTCGCCTTCAAATTAAGCAAAAAGGGGTCTTTGTCTTGCTTTTCATTCACCTCAGACACTAATGATGATTCAGCCCCATTAGTCACCACTATCCCTCCTTCTGTGGAATCCATAAGTCTTACTCCCAAACGTGCAAGTCTATGCACATCTTTAGGTAACTCCCTCTTCTCTTCTTCAACATGGGAAGTACTCCCCATGGATAAACTACTTAAGGCATCAGCAACCACATTAGCCTGACCTGGGTCGTAAAGAATACTCATGTCATAATCCTTATGTAATTTTAACCACCTCCTCTATCTAAGATTTAGCTCCTTCTGAGTTAATACATATTAGAGGCTCTTGTGATCAGTGAATATATCAACATGAACACCATACAAGTAGTGAAGCCATATCATCAAAGCAAAAACTATTGCAGCCAATTCTAAGTCATGAGTTGGATAATTATTTTCATGAACCTTCAATTGTGTGGAGGCATAAGTTATAACCTTGTCATTATGCATCAGTACACATCCCAAGCCAACTCTTGATGCAACACAATACACAACAAAGCCTTGAGTTCCCTCTGGTAATGTCAAAATCGGAGCGGTAGTCAACCTCTTTTTCAACTCCTAAAAGCTTTTCTCAAGAGCTCCAAACCATTGAAACATGATTGTCGTCTGAGTTAGCTTTGTCAAAAGAGATGAGATAGACGTGAATCCTTCGACAAATCTCCTATAATAGAAAGCCAAGCCCAAGAAACTCCTAATATCTTTTGGAGATGTGGGTCTAGGCCAACTCTGAACTGCCTCTATATTCTGAGTATCAACTCTAATCCCATCACCAGAAACTATGTGGCCCAAGAATGCCACCGACTTAAGCCAAAACTCACACTTGGAGAACTAGACATATAGCTCCGTATCTCTCAAAGTCTGAAGAACAATCCTTAGGTGACTAGAATGTTCTTCTAAATTCTTTGAATAAAGCAATATATGATCAATGAAGACGATGACAAACAGATCTAAATAAGGTTTGAAGACTCTGTTCATAAGATCCATGAATGTTGTAGATGCATTTGCCAAGCCAAAGGACATAACTAGAAATTCATAATGCACATACGTTATTCTAAAAGCTTTCTTTGGAATATCACATTCCCTTACTTCACTTGATGATAGCTTAATCTGAGGTCAATCTTGGAAAAGCAATAACCATATTGAAGTTGATCAAAAAGATAATCCATCCTTGGAAGAGGATATTTATTCTTGATGGTAACCTTATTCAATTGGCAATTGGCGGTAGTCTATGAAAATCCTAAGGGACCCATCTTTATTCCTTACAAACAAGACCGGAGCGCCCCTAGGTGAGACACTTGGTCGAATGAAGCCTATATCTAACAAATCTTTCAAATGTTCTTTTAGCTATTTTAACTCTGCTGGTGCAATTCTGTATGGCGAAATAGAGATAGGACGAGTATCTGGGATGCTGTCTATGTCAGAGTCTATCTATTTTTCGGGGGGGACTACGGGTAGATCATCAAGAAAGACTTGTCGAAACTCACTGACTATAGGTACTGTCTGAAGAGAAGGTACCTCATCACTTGTGTCATTAACTCAGAGTGATAGATATAACCTTTTGAAACTAACTTCCTCATCTTATGGTACAAAATGAAACGACCCTCAGGCACCGCTGAACTACTAGTCTACTCTATGACTAGTTCATTAGGAATTTGAAACTTGACTACTCGAGTTCTTTAATCTATTGATGCATAACAGGCATGGAGCTAGTCCATACCTAGAATGACATCAAAATATACCATGTCTAACTCTACTAGATCAACCATGGTTCTCTTGTGATTGATGGAAATAGGACAATAATGATATAATCTTTCAACTAGAATAGACTCCCTAACAGGTGTAGAAACACAAAAGGGTTCACAAAGTTTTCAGAAAAAATATTAAACTGATTTGCAACATAAGGATTTACAAAGGATAAACTTGCTCCTGGGCCTAACAAAGCATAAACATCGAAAGTAAAGACATTGATCATACCCGTAACAACATCTGGAGAGTTCTGTTGCTCTTGGAGGTTAATGATTGCATAAAGATGGTTTGCCCCTCCGCCAGTACCTGAAGTGGCTCCTCTAGGTTCAAACTTGTATGGTGGAGCAACTGATGAAGATTGAGCTCTATTGCCCGGATTTCCACCACCTTGATTATTCCTAGGGAACTCCCTCATGAAGTGACCCACTTGACCATACTTGAAACAACCTGTCTCACCATCACGAAATTTACCCGGATGGGTTCTACCACATCTACCACATGCATAAATCCTACTACCTCCTTGTGCCACACTACCTTGGGATTTGGATGGTCTAGCTTTGAAGTTCTGTGAATTCTGGCCATTATACTCAACTCTATTTTATGGGCGCATGTGCCCTAGCAGATGATGGTGCATGCCCCTTTTGTTTCTGAAATTGTAATCGACTTGAACCACATTTTTTCTGCCCAGACTCATTCCCACTCTTCACTTCCTTGTTTCTGTATTCCTCTATGTTCCTCATCTTCTCCTCTTCAACTTGTTTCACATAGACCATAAGCCTTGATATGTCCACGTCACAAATAACATTGCATCCCTACCTTTTTTGCTTGAAGCACGACCCAAACTAGCAACAAAAAGCTCATTATGCTCCTCATGTCCTTCACCATCTCTGGAGCATAAGGAGATAGTTGGGTGAACTTCAACCCATACTCATGAACACTGTCAAAGTGAGGAACTCCAGTACCTTTGCTTCCTTCAGTTCTCGAGGAAAGAACCTCCCCAAGAAAGCTTTTTCGAAACAAGCCCAACATTTAGGTGGTGCATCCTCAACTCTGCCCTCCTTCCATTGGTCAAACCAAGTTCTACCCACACTCTTTAGTTGGTATGCAACTAATTCCACCCTCATAGTATCAACCACATGCCATACCTCAAACACTTTCTTCAATTCTCCCACAAAGTTTTTTGGATCCTCAATAGTGCTTGTTCCGCTAAAACTAGGAGGATTCATTCTCAGAAACTCACGAACCCTCGAGGTTTCATCCCCTTCCTGTCGATCTTCTCTCTCTTGCCCGACTTGGTTAGCTACCGCTTGGCTCACCATTCGGATAGCCTCGCGAAACTCACCATTGGTAACCTCTCCTTGGGGTTGCACATCTGGTGCATTAGGGACCTATTGTTCCTCAACATTTCTTCTGGTTGGTCGACCTCTGACTTCTCCTTGTGGAGGCTCAGACACGTCCTCATAGACACCGTAGGACTCTTGAAATCTGTGCTCTGATACCATGTTTGTCACGCTCAGACACTACACCATGGACGTGGCCGACACCTAACGGCCATTGGTGGCATTGAGCTAACCCTTGGCCTGGCCTACTTAACTCAACAGAAGACTATACTCATCTCAGATAAAGAATTAAAAGCATTCTCATCAAATAACTTAAATGACTGTCTTGTCCAAACTGACACTAAGTCTCAACACTTAAACATATGATATATAAGATCAATTAGACTCCAAAACTAAACCACTAACTGTCTGTGAAGCCTCTAATCTAACTGAGATGGATGTTGGGAAATAACCCACAACATCCTAATGAACTAAACTAGAAAAGCTATAAAAAGGATGACCTCCGGAATGCAAGAAGACTCACCAAGTGACTATGGAGTGCTCAATTGGATCAACGGTGCGCTGCGTGCTGATCCTATTTACCTGTGTCTGCATCATGAAACGATGCAGACCAACTGACATCAGTACATTCAATATACGACTATGTGAGTTGGAAAGCTAAATGACGACTTAAGCTTGAGGGGATCAAGATGGAGTTACCTTGGCTTTGCTCAACTCAAGAATATTCTTAACTCAAAGTATGTATATAATGCAATTTGAAACACATTATATATATATAAATCTTGTAAACTATAAAAACAACTTAGTTTGTTAAACAAATACAGTAACAAACTCAACTTTACTTATATATGAAAGTAATATAGTTTTTTTGGAGATTCTCTAACCGACAACCATCACTTTAAACTTAAGTGATGATACAACGCATTACCTCACATTGCCCAAGGACCATCCTATACCTTGCCATCGTTATAGTACCTTACATAACTTAGTGGATCCACTTGCTTAACTTATGTGATCATCTAAAAAGTATGACCCATTAACACCCATGATGGCTTCATGTTTTACATGAAAACTTGAATTAATATGAACTCTCATCCCCACATAGGTTCTAAATACTACACTCAAAATATTCTTTAGTTCATACTTTTAACAAAACTTCCTTCCTTCGGGTTTATATAATTAGCTGAACCCTTAGCTTTAAAAAACTCCTTTTTGGAAATCAATGTTCCCCTTTTTGTTCAGAACTCTTTTGGAACTTTTATTTTCCTCTTAACTTAAATATGAATAATTTATAAACCGTTATGGAAATACTTAGTTGCCATAGAGCCTTTGAGAAATGAACGGAACTCTTACTCTTTACTTGACTTGAACTTAACTCTTAGGGAATACTTAGTTACCTTATAGCTAATGAGAAGTTAACTCAAGTCTTTACTCTTTGCTCAACTTTTAACTTGAGCCTTAAACCAAAGTTAAACTGATTGTTTATGACTCTTTGTAAACTTTAAGAACATACTTTGACCTGCCTCTTAATTTTTAAACTTGACTCCTAACATCTTTGACTTTGATCTTAACTTTCTTTGAATTATATTATGGATTCAATGATCATGGTATCATGTTTATGGATGATTTAATGATGTTTAGTGTACTTAAGAGTGGTGGAATCAACTAGGAATGATAGGTACATCACTTAGGAACAAATACAAAAAGATAGGGAAAGAACGGAGTCTTCAGGGGGTCTTGGCTCTCTGAGAGGCGGGGAGCGCCCATAGCCGGTCGAGCAGCCTTTGATCTGAGGCGCTCTGTCTGGTGTGGCACACCAGGGCCTTTTATATAGAGCCTTCCCTGAGGGGCTCTGCATGCGCCACCCCAGGGTGTAACAGATGGGACTTCCGACTTTTCTTCTCCATTTTTCATCTCTAAGCCTCCTACATTTCTATGGATCCCACCCAAACCTTTACGATCTCTACATACCTCATTACCAAAATATATTAGACCCAAAAAAAGTTTGGAAACATGAATCAAATCCGCTAGAGATACACTATAATTAAACCAACAAGAATTTAACGAATTTTCATCAAGAACTCCCATATTCATCACTCAATATACTCCAAAGTGCTAAATTGAATCAAATTGGGGTGTGGGTGAAAGGAACCAACACTGAATGATCTCACATACCTCTAAAGGGATCACCCCTGACGAAATCCACGCAACGATCTTGGCATTCTTGGACAATTCTTGCTCTTCTTCTTCTTTTCTCTTTTCTCCCAAACACTAAGCGTTCTTAATTTTTCTAAAACTGATTTGGGACTTGGTTTTACCCCTAATAAAACTTTAAAACGAATTAGTAAATACTAGTGTGAAAAGACAATTTTACCCTTACGAAAATTCGGATTGGACTTTCCTCAGTCCAACAATCCAACTTCTGAAAGGCATATCTCCCTCATACGACATCGAATTTGTC
Organism: Solanum sitiens; assembly: GCA_016801875.1. Taxonomy (NCBI): domain Eukaryota; kingdom Viridiplantae; phylum Streptophyta; class Magnoliopsida; order Solanales; family Solanaceae; genus Solanum; species Solanum sitiens. The sequence goes on from JABWTJ010000327.1 coordinate 497,840, forward strand.
CAAACTTGGCGGAGTTGGAAAGAACTTCCCAAAGTGTTTTCAACCATATTAAGAACTCATACAAACTCATCTTGTGCTGGAAGTAATGGCCGTTTGAAAATGACTAAAACTCACTTTTGAATGCTGGAAATTTTCCAGATTTCCCTAATTATTCCCAAAATTGATTATTCTTGGTTTCTTAGCTTATTCTTAGTTAATTCCTGTTACGAGAGGTTATAGGAAGTAAAATAATATCTTTTGAGGAAGCTAAAGTTTTATATAGGCTACACAAAGCCACTTGAGATGATTATAATCATCAACTACATCACTATTTATACCACTCAAAATTGAAAACAAAAAGTCTTGCAAAATTAACTAGGTTCATGTATCACAAATTACTAGATACACGTATTGAAAAATCCTTAAAGACTTCTTGAGAAACTAAAGACAATATTGAAATACTAAACATCAAGGTGTGAAGTGAATGCATTAATTCCAACAGATTATATGGTTGCTTTAACAAAATCGGTAAGATTTTTGCCTTTCTATGGATATCAACATCTTTATAGGGTATTTCCTTGGACAATAGATTCCAATTCAAGAAAAGGAACCTCAATGGCCGCGATGTGGATTTTGTTTCCTCGATTATCACCAGATTTATTTGCAAAGATATCCTTGTTGTCGATGGCATCAGCGGTTGGAAGGTCAATAACTATCAACAAGGCAACACAAGATAAGACGATGTCTTGCACTGCTAGGGTGAAGGTGATACTCGATCTTTTGGAGAAAATGCCTCAGAGGATGCGTCTCCAACATTTGGATGAGCAGACCGGTAAGATTAAAGAGGTTTTTCAGGAACTTGTTTATGATAATTTACCTTTATATTGTAGCCATTGTCAGCATCTGGGTCACGATGAATATGGTTGTTGATTGATTTTGAAAAAGAATCAAGATAAAAAATGCAAATATAATGGAGTGGTTTGATATGAACAATTCAATGGTGAGAAATTTGAAGGTTATTTGCAACAAATTTAAATGAGAAAATGGGAATAGCAAACATGGATCAAAGTATTGATGATAATACCCGAGTTGCATACAAATAATAATGGAATAGAAATGGTAAAAAGCATTAAAATAATGGAGATCAAGTTGTAGATACTTGTGTTCAGGATGATACTCTTAATACTACAGTTACACTAAATTGCCCCGTAGCTACGGTCTCACAGACTTTGGCTTGGCTGCAAAGGATGGTGCTACTAGTGATTCAATGGTTCATGCTATTAATTTGGAGTTTGATCTTGTTTCAAATACTAAACTACCTACTGTTTGTGTTTTATATGGGAAAGATTCTATCCACGATTCAAGATTCTGGCCTGGATAATACAGTAAAGTAGTGTGAAGAAAATTTGGATCAAATTTCTTAATCTGGTGTAAATGTGATCATGACTCCAGTTTGAAGGACAATGGTAAAGTAGGTTGGACTAAAGTACCAACTAAAACGTTTTCTCCGGATAATACTAATCTACAACAACTAGATTGCACTAATCCAACATTCAAAGAGAAAATGATGAATTGTGAATATAAAGTATCAAGGAAGTTGTGTGCTCTAACACCTTTGATGCCTTAATGATCAATTCCAATCAAGATCTCATGCATTGTCCACTTCAATTCTTCAAGTTTGTAATCCAGAAACTACTAGAATAATCAAGGAGTCACATGCCACAATGTTGATAAAGAAAACCCAATGGTCAAACAACTTATTGAAACAATCAACACCTTGAATCGTGATGTTCCGAATTCTCCATCATTGGAGTAGCTTGGAGAGAAAATATTTGATAATAGTCAACCTACAAAAGGAATGACAAGAGTTTGGGGAAGGAAACAAGTGATTCTAGATGGGCAGATTTGGTTCAGGAAGAAGAATATATTTCTGCATATGCAAGGAGTAAGTTAAATCCTAAAGCACGCATATTTGTGCCTTTAAGTAAGGAAAATCCATCTATGGCACTAACAATTGATAACTCCAAAAAAAGATCTCAACTATTACCACCAAGGTATCGGAAAAGAGCCATGAGCCAAAAGCTAGAGTTTCAAGACTTAGTCCAACTACAACTTATGATAGTGACTTGGGTAGTGAAAAGTTTGATGATGAGGAGGAGGATGAGATGCTAGAGACATGTTATTTTATAAGGTAGCCAAGGATGGAGATCTCTCGCCTAGGCAACAAAGAAGTGAAAGCAACAAAAACAAAAAGAAGACACATGGAAGGCAACATAGTTGGATGGTAAGGTGACTAAGGAATATATTCCAAGGCACCTATGAATGCGACTGGCAAAGCAAAATCATATGAAAGTTTGAACAACAACAAGATCCAGTAAATCAAAAAAGAAGTGAAGAACTATCATGTTTTGTTAGACATATTTGATGAAGAACACAAGAGGAAAATACTTCAAGTTACTTTACACATGCAATCGATCTTTTTTAATTTTTACATTTATAAAATGAAGTTAGTTTGATAACTCAACTTTATTCTTAGATTTTGTATTTTTGCATTAATTAAGTATCCTCATTTATAGTTTCATCATAGAGTGTATTATAAACTCTATGATGATCAAAGAATATCTAGTTTTCTCTAGCTCTTATCTTGTTCATGCATGTTATTTAGTAGAGGTTTGGTACCTCATTAAGATTAATAAGGGGTAAGGCCTAGCTCCCCTTGCTTGTACTTTTCTCATTGATATCCTTTTCTCTTTATTAATAAAACTAGCCCTAGGCATATATTGCCTAGCTGAATTGCTTGAAAAAAAGGTGCAGAGATGATGCATTAAAAAACCCATCAATTTTTAAGGAGATTCTTGTTTTGTTACATTTTGAAAAAGTGCGGATATCAAGATAGGGATCTCAACATAATTCCACTCAACATCGCTCTCTTCAAGAAAAGCACGAGAAGAGGTGTACGGTAAAATATTCTTCTACTTGCTCATTTCAAGTGGAAAAAAGGTAAAGAAAAAAAATTACCGAGTATTTTTATGAATAAAGTGATACTATTTTTCATGAAAAAATCATATCTAAATTCATAAAATAGCGAGGCTCATGAAATGAGGAAAATTCATTGTGAAAAAATGATTTTTGCATCTTTGAGAAATGCCCTAAAAGGGGTATTACAAGTGCTTATATTTATCGCGGAATGAACCACATGTTGTTGTTTGGATATAATGAGATGATTTTTGTGTCTAACATGAGAGTTATAAATAGATTATAAAAAAATGTGTGGATTAGCCATTTGGTAAGAAATATATGGTGAGGTAAATTTCATTCTTCAAATGAAAAATACCATAATACATGTGATAGAGTTTTCCATGTGAAGTCATAGAATTTTGGAATAATTATGAAATACAATTTTGTTGGTCATGTGAGTCTTGCAACTCCTATTGGTTCAATTGTGTGACAAGGTTGTGAAAAAAAAAGAGTTTGCTAGCCTAATAAAAATATGAGTTAGGTGACTAACAACCTAACTTGATATTATGTTTGCAGAAAAAGTACTTAGCAGGTACAAGCAAACATAATGAGAAAATTTGCATTATTTGTTGGAAGTGACAAAAGCAAATTATATTGATTACTTATTTACTATGGAGGTTGAAGTAATAATATTAAACTTCAACTAGTGAAAATGTGAATTAAAACACTTTATTTTGAGTAAATAATTTTTTTAATATTAATTTATTGTGATAGCACCAGTATAATGGTTGACTACAAAATGGTTATCATAACAATAAATTCAGACTCATGAGAATACACAAAATATTGTGAGATCATAATTATCACTGGTCTACCATCAAAATTAATTGTGTTTAAATTATTTGTGATAATGCTAAAGAGTTTGAAGCACATCAAGGGGGTGAAATTGAAGCTAAAAAGAATTCTAAGTTATATATGAGGAAACCCAACCTGGGATTTGAGATCCTATAACCAGGTTCAATGGGAAGAATGAATTATATGATAAATTTTTGTTAAATGCACTATATTGATTTTATTCAATCCCTATGATGTGAGTGCATTTATCCTATAATGATTTGTGGAGGTTTAGTATTCGAACTCTTAATGAAAGTTTGTATTTCGTATGAGTGGGGTGTCAAATTATAGGAGCACCCTTGATTTTGTCACCTATGTGCGTGTGAAACTAGGTTGCTTTCTATGAGAATGGGCTTTTTCTAAAAAACACTCATGAAACTGGGATAATATAAGGTCGTACATATGCTAGCTATTAAAGCTTATGTCAACGCCATGACTATTGTGTGTAAGAAATGATACTTTATTTCCCTTAAGTAGTCATAGTTCAAATCTGAGACCACTACTGACTCTAGAGTAAAGGTTATTGTTTTACTAAGTGAAGGTTCAATGCAGAGCACACCTTAATTATGCATAATAGCTACCTTTATCTGAGTTGTGAAGAACTCTCTTATCTTAATATTAAAATGAAATGGGGATTGCAAGTGTGACATTTTAATATTAATAAAAATATATTATATGTCACATTATGTATCATGTTATGTTTGTTGATGGACACTACATTTGTGCCTCTTTACTCTCATAAATTGTGGAAGAATGTGGTCATTAGTTTTTAGTAACTTATGTAACCACCAACTCTTCATTTCATCCATTATTCTATATTTATGTCTTGTATCTTATGTAACATTTGTGTCATTTATTTGGTAAATTTGATGAGAGTAAAGAGCACAAATGTAATGTCCACAAATAGACATAACATGATATATATTGTGACATATAATATATATTTTTGTTAATATTAAAATGTCACACAAACAATTCCCCACTCATTTTAATATTAAGATAGAGAATTCTTCACAACTTAATTGAAGATAGACTATTATGCATAATGAAGGTGTGCTCTCCATTGAATCTTCACTTAGTAAAACAATAATCTTTACTCTAGAGTCAATAGTGGTCTCAGACTTGAATTATGACTGCATAAGAGAACTACTACTGATTCAACTCATGCTAATATGCCAAGAGGTGGAAGTTCTACGTCAATAAGCGATGGTAGAATCTAGATTAGAGAGGCATTCATTACTGGCTTCAACTAATGCAGAATCACTAATTCCAAGTTCTTGGATACTACTATCTATTTTTTCATCTCTTGACATATTCACACGAATTTATTTAGTAATAGCATTAAGAGTTTCTTTGAAGGTCAAGATGTCAGCATTCAATCTTGATCTCTCCATCAAGATGCAGCATAAATGATAAGTTGTTTGATAGAATGATTGAATGAGATTTAAGAGACCTCTTTCGTAATAGAAGAAAGTGTCACGACCCAAAAATGGACGTGATGGCACTCGGCTTATCCCACCAAGACAAGTCAGCCTAAAACTCAAAACCATTACACTAAAATGCGGAAATTTTATAATAAGATAAAAAATACCCCCAAAATTTTGTAGTTATGTGTACAAGCCTCAAAAGTATTACCATTCAATCAAAAGAAAATATAATTCTCATATGACATTTTTTCTAGAGTAGAACAGGATCATAATTAAGGAGAAAGAGAGTCTGCTAAGACGACAAACAACTACCTCAAAAATCTTCAAGAAGCCTCAGAAAAGAAGAGAATGAAAAGTACCATAAAAAATCCAGTCTCATAACCTACAAAAAATTGTAGAGCAAGGGGTGAGTCCCAAATACACGGTACTCAGAAAGTAAATTCCTAAACACAAGCTAAGGTGATGAAATACGGGTATTCCTACCACCCCAACCGAACTTCCACAACTATAACCTGCATGAATCATCCCAACCTAACAGCTCAAAGTTTACATAGCACGTACTTCAACAACAAACACTTAGACAAATCACATATCCTCCACAACAACACTTTAACAAATTACATATTCTCAATAACAACACTTCAACAAATTACATATCCTCAACAACAATACTTCAACAAATTACCTATCCTCAATAACAACACTTCAACAAATTACATATCCTCAACAACAACACTTTAACGAATTATATATCCTCAATAACAACATCAGTATTCATCAATCACAAGTTCCGCAGAAAAGCAATCACAAGATCAGCAAAACACGATATCAAGTTCACTAATGATAAGTATGTGCAATGCAATGGAATGCAATGTCAAGTATAATGATGCATGTCTGACCTTGTGATACACACCCGTTATCTCTAAGTCCGGGACCCATGCGGGACATTTCTGTCCATGCATCTATCGCGGCGCACGACACGACCTTCAATAATAGTAACCATCACTGCGCGCGATACGACCGTCGAAATATAGTATCCATCACAGCGCGATACGTTCCTCGAAATTGTACATCCGCTTTAAGTTCTCATTCTTTCTCAATGCATAAAACACCTGTCACAACCATGTCTTGGAATAATGCAAATGACATGTTCACACAAATAAAGAGGAGATGACCATTATCATAACATTGAACAATTCACAACAACATCAACAATGATTCAACAAGCCTTTCAAACAATTCTCCATTATCAACATATCACACACAAGCATTAATCACATTACCTTTTATTACCCTTTTTTTTCATCATCAGAATTTATCAATGTGGACAAGTCAATCCATCACTAAGTCTCATTACTCCCAAATATATACTACAAGTAAATACACGCATTTCATACACTTAACAAGGGTTTAGAATCCACTTGCCTGAATCAAATAAAAATTTACTCCGGACTTGAGCCTTTCTATTTTGTTGAACTTCCCACTCATAGCAATCTATTCACATTAATAATGACAATAAGACTCCAAAACTAACAAACACCCATAGTACTATAGTTTTAGTCTAGACCCAAAAATTGATCCAAACATGTAATGAAGTTCCTAAATTTTCACACCAATTACCATATCAACTCTTTCAATTTTCTCCAAATTTCAAGCCTAGGATTAAGTCATAATTTATCCAGACATTACGATACTAATAGCTTTCATATACTATAATACACCCATTATTTAATTACATATCTCAATATATCAAACTTAATTTATAATGTGAAACTAAAATAAGAATTACTAAATACGGAAATCACTAGTTACGAAATCAGTGGTGACAATAGCATGAAACAAAGATATCAAATCCTGTAAGTTAACTAGTTTGTAATATGAAATTATTATTATTTTTATAGTAATTGACAATTAATGACTTTGTCCCACAAATTGTCACAACCTCCAAAGTGATACAATGCAACCTATGAAGAATTCAATTACTTCTTATTTTATAAAATAATAATCTAAATCCTCCAATTAACATTCACCATCCTAATTCACTGTAATGTAATATGTAATCAAGAATTAATGCATTAGAAATTTACCTCGATCTGCAGAAGTTCTTGTGCCAGACGCCGCTTTACACAGGTAAGTATTTCTTCCTCCCTTTCTCTTTATTTCAATTTTCTAGATTACTTAATTATAAAACTTAAAAATACGCTATTTATTTTATATTAATATATATGAGACAACTAGTATGGCATATTAACTAAATTATGGACTTAGTTCATTAGCCATCAACTAAAATTAATTATTTAAAATCACCTGTCAACTAAACAATCGTAATTAACAAATAGCTCCAAAACTTTCAAATATGATTTTTCCGGACCATTACATTATCCACCACTAAAAACCATGTTCGTCCTCGAACATAAGGATAAAAATAGAAGAGTAACCGACGTTATAAAAAGCCTGAGGTATGATCTTTCAGATTCAATGTTTATCTTTTTAAGTGAGCGCCTCTTTAAGATAATTTCCTCAAGAACAACTATTCAGATTTGAAATTTCGAACCAAAATTTTGGTAAATCTTCTAATCAGGAGTGATTGTCAAGTCAAAGACTAACCCATGAACCCAATGTGAACCGAAACTCACTGGACCATAATACAACCATCTAGATGACTATTTTCTCACATAACCATGATAACATTATGAATCAATATTGGCTACAAAAAGAAGTGAACCTGAACTAACCAACACACACTCATAATGCACAAACCATCTTATATCTTGTCAATATTACCTTTTCACATCAGAATATTTCCATGAGCGTAAGTTATAAAACAATCTGATCTTTAGACATCGGATATCCATCAAGGGAGAATCAAAACATATCTAATCTAAATAAGAACAAGATCAAGTAAGCACCCAACAAGTGGTACACTCTACGATGCAAAACCTTTAACAACACTATCATATAACTGTAACTCTTCACGAAAGCTCTTCTATAAGTTCTCATACACAATTGCATGCATGTAGAACCAATATTATACTTCTACTTTCCCACACAACACCAAATATGCCATAACTGAAATGACCAAGTCTGGCCAAGGATTCCACTCTACCATGAGAAAAATCACAATATCGGTACACCCGATCCACCACTAGAAATTAACCCATAGAAGCGAAAACATACACGAATGTAGAAAGTGAATCATACTCTAAACCATGTCCAGAATGAAGTAGTTGGTCACATAAGATTATACAGAACCAAAATCAAATAACACTTGATACTTTTATCATAGTGACCATACCAAACATTCTCATTCATCTTACTCTATTTATTCAAATTTTATCCACCCACAATCAATTAGTCTGATCGCCATTACAATCTCATAAATACTCAATTTATCAAACCCCACATACTTCTCACAGTAGTCCACTAAATCCAAAACTCCTAATACTAACAAACATCATAACTACACCAATCATTTAACGTACTCTCAAATAGTCATTAGTACCAAAGTCTCTTACCAAGCACATTGTCACCTTCAATTTTTTTTGAACTGTGACTCCCTTTCTTCCATTTAAGCATTTCATGACAAATACAAGTCACACCCAACAATAATAGACCTAACTCCGCCTACTACTAATGTAAGCTACCATGATCAAGCATTCCTGCAATACAAGATCAAGATAAACATGGGAGAGCTTGATTACTCCATCCCAAGCTACCATGAGATTTATCACCTCAAGCTACCATGAGTAATTCAACTCAAGATTCCATGAAATTCACCATCTCAAGCTTCCATGAGGTTCACCATCTCAAGCTTCCATAAGATCTACCATCTCAAGCTATCACATCTTGGTCTTATCTTACCAAGTCAATTACATAAGAAATGACTATTCAATACAACTTCAAGCTATTCTAGCTACCATGCCTTGATTCATTTTAGGTTCTTAGCTCAACCTAGAATCCATCTATGTGAGAGAACTTGCTTCCCCTAGCTTGTTCATGTCTAAGTGTAAAGGAGAAGGAGAACAACACATCACAATCCCCTCATAATGACTTCACCCCCAAATCCCTAACAACAATGACATACAAGCCCTATAATCAAAGCTAAATTCATTATATCATGGTTCATATCCAATTACAAGCTATTTCATTCAATTTGATCATTAGAAGGTAATTCTAGTCATACTTGATAATATATGTTCAATTCTAACTTTACAAGTCAAGATCCTCCTTAATCAATCAGACCTAGTTCAATTTATATCTAGGTGATCCTATTATGATCAATTAGAATTCAAAACAATTGAATTAAGAAGATTAACTTAGAACCTTCAATATTGCCTCTAATGGCCTAAACCCACCATGACACCTTCATCATCACAACTTAGAATTCATCAATCAAACCACATGAAAACATCACATAATCATCATATAAACATAATTGAATGCTACCCACTAGATTGGGATCACAATCAAGTCTTACCCACAATGAAATCACAACCCTATCTAGATTGGGGTCTTTTAGATTCACAATTTAGGGATAACTATAGGGGGGTCCATGGATGGAAGAATCCATGGATTGATAAGATTCACATACCTTCCATTAGAGCCTTAAACCCAGATTTATTGAATGGTGAATTTCGTCCTAGAAGTTGCCTCCTATTTCTCTTCTTCCTCAATGTTGTTTTTTGAGAGAGTTTTAGGGAGGGAAAGGTTTTGATTTGGAATCTAGATTCTAAATGGATATTTTATTGCTTAAATATTCTTAAAATACCTAAAATCTCTAAATAACCGCCCATGATTTATTGGGAATATGGGATGAATTTCCCAATTCACCCCTTAACTTGGCAGTGCTGCAAGCATAATTGCAGGTTCATTCGACGGCTGCAACTGACGGACCGTCGATGGAATAACGGGACCATCCTACAGGTACGTCATTCTAGTCAGAGACTCTTATATTGGGAGCGGAACTCCCACGCATAAGTGTGTATCCACGCCCCGAATCGATGGGGCGTAGGCTGTTTGATGAGGCGTCGCTTAGGGTCGTGGTTTGGGACTGCCTTGGGCTGTTTCATGCCAAAGTTTGGGTCCTCTTCATGGAACCTTAGGGTGTTCCTTGGGGAGTCGTGCCTGGACGTTTCAACCCTAAATACATTTATCTAGATGTTAGGAACCTCTCCTATAAATTTGAACCCCAAACAACACGTAAAACATGCAAAGGCACACTAGTACGCCTAAAGGCTAACTTTCGAGCGTCTTGGTACTTCATGGACGTTTGACCTACAAACTCTTTCAAACTCCTCAAACTAACTTCTAATGCAATAATTCACCCTTTTTAACACCTTATTTGTAAGATCCCAAAATTTTCTAAGTTAAGCCCTAGCAATTCTTAAATTTTCGTATAAGGTCATACTGAGTGACTCTTAATTTTCTTAGGTTTAAAGGTAAATTTCTTAGTGTGCGAACGATTTTCAATATCAATTAAGGTCATTAGAAAAACCTTGCACAAAGTAGAGTTGAATGTTTCCTTACCAATTATGTTTAGACATAAGATTTTAGTTGGGTAAACTTCAAACGATCATATCTCTTAGAATATTAAGATTTACATGAGCCATGACCTATCAAATTAAATGTATTTGAATCCTCTTTCCAACGCCACCAATTTCGCATCAATCTAGTTTTCGAGTAAAAAGTTATGACCATTTTAGTGAATAGTATAGTGCAGTCCCGTTTTGGCCGCGGGAAAATAGTAATTAAGGTAATTTCCTCTCCTTTTCCCACTAGGAAAACCTAAATAAAACGGGTTTCACAAGTCCTATAAAGCCTTACATAATCCTAATTCCATCTTTAAATTCATCATTCTCTTCTCTCTCAATCCCTAGGGCAAAACATCAAGAAAAAAATCAAAGTAGAAGACTCCATTCAAGATTTGTCAAGAGTCTTTAAACAAGGGTAAGGTTGAAGCTAGGAATCCAACTTTCAAAGATGTTTTCAAAAGATGAATTGACCTTTTTCATGATCTACCATGGGTTCTTGCATTAAAGGTTTTGTAATCATTGTTTAGTGATTGAATTGTGGTTATTAATATGATTTTAACTCAATTAACCTATGAACCCATGAAATTAATGAACCCTAGATTTTGACTAACTTATGGGTTACTTGATATTGGTCTAATGTTTATGAAATAATGTGTAGTTTCTTATGGGCTTTCTAATGATGTAAGAATTGTATTCAATTGATGACTAATTGGTCTTAGATTGTTAAATATATATTGAATTGACCTAGTTTCATCTAGTATTATGATTTATACTTTGAATTGATGTTCATGGCCATGGGTAAGGGCCTTATGGTAATTGGATGATTTAGACATGGGTTGAAGTGGTGAGAATGGATTGGTGGTATGTTGCCCTAATTCTCTTTATTTTATGTTAATTAGACTTCAATTATGTTGTGATTGGTATGGTCCACTTATGGTGGCGGTGTTATGTGATTGATGTGGCATTGTCGGCGTTATTTTAAGTATATTGATTATCATGGCCTTATCGGCAATACTTGAAGTATTATGATGATTTGTGTAATTGATTATGTGAAGTATGATTATATCTATCTACATGCTAGTAATGTGAAAGTATGTGTTCTTCTATGGATATTAGGTGATCATGTTGGATTATGACTATGTGTTTATGTGTATAGTCTTAAAGTTGATACATGATTATTCCTACTTGACTATATGAGTATATGATGGTTTTATTGATGATGTTATAGTAATGTATAGGATGACATAAATATGATAAGGGTCATTCCTAAGTGCTTCAAAGAATGATATCTTATATGTGCTAATGTGAATTAATGATGTGTCTTGTTTTGGTAGATTATGTCCCTTACTTGATACATGTATATGATAAATATGAACATCTTGACTTAGTAGGCTTAGGAACCTTTGTCTTGTATGTGTATGGATGAATGAAATTCTAGGATCGGTAGACCTAAGATGGTGCCCTTCTAAGCATGACTAATATGTGGAATCTTCTATATAGCAAGAAGGTTAAGAATGAGCTATCATTATAGACCATTGAATGGCAGCCCTAGTGGACCCATCTTTGGTAGGTGCATTATGACTAGGTAATGACTAAGAGATGGTACCTTTTCATATGTCCCTTATATTGAACTTACTCTATGAGAATAAAGGCTAGAACCGAGTGAATATTTTATGGTTTGTAGATCTACTTAAGAACGAGACTAGAGTACAATGTACCTCTACTTGAGAATGAGACTAGAGTACATAAAAGACCTTGATATTCCTTAACCATGTGCCTACATGGGATGTGTCCTAGTTCTACTCTTGGCAAGTAGAACACCCTCCATCGGAGTAGGTTTATGACTCCGGATTCCATGCCTAGCTAGTATGGTCTATGTCGGTTATTGCCTATTCTCATCATGTGGGATACATGCTAGTGTTGGATAAGTTCTAGGAAGTTTAGGTAGTGGAATGGGACGCTATCTAGACATTGCACGACTAGACTTTGAAGATGTTAGTATGTGAGTATCTAGGTCTTTCCAAGACCACTATGTGAAGTCTATAATGAATGAAATGTCTTTTAATTGACTTAATGAACGATCACGACTTTATCTAAGGTATGATGAATAGAATGTGCTCTATCTAGGGTAGCTTTGAGGGTTGCTTAGGTAAGGTTGAAGAGGGTGTATGGGCGGTCTCTTCTTTTCCTACTTAGGTAAATCTTAGATTAACCTTAGGTGGGGAGTTAATGAAAGGAAAAGGGATCAATCTTATCTTAGGTAGTTTTAAGGATCATTCAGGTGTGCTTAGAGAGGGTGTATGGGCGGTCTCTCTTAGTCTCACTTAAGTGAGTCTTAGGATAACTTTTAGTGAGAAGGATGTAAGCTAAAAGGGGTTACTGTAAAGTGGAACTTAGTTCACTGTAATGTTCTTCAATATTTGATTAAATGCTTATGTGATATCTTATATGTTTCTAAGGTGTTAAATGTTGTTCTTATGCTTATGCTATGATGTTTTAATCAAAAAGAGCATATTTTATATAAATGTCCATTTATCATGATTGTATGCATTACGCCATACTTAGTACAAGTGTTTGTACTAATTCCATACATTTTGTCTATTTCAAAAGGTGTAGGTGGAGTTTGAGAGGAGTCTCGAAGTTGAAGCTTGGACTAGTGTTCATTCAAGTAGAGAGTTGGTATGTCCTCACTAGATTCGAGGACATTTTGATGTTTAGTTTTCCTTATTGAAAAGTATTGTAATAGACTTAGTTATTTTCTATATGTTGAAGTATGGGTCGTGTCCCAATATATTCCTGTCTAAGATGGCGACTTTGAGACTTAGCCTTTCATTATGTTTTTCTATAAAAGAGATATTTTGAAGTATTTTTATTTCGTGTGAAGAGTTTTAATTCTGCACTACTTTTCATACATGTATGCAATGAATGGTACGAAAGGGCTTGTCTTAGACCTCCGAAAGGTCGACAACGCCGGTCGCAATCCAAGATTGCACCCTAACTTCTATGGTGTGGTTTCGGGATGTGACAAGCTTGGTATCAGAGCATAAGGTTATGAAGTAGTTTTAGGAATCAAAAAGTCTCAAAAAGCCACATCTAGTAGAGTCTTGACCATCGGTGTAAGTCGCGACACATCTATGGGCGAGAGGCTATAGGACAATAGAGTTTCCCTTCTTTTCTACTCCAATGTCGTGCCATAGAGTAAAAAGTTATAAGTGCTCTTTTCTTATGGTTTTCCTTGTGTTTCTAGGAAGATGAATACGAGGAGGACACCGGCTAGGAGGGTTGAAGAGAATGATATGAATGAGGAGCTCCCTCCCCGAGGTGGACATGTTCCAAAAGTTGAGTAAGTTCCTCAAGGTGTTCAAGGTGCTCAAGAGGATCAAGTACCTATTGTGGAAGGAGGTAATGAGGTTCCGGTGGTTCCCCCATAAATGGCTAATGGGGAGAATAGAGAGGCTCTCCTTACCCTAGCCCGAGCTATGACAACTCAAGTGAATAGAGACATTGGGCCTAGGGTGAATGCTATGGAGAGTGCTATGACCTCTAGATTGAGGGACTTTGTGAGATGAATCCTCCTACCTTCTTTGGTTCTAAGGTGGGAGAATATCCCCAAGTTTTCTTGGATGAGGTGTATAAGATAGTGCATGCAATGGGAGTGACTTTTAGGGAGAAAGCGGAGTTAGCTTCGTATCAATTGAAAGATGTTTCTCAAATATGGTTTACTCAATGGAAGGGTAGTAGACCGGTTGAATCGGGTCCCTTAGAGTGGGAAGAGCTTAAGGAAGCATTCTTAGAAAGGTACTTTACCCGTGAGAGGAGGGAGGTTAAGATTGAAGAATTTATAAACCTTAGTCAAGGTAGCATGAGTGTTCAGGAGTATTCCTTAAAGTTTATCTTATTGTCTAAGTATGCTCCATCCTTGGTGTCTAACCCTAGGGATGAGATGAGTAGGTTCTTGACCGGTGTTTCGGATATGGTGAAGGAAGAGTGTCGTACATCCATGCACCATGGTGATATGACTCTATCTAGGCTAATGGTGTACGCTCAATCCATTGAAAAGTCTAAACTTGGGAGGAGAAGTAGAGATGCTAAGAGGGGAAGAACTGATGAGCAAGTTCAACATAAGTTTATGAAGAGGGCTCCAAATCAAGATGGTTCTAGTGCACCTAAGGAGAACCGTGAGAGACGTGGCGGTTCCAAAATGGTTAAGCCTACTTGTACTACTTGTGGGAAGAAGCACTTTGGGAAGTGTCTAGCCGGTACTAGTGGGTGTTTTGGTTGTGGGAAGGATGATCATAAGGTATGAGATTGTCTTACTATTGTGGCTAGAGGAAGAGAAGCCAAGCAAGTTCCTCCTAATGTTCCGGATTGGTGGTACGCTGCCCTAATTCTCTTTATTTTATGTTAATTAGACTTCGATTATTTTGTGAAGTATGATCATATCTATCTATATGCGATTAAGTGAAAGTATGTGTTCTTCTATGGATATTAGGTGATCATGTTGGATTATGACTATGTGTTTATGTGTGTAGTCTTAAAGTTGATACATGATTATTCCTACTTGACTATATGAGTATATGATGGTTATATTGATGATGTTATAGTAACGTATAGGATGACATAAAGATGATAAGGGTCATTCCTAAGTGCTTCAAAGAATGATATGTTATATGTGCTAATGTGAATTAATGATGTGTCTTGTTTTGGTAGATTATGTCCCTTACTTGATACATGTATATGATGAATATGAACATCTTGACTTATTAGGCTTAGGCACCTTTGTCTTGTATGTGTATGGATGAATGTTTAAAGAAAGTCTAGGATCGGTAGACCTAAGATGGTGCCCTTCTAAGCATGACTAATATGTGGAATCTTCTATATAGAAAGAAGGTTAAGAATGAGCTATCCTTGTAGACCATTGAATGGCAGCCCTAGTGGACCCATCTTTGGTAGGTTCATTATAACTAGGTAATGACTAAGAGATGGTACCTTTTCATATGTCCTTTATATTGAATTTACTCTATGAGAACAAAGGCTAGCACCGAGTGAATATGTTATGGTTTGTATCTCCACTTAAGAAGGAGACTAGAGTACAATGTAGCTCTACTTGAGAATGAGACTAGAGTACATAAAAGACCTTGATATTCCTTAACCATGTGCCTACATGGGATGTATCCTAGTTCTACCCTTGACAAGTAGAACACTCTCCATCGGAGTAGGGTAGACTCCGGATTCCATGCCTAGCTAGTATGTTCTATGTCGGTTATTGTCTATTCTCATCATGTGGGATACATACTAGTGTTGGATAAGTTCTAGGAAGTTTAGGTAGTGGAATGGGACGCTATCTAGACAATGCACGACTAGACTTTGAAGATGTTAGTATGTGAGTCCCTAGATCTTTCCAAGACCATTATGTGAAGTCTATAATGAATGAAATGTCTTCTAATTTACTTAATGAACGATCACTACTTTAGCTAACGTATGAGGAATAGAATGTGCTCTATCTAGGGTAGCTTTGAGGGTTGCTTAGGTAAGCTTTAAGAGGGTGTATGGGCGGTCTCTTCTTGTTGTACTTAGGTGAATCTTAGAGTAACCTTAGGTGGGAGTTAATGAAAGGAAAAAGGGAATGATCTTATCTTAGGATAACCTTTGGTGATAAGAATGCAAGTTAAAAGAGGTAACTGTAAAGTTGAACTTAGTTCACTGTAATGTCCTTCAATATTTGATAAAATGCTTATCTGATGTCTTGTATGTTTCTAAGGTGTTAAATTTTGTTCTTATACTTATACTATGATGTTTTAATCAAAAAGAGCATGTTTTATACGAATGTCCGTTTCTCATGATTTTATGCATTACGTCATACTTAGTACAAGTGTTTGTACTAATTCCATACATTTTGTTTATCTCTAAAGGTGTAGGTGGCATTTGAAAGGAGTCTCGAAGTTGAAGCTTGGATTAGTGTTCATTCAAGCAAAGAGTTTGGTATGTCCTCACTAGATCTGAGGACATCTTGATGTTTAGTTTTTCCTTATTGAAAGTATTGTAATAGACTTAGCTATTTCTATATTCATATGTCTAAGATGGTGACTTTGAGACTTAGCCTTTCATTATGTTTTTCTATAAAAGAGATATTTTGAAGTATTATTATTTCGTATGAAAAGTTTTAATTCTGCGCTACTTTTCATACATGTATGCAATGAATGGTACGAAAGGGCTTGTCTTAGACCTCCGAGAGGTCGACGACGCCGGTCGCAATCGAAAATTGCACCCTAACTTCTAGGGTGTGGTTTTGGGATGTGACATTTTTATCTCATGACACACATGTTAGGCTTTAGTTTGACCTAGTTCATTTTGTGGTCCTTACACTAAAGGTTGATTTTAGAGATTTCAAGCTTTGATATGCCCTCATGCTTGGAGGATGGATCTTCATTGTTTTTAGTTTATGTCTTACTTTCACTTTTGTACATTACGTACGGGCTAGGTCCAATTTCATTCTTATGTACTAGATGGATGATGAAACAAAGTGTTTAGACTTGCGCTTTTAATTTTATAAAATGTTTTGGACTTGAAATGTTTTTTTAATTCCTTTGTTTTATTTCTTATGTTATGAATGCGAATTGTCTTGTATGGGGCCTCTTTGTGTCCTGTACGTCATGTTACATCTAGGGGGTACCCCTGGGTCGTGAAAGTTGAGTTTCTTATTTCAAATTCCCTTATTAATTTTGTTATCATTGTGTTTGTTTTTGTGTTCTCGTGGAGTTGTTGAAAGCTTGACATCATTCATTGGACCTTTAGAAGGGGAAAACGCATGAGTTTTAGTTTTTGCAGGGTTTAGGTCTTGAGTTAGGTTATCGTTTTCCTCTTTAGACTTTCCTTAGCTTGATTATGTATGTATTTTAGTAGCTTGATAGTTAGAATGGTTTTAGCACTAACTATTAGGCATGATTGATCATCAATGAGATTTATTGGCCATTTTGAGTTATTTAGTTTAGCCTTTTAGCCGATAAGGCTTAGTTTAGGTTAATTCTTGGCTTGGTTGTTGTTAGATCCTTGGAATGCTCTTAGGTGGCGTGTGACTCAGATCCTATATGCAGTGTTTGCTTTAGTGCTTTGTGTGACGTTTTGGTTCATGTTTTAAAATTTATCATATGTTTGATTTGAGGAACTGTTGGATTTGAGGAATGTTGGATTTGAGGCCATGAGCTTGGACCAAAGAGATTCTAGGTTAGTGCCCTTGTGTTGTGACGCATATTTACCCGTTTATGTGTGATTTTGATTGATATGTGATGATGGCTAAAGAGTGTTGGTGTGAAAGCATGTTCATGGAATAATTGCATCTAATTTTCTTGAAAGAAAAGATGGTTTTAGATACTTTTGGTTACACTACACTTTCTATTGATTTTTAGCTCCAAGGGAGCGGGATTACTGATTTTATCAATAAAAACATGGTTTTCAGAAAAACGGACTATTTTCGCCTTATAAGGCATATGTTAATAAGTTTCTACGGCCCGTAGAATGAATTCCATGTTAGTACTTTTATGATATGCTGAGGCAGGTTTCGCAGTTGTCTCAGGGGTTCGTAGGATAAAAGGAAAATTTCAAAACTTCTTATTCTATTTCATCTTTCGATAAGCTAAGGTAGGTTTTGTAATTGTCTCAGGGGTCCACAAGAGAGCCGATGAAACAATTTCAAAACTTTTTATTTTAATATGCATTTACCATATATGCATTGCATCTCATTATGTGATTAAATGTATGTGTTGTTGGATGGTGTGGTAGAGTTGTTGCATTACTTGTCGGTATTTTTGGTTACTTTTAGCTTTATTTAGTCTCGTGTAAGAACTATTATGCTGCTTACTTATATATATGATCTTATGTAGCTCGGTCGGCCTATGATGCCTACTTAGTACCCCGTATTTTGGGAACTCATAGTACAGTTTTGGATCTTTTTCTAATGCAACTCCCGGTACGGGCCACCCTCAGTGAGAGTTGGATCCTCCGTGGCCATCACATATTTAGATTTTGGTGAGATCCTAGAGTTTAAAGACTTGCTACTGTCTCTCTTATGTACAAACTTATTTCTACATTTTTATTAGTCAGTTTTCTTGTATATATAGCCTTTCTCTGCTTAGTAAGTCCTCTATAAGTGACACGTACATGGGTTAAGTCTTGTGTTAGTTTGTTATCTTGGTCAATTTCAGGCCTCTTTTGTACATTTTTTCTTATCATACTAGAGAATTATGATATGTCATGTTTTCTATATTATATTCATGCTTTCACTTATTCTTATTACCATTATTTAAATTGTTATCTTCCACAACTTTTGTTTTGGGTTTAGGCTTGTCTACTCGGGGTTTTAGTAGGTTCCATCATGAACTGATTTCAGATCGTGACAACATGGTATGAATGGCTTAGTTTAATTGGTCTCACTAGTACAGGAGTGAAACACCTCGGTATTTGAAATACTAAAAATAAAAAGAACTAAGTGGAAATAGAAAAATCTCAAATTTTTCAAGTTATGCTTAAGTTGTGAGTTTTGTGTCAACTTTAAAGGATCATAACCTTAAGTACATGATTATTTAGGTGGCTCATAAACTATAAAATGAAAGGTCTTGGAATTATCTTTCCAACGCCACCGAGTTTGCTAATTTTCAAGCTCGTATGAGGGAGATATGCTTGTTTGAAGTCGGGCTGTCCAATTAAGGAAAGATACCCGAAAACATGTGAAGGCTATTTTTGTCTTTTCCTTACCCCATTCATAAAAGATCAACTATAGTTCATCCAGTACTAGGTGTAGGCGGTTGCAATCTAGTATGAACCCAACGAAGAGTTGGTTTTTGATCCCACATGGAGTGATACAAGTTAGAATTCAATTACGAAGTTACAAATGTTATCTAATTGATTGAAGGAATAGAAATTATCGAAATCATTTAAATAAATCAAAGGGGTTGAAACAAATGTCACATGGGAGGATTAGGTTTGTCAATTAACAACAACAATTAGAAAAACAGGGGAGTAATTAAGTAGATAAGGGATACTTGGGGATGTAATCAATTAAAGGCTAATTTCGCTACACGGGCAATTATAATTTACTAAAAGTTGTTGAATCTTAGTGAGTAGGCTAGGCTATAGATGCAAACGTTTTCTCTCAAACAACTATTACGATTCAAGCGAGTTCTCTCAAACCTCAAAAATCATACCTCTATAATCATCCCAATACCCCAATTTTCCTATTCTCTCGAGCTAGATAGGTAGGATTGAGCTAAACTTCACTCTGTCGAGCTGAACCCACAACAACCCTATCACTACAATCATCAATAGATAACCTTATTTCTAAAACCTCTTTCTCAAGCAAGACTAGAATACTAAGTTAGAACTCCATTTGCAACTAAAATTCATAGGTTAATACACTTTACATTAGCATTTAACCACTTTACATTACGTGGTTAAATTAACCACTTTACATTAGCATTTAAATTAGTAAACAACAATACACATAAGTTAATTATATAAAATAATCACATGATCACACCCCCAAGAATGGGAGTTTTAGTCATCCATCATAAAAGTGAAGAAATCAATACCAATTACGTTCTCCATAATCTGGGTATTGCAATCCACGTCTTTACAATGATCCAAAATGCTCAATATAGAAAACCCAACTCAAAATCTACTAAAACCCATAAAACTAAGTAAAACAATGTCTCCAACACAAGCTTAAAGTTCTACAATGGAGAAATTACTCACGAAAATGACTGAATCCATTTTCTACCTTTTAAATTTCAATTAATACATTCTCAAGTTTTGGCCTTTAGTACCACTAGGTGAGGTTAGTCAGCATCGCCGACCAAGCCACTAATGCGCCGATGGCTCCATTCCATATCCTGCTTGCCTTGTTTTTTTAACCTCAGAGTTCTGCGACATTAGGTGATCAGGATCGAGGTCGTCGATTCATTCGGTGGTTCTCCAAATGTCCATATTCATCGCCAAGTTGGTTTTTCCAAAGGGTTGTCATGTTGGAACTTTTGGCAAGTCGAAGAGCCACTTGGGGATTCGCCAAGTGGTCTTGGCGATCACCAAGGATGCCTTTCTTTAACTTTTTCACTCCTTTTTTCCGGTAATGTCCTTGCCTTGCTCGTTCACCTTCATTGCTACAAATTAACACTTTAACATAAGTTTAGAGCATAAATTAGGCATCGAGGACTGTTAAATTATGAAAACAAAGCCCTAAATGAGTGGAAATCTTATAATCATCAACATCCCCAACTTAAACCTTTTGCTTGTCCTCAAGTAAATCTAAAGATAAATCAGTTCAACAAGGATGTCTACAAACAGTGCTACTCAAGACTTAATATGAATGTAGACAAGAGGTTCAAATTACCCATACAACGTGCAATTGTTCACTCTAAGTTTAAAATTGTGACTAACTATCGTCAAATAGAACTCAAGCTCACAATGCTTGCTTCAAATGCAAGTTCAAGCTCAACAAAAGCATTCAAATGCCCTCACACCAAGAATGATTCCAAGCTCACACAAAGAATATCAACAAATTATAATTTCGAAATCAAATACAACTCTCACACTCCCAAAGATGGACAGATGCATTACTCTATCCATAGGCTTGCCCTTATTTTACAATCAACATTATTTTCATCTCACTCAAGATCACAAAGGTCTTTCAAAGCTTGTAATGGGGCTTAGTGTAAAGAAATGATCATTTTGGTTAAGTGACAGCTTTCATGAAGTATTGTCTGCAATTCGCTTTTTTCTCCTTCTCTTTCACCCTTCAACAATGTTCACAATTCACCCTATTACTTATTTAAGCATGACTCAATGAACTCCCCATTTTTTTTGCTCCTTTCGCAAACTTTATTTCCCAAACTCTTCTCTTTTTGGTCTTTTTCATTTGTTTTTCTTCTCTTTTTTATATGGTGGGTTTCCATCTTTTTTATCAAGATCCTTCAAAGGATAATCTTTCACATTCCTTGATTTTCCTTGTTTTTCACCACACCCCAAACTTAGATTTTTTGTAACAGCTCAAAAAAAAATTGAGCTACGAGTCAAACCATTCTTCATAGTGAGTAAGATTTTATGGAGGAATTTAAAACTTTATTATGTTTTAGGGTCGCTATATATAGCATCTTTAGTTCCAAAAATAGTTCAAGAGAATTCTTCAAGTCATTCCTAGGTTCTTTTGAGTTTGGGGTCAACTTCAAACGTCCATAAAATATCAAATGAAAGATCTCTGATTCCTCTTTGCAACGCCACCGAGTTTGGTATTTTTGAGCTTATATGAGGGTGATATGCCCTTTTGAAGTCAGGTTGTCCATTTAAGGGAAGTTATCCGAAAATAGGAGGGGTATTTTAGTCTTTTCTTTACCCCCACTTATTCTAAACACGAATTTCACCCAGTTAAGGGTATACACTGATTAGAATCAATTTCATCCATCCCCAAAGCGTTTAGGGTTTTAGAGAGAAGATTCAAGAGGAGAAAAAAATCAAAGTAGATGTCATTCCAAACTCGTTAAATCTTTTTCAAGATTCTTCTTCAAGATAAGCCTTTCTCTAAGAATTCCTTCTTTCCAACTCAAATTCCTTCATACAGTTATGAATCACTAAGGAAAATCATAATTCTTGATCATAGATATTTCAAGAAAGTAATTTGAGAATCTCAATAAATGTTTTCTTGATTGTTTACCTTCAAGCTAGGGTTTCAGGGATTCTAATCAAGTTCTTCTTCAAGATTCTTTAAGATTTATCAAGAACCTTGTTCTTTGATGTATGTAAGCATCCATAGTGTTACGTTTGTTCACCCACATGCTAATCATGAGTTTACTTTACGAATTTCATCAATGATATTGAGTGTGTTGATAATCTTATTGAGTTATTGAGATTTTTTGCTTTTTTCTTTGATAATGAAGTTCTTGTTGAGTTCTTGAAGGGAGAGTTGTGAATTAGTGATTGTTTTGGTAGGTATTGATTGGGATTTTGACCTAAGTGTGTTTAGTATATGAATCCAAAAGAATTTGGATGAGAATGTATTTATTAGTCTACGATATCATCAATATCCTTCATATCATGAATCATAACTCTTGAATTCATAATTCAAATTCAAGATAGAGTTAAGAGTAGAGTCCAATGAAGTCTTTGAGTACAATTGTAAATCCTTTGAGATCAATTATCCATTTGAGCTATGTTTTGAAGGAGTCATTATGTGAATGAGAAAAGGTGTATACCTTTGTTCTATATTGTTATTTAGACCCTTGAGTTGATTCATTCATACCCATGAACTCCATCACTTGAGTATATTTGAGAGGATTAGTATCTTCAAGTTCAAAGTGTTGAGTATTGAGTTCCTAATCATGGGACTACTACATGTTACCCATGAAGGTCCTTAAGTTGAGTAGTTCATGCCCATAATTTTGCATGAACCCGATGAGTCAAGCACTCTTGAGAAGAGAAATATCATTGAGTCTGTAACATATCAGAAAATTATTGGACTAAGACTCGATCCATCCTTCGTGGTGAGTAGGATTTTACCAAGGAATTTAAAGTTTCTTAAGTATTAAAGTAAGATCACTAGATATAGCACATTTAGTTTCAAAAAGAATTAAAGAGAATTCATTCAATCCATTCCTAGGTTACTCTAAATTTTGGGTAACTTCAAATGACCAAAACTTTTAATACATGATGAGTTACGAGACCCACAAGATATCAAATGAAGTATCTCTGAGTCCTCTTTACAATACCACCAAATTTTCTATTTTTTCATGAGGGAGTTATGCCTTTTTGAAGTGAGATTTTTCATTTGAGGAAAGTTATCCCTAAATAGGAGGGCTATTTTAGACTTTTCATTACCCCCACTTATTGTAAATGTGAATTACACCCACTTAAGGGTCTAAAGTGATTAGAATCAGTGTCATTCATCCCCAAAAGCTTTTAGGGTCTTAGAGAGAAGATTCAAGAAGGGGAAAAGTTCAAAGTTTCAAGCGTTCTTTCAAGAAATTTGAGATTTCGCTAAGAGCCTAGTTCTTTGAGTATGTAAGCTTCCAAGGGTTGGGTTTATTCACACACATTCCAATCATGAGTTTTTCTCTAATTTATCCATAAATATTGAGTAATTTAATTTCTTGTTGAGTTCCTGATAAGTGTTCTTGATGTTTCCTTATCGATTAAGTTTTGATGTAAGATCTACTTGGGTCAACTTCAAATGAACATATCTCATAGAATATAAAGAGTTATGTGGCCTATAACCTATCAAATTAAAGGTATTTGAATCTACTTTGCAATGCCACGAAGTTCGTGTCGATCCAATTTCTTAGTAAAAAGTTATGACTTTAGTAATCTCATAGAGTGTTGTTACGAATTAGCCGACGAAAAAATATTAAAAGGGGTCGTTTTGTCTTTTTACCTCCAAGGAAACCCTAACCAAATTTCTTGACTAATAAAAGTCTCAAAACAATTAGATTTTGGTTTTTTAATCCATCATTCTCTTCTCTCTCAACCCCTAGGGGAAAATTCTAAGGAAAAATCAAAGTAGAAAACTACATTTAAGATTCTTTACATCTTTTTCAAGATTCTTCCATAAGGTAAGTCTTTCTCCAAGACTCTATTCTTTTAAACTCAAATTCCTCCATACAATTATGAATCGGTAACGAAAATCATAATTCTTGTCCATAGAGAGTTCAAGAAACTAATTCAAGAATCTCAAGAAAGGTTTTCTTGATCATTTACCTTCCAGGTAGGGTTTCAAGGCTTCTAATCAAGTTCTTCTTCAAGATTCTTCAAGATTCAAGAACCTTGTTCATCCAGGTATGTAAGGCTATCATAGTGTTGTACTAGTTCGTCCTCACACCCTACATCTTATTTTAAATCGATAAAAGAGAAATCTAGGATTCTTCCCCTAGATTTCAGTATTCTTGAGATAATTGATTTAAGTTCTTGAGTTCATGGTTCTTATTAAAATTGTGATCATAGTTATTGAATTTCTATATTTTTATTGAGATCCATGAGTTAATTTTTTCATGTCTATAATTCAACATGAATCCTATTTTGACTTATAAATCTTGAGAAGTTTTTCAAAACCAACACTTGACTTTTAAACTGAGTTTCAAGAAAGTAAGTATGAGAATGAGAAGAGTCTTATATATGAGTTTGATCTTATTATTTGACCCTTGAGTCGAGTCGTTCATGCCCATAAATTCTGCTTCAACTCCATTAGTTGAGTGTATTTGAGAACAGTAGTATCCTCAAGTTCTAAGTCTTGAGTTTTAAGTTTCTAATCATTTTGGGAGTATATTCGTAATCATGGGGCTACTGCATGATACTCATGAAGGTCCTTGATTTAAGTAGTTCATGCTCATAATTCCGCATGAAACCTATGATTCATGCATTCTTGAGATGAGGAGTGTCATTGAGTCCTTGAGTTGAGTAGTTTATGCCCATAATTTTGCATGAACTCTATTTTAGAAGTCTTTTTCAAACCTTCTTAAAACTTGTTTTAAGACATAAGCACTAAGTTGAGGAAGAATCGAGTTGAGTTCATGTTCTTTAAAATGATATATGGGAAATAAGTATTCCCAAGGGTAAATATTTTTACATTTAATATGAGAGAAAATTGAGATTTTCGAAAGAGTTTTGAGCAGTTTAAGTACCTTATCTCTTAAGAGAAAGATTTTTTAGTAATAATATCAAAACACATAAAGAGTTATGTTTTTAAACATATGAGCTAGTACATTTTGGGAGTAATATTAAGCACTGATATAGGGGAGAGTTCATACAACTCACATCCCCCTAAACCATGTAGCCAATGTGGGTAGAAAGGGTCATACTTTTTAGCCAACATGAACACTGAGTTGAGGAAGAGTAAAATGGGTTGATTTTATTTAAACTGATATATAGGAACTAAGTATTCCCAAGAGTAAATATTTTTACATTTAAAATGAGAGGAAACTGATATTTCCAAAATACTTTTGAGCTGTTTGAGTACTATCTCTTTTAAGAGAAAGAATTTTGAGTAATAATCTCAAAACACATAAAGAGTTATGTTTTTAAACATATGAGCTAGCTATATTTTGGGAGTAGTATTGAGCATCGATATGAGGGAGATTTCAGAAAACTCACAACATTCATAGACTATGTAGCCAACGTGGGTAGAAAGGGTCATACTTTTTAGATGATTTTGTAATGCTTTTTAGCATAGACTAGTAGATCACTTAGTAGTAGATTCTATACCTCAGAAAAGTAAACGACAATTTTGGCAACGTGGGCTAGACGTTGTATCATCACATAGCTCATAGTGATGGTTGTCGCTTAGAGAATCTCCCACGGAGAAATTTTGTATTCTTATATATGAAGTGAGTATTATTATTTTTTTAAGTACATTAAGTTGCTATCTGCAGTTTTACAACTTTCTATATATTGCATCTTTTGTTGTTGCTTTACCCTTAAGTATCCAGAGTTGAGTATCTTATTGCAAAGTTGAGCCCCATATCTTTGAATTGAGAATCTAATCTTTGAGTTGATTATTTTATTCTTGAGTTGAGTTGAGTTGAGTTGAGTGCGTTGAGAAGAGGTGATTATGTTTCCTTTTTAACAAGTTCAAGATTATCTCTATTCTTTTGAATTCCCCTCACATGCTCGTAAATTCCCTGTATTGATTCATTTGGCCTGCATTATTTCATGATGTAGATACAGGTACTCAGGATCAACAACAAGTGTTTCATTGAGGTCATGTCATATCTAGTCAGCTTTGGTGAGCCTTGTGATATTTCAGAGGACTTCACCTTTATCTCAAAGTTAGTAGTTTTGAGATGTTCTGGGTCTTTTTTTGATAGCCTTTTGAAATAGTAAAGTTTTCATAGATAGACAGAGTTGAGGAGTTTATGTATTTTCTTTTATTTTGAGTATTGTACAGACTTTTAATAAAGTTGAGAATTTGAGTTCAATGAAAGTTATTTTAGTCTTAAACTTTTGTATGCTTGATTAGTCTTCCGCTTGTAGCAATCCAAGATGAGGGTTTGCTTGGGGACTAGAAATGGTTCTCGAGTCCCAGCCACTTTAAAGGTGTAGGCTTGGGTCTTGACAACTTGGTATCAGAGCAGAGAATTCAAGTGTCCTAGGGTGTCTATGAAGTCGTGTTAATAGGATCATGTTTATTATTGTGAGGGCCCCACTTGTATAAATGAGGGACTACAGACATTTAAGAAAAGTTTACCTTCTATCATACTCGTAATCACGCAATAGAGTTATGTCATAGAGACTCATTCTAACTCGTGTATTCTCATATCCATTCGACTACCCCTCATACTAGAAGTGGTTGAAAATAAAATTTAGTTCTTTGTTGATGAGTTTCTCTTAGAAAAGTCTTGTGGAAGTCATGAGACTCCAGAGGGGCTTGAGAGAAATGCGGGAGTGAGTTAAGTGTTATGTTTGAAAAAATGCACTCATATAATCGTGCATTTGAGCTAAAAGCGACTTGTACTCTCTTCTCTAAGACCTATTTCAGCTAAGATTCTTATGAGGAAGTATGTTTAGATCTTGGGTTGTATTCTGATCCAAAAAGGTATCATGAGTTATGAAATTATGAGCACTAGTAGTGAAAGTGCCCAAAGTTAGAGGAAAGTATGCAGAGGTTCAGTAATCAAAGGAAAGGAGATAGTGATGGGGCAGATTATGTCATTGCAATCATGCACCCAGATAGTTATAAGTGATGAGTTCCTTTCTTAGTGGAATAAGGAATAATAATGTTGTAGAGAGTTCTGGATAGAAGGAAGAGTAATAGTTACTAGCTATGATGAGATAGAGTATATTTTAACCAAAATAGAGTTTATATTGGTGTGACATCATGTTAGAGGAGACTAAATTCATGTTTTTAATAAAAGAACATAGTATTCATGAAGTCATAGATCTAATCTATTCATATGATTTGTTTGAGAAGGCCATGTTGTTCGCAAGGTTATAGAATTGATTAAGAAATGAGGTACAATAAGTGGGAAAATAGTACTTAAGTTGTAAAAGGGGGATGTAGACCAGTTTAGAGATGATAGAATAGGTCAATATATTTCAAATGTAAGCTTTACACCTAAGGGGGAGATGATAAGATTTGAAATCAAGTCAAGTGTTGAGAATAAGATAGTAATGAGCTCAAAAGAGTACGGGAGATATTTTTCAGAGGTCTTTTTAGTAGAAGAGTAATGATAGGAGAAGGAGATTCATGTCCTCATCGTGATAATGATGGTGTGATAATTTCACCTAAGGTTATAAATGAGTAGGAAGAGGAGGATGAGGTTTTACTATGAGAATTATTTAAATGAGAACCCTTAGTTGCTTTTGTGTAGTAATGTGGGAAATTCTAGTTGGTATGACAGAGATGATAAGGGAATGAGAAATTCTTAAGGATCACCTTAGTAGGAGTACATGGAGTTGTTAGAATGTTAAGATTGAATGTGGTGGTGTTAAACATGAGGTAGTTCTTTATATGAGCCCAATGTTGATAAAATAAGAAGGTAAAGAGTAATGTTCTTGGGATGAGACTTTTTATAGAGGTATAGAACACGAACCTTAGGATTTGGGTTAAGCTTGAATATAGTAAGAGTGTGCTATTAGACTCGGGACTTTGTAAGAGAAATTATGTACCCTTGTGGGAGCTATGAGTTTCAGCCAATGCGGCATGGTAATCATATCTTACTTCATGTCCAGACTCCCTCTGTTTAGATAAGACAACCCCAGAGAGAGTTACTATGTTCACAACAACATTGTTCTTGACTTAGGTGCTATTGAAGGTCCCGAATCATGGTGTGAATCAGCCCAGCTTGTGTTAGTAGGCAATTTCATGAGTTAGAAGAGATAGTGAGAGTAACCCCTTTCCATACCTAGTCCATCCTTCATTCGAGGACGAATGATCCCAAGAAGGAAATAATGTAACACCTCAGAAAATTTTTAACCTAAGACTCAAACCATTCTTCGTAGTAAGTAAAATTTTATCAAGTTTTAGGGTCGTTAGATGTAGCACTTTGAGTTTTAAAAAGAACTAAAGAGAATTTCTCCAATCCATTCCTAGGTTCTTCTATGTTTGGGGTCAACTTGAAACGACCATAACTTTTAGCACATAATGATTAGGAGAACCATAAGATATCAAATAAAAGATCTCTCAGGCCTCTTTTCAACGCCACTGAGTTTTCTAATTTTCAAGGTTGTATGAGACATATATGCCCTTTTGAAGTCATGTTATCCATTTCGGGAAAGTTACCTGAAAAAAAGGAGGGGTAGTTTAGTATTTTCCTTAACCCACTTATTCTAAATGCAATTTCACCCAATTAATGGTCTAAACTAAATAGAATAAGTTTCCTTCATCCCCAAAGTGTTTAGGTTCTAAAGAGAAGGTTCAAGAGGAGAAAAAAATCAAGGTAGACTCCGTTCAAGATTCTTTTAATCTTTTTCAAAATTCTTTCAATCTTTTTCAACATTTTTTCAAGATTTTTCAAGATTTTTTCAAATTATTTTAAGATTGTTTCAATCTTTTTCAAGATTCTTCTTCAAGGTAAGTTTTTTCCAAAAAATTCCTTCTTTCAAACTCAAATTCCTCTATGCAATTATGAATCACTAATGCAATTCATAATTCTTGGTTAAGAAACTAATTCAAGAATTTCAAGAAATGTTTTCTTGATTGTTTACCTTCAAGCTAGGGTTCAAGGATTCCAATTAAGTTCTTCTTCAAGAACCATGTTCTTTGAGATATGTAAGCTTTCATAGTGTTAGGTTTGTTCGCTCACACGCCAATCATGAGTTCCCTTTACGAATTTCATCCATGAGATTGAGTATGTTGATAATCTTGTTAAGTTCTTGAGGTTTTGTGATTCGTTCTTTGATAATAAAGTTCTTGTTGAGTTATTGAGGTGAGAGTTGCGAATGAATGATTTTTTGGTAGGACTTGATTGGGATTCCGACCTAAGTGTATTTAGTATATAAATGCAAAAGAATTTTGAGGAGAATGTATTTATGAGTCTACACTATCATTGAGATTTTTCACACCATGAATCCTAACTCTTGAATTCATAATTTAAATTCAAGAACGAGTTCAACAAAGTCTTTGAGTACAATTGTGAATCATATGAGATGAATAGTCGATTTAAGCTAAGTTTTGAGGAAGTAAGTATTAGAATGAGAAGAGTCGTATACCTGAGTTCCATATTGTTATTTAGACCCTTGAGTCGAGTCGTTCATGACCATAAATTCCACATAAAGTCCATGATTTGAGTATCTTTGAGAGGAGTAGTATCTTCAAGTTCTAAGTCTTGAGTATTTAGTTCCTAATCATTTTGGGATTATATTCTTAATCGTGCGACTACTACATGTTACCCATGGAGGTCCTTAAGTTGAGTAGTTCATGTCCATAATTCTGCATGAACCCGATGAGTCGAGTAGTCTTGAGATGAGATGTATCATTGAGTCCTTGAGTTTTGTAGTTCATGTCCATAATTTCGCATGAACCCTCCGAGTCGAGCACTCTTGAGATGAGTAGTATCATTGACTCCTGGAGTTTTGGAGTTTTTGAGTTCCAAGTATTGAGTTCTATGCATGGTTATTGAAAGTCTTTAATTGAGTTGTTCATGTCAATAATTCGGCATGAACCCGACTTTAAGAAATCTTTTTACAAATTGTATTAAAACTTTTTTAAAGACTTGAGAACCAAGTTGAGGAAGAGTAGAGTTGAGTTCATTGTCTTTATAATGATATATGGGAAGTAAGTTTTTCCAAGAGTAAATGTTTTTACATTCAAGATAAGAGAAAATTGAGATTTCCAAAAGAATTTTGAGCAGTTTGAGTACCATCTATTTTAAGAGAAAGAATTTTGAGTAATATTCTCAAAACACAGAAAGAGCTATATTTTTAAATGTATGAGCTAGTTATATTTTGGGAGTAGTATTGAGCACCGATACAAGAAAAGTTCAGACAACTCACAGCCCCCATAAACCATGTAGCAAACGTGGGTAGAAAGGGTCATACTTCTTAGATGATTCCTTAATGTGTTATAGCATAGACTAGTGGATCCACTTAGTTGTAGGTTCTATACCGCAGCAAATTATAGGAATGTTCTAGCAACGTGGGCTAGACGTTGTATCATCACATAACTCATAGTGATGGTTGTCGGTCACAGAATCTCCCACAAAGAAATTTTGTATTTTTATATACAAAATAAGTATTATTGTATTTTTAAATACATTTTGTTTCTATCTGCAGTTTTACAACTTTCTACACATTGCATCTTTTATTGTTGCTTTGCCCTTGAATATCCAGAGTTGAGTATCCTAATGTTGAGTTAATCCCTAAATCTTTGAGTTGAGTTGAGTTGAGTTGAGTGAGTTGAGAAGACGGTAATTATGTTTCCTTTTTATCAAGTTCAAGCTTATGTATATGCTTTAGAATTCCCCTAACATGCTCATACATTCCATGTATTGAGCCATTCTGCCTGCTGTGACACAGATACAGGTACTCGGGATCATCAACAAGTGTTTCGTTGAGGTCATGCGATACTTGAGTCACCTTGGGTAAGCCTTCTTATATTTCGGGGGACTTCACATTTATCGTACATTTAGTAGTTTTGAATTGTCGTAGGTCTTGTCCTGATATCCTTATATAATAGTAGAGGCTTCATAGATAGACAAAGTCGAGGAGTTTCTGTATTCACTTTTATTTTGAGTATTGTACATGCTTTGAAAAAGGTTGAGTATTTGAGTTCAATGAAATTTAATTCAGTTTTAATCTTTTGTATGCTTGACTTATTCTTCTGCTTGTAGCCAACCAGGATGAGGGTTCGTTTGGGGACCATCATTGATTCACGACTACCGCCCACGTCCAGGGTGGAGGCTCGGGTTGTGACACTTTTGGCCTAAGTTGGCTATTCAAACAAACCAGTACTTCATAAAGGTTATAGGTAATGGGATTAAAGGCCAAAGTTTCTCAAGATTCTTCCAAAGAAAGGCCACAAACAGGTAAAATATCAATTTTCAGTTCACTCTTCACATATTGTGCCTAAGATCATTTCAATCACTTGCTTAAATCAATCAATTGGACAAATGGAGCATGTTGTAGGTGTCATAAAGCACATAATTCAAGACATCATCACCACTCATGGCATTTGAAAAAATCCTCAAAGAAGACTCTACAATTCCTATGATCATAACAAGAGATTGACTCAACAACCGGCTAGTCACAATGAGATACTAGGAATTCACATATAACCTATGTAACTCAATTTTCCTCATCATAGCCAGACACTCATATCGTTCAACGCAGATCATTATTTAAGTCATCGATATTGATCACAATCGACAACCAAAATTGAAACAACCACAACCAAACACATCAATAGGTGGAAAATTTTTAAAATCGGTTCAAAATCATATACAATTCAAAACAAAGGACAAACACAACAGATTAACCCCACACACACACACACATATATATATATATATGTATATATATATATATATAAAAATAAAATATACAATCCAACATTCAAAAAAAATGACAAAAATCTAAAAAACAACCCAAAAAAGGTAGGTATAGAACTGCATTACCTCGCAAAACTAATCTAGCAGTTGTCCTCAAATGCAAAGAAATAACACAACAATCTAAGATGACAGAAATGGAGTAAAAAGGGTAATCTTGCAAGGCTAAGCCAAGGGTTAGCTCTGCATATCGGTGACTCCATATGTCTGAGCATCAATGCCCAGCTCATCAGCATCCTTGGCTCCACATGAGCCCACCATCGATGTCTCTCTGGAAAAAGCCTGCACATTTGTCTCAACTATGGCTCCCTAGAGATCTACTAAGTCATCATACATATTTGTGTCTCTAATACCAAGATCCTCATCATCAGTCTCAGCCTCAAACTCAATAGTTGCGCCCTCTATATCAATATCTCCAGTCATATTATTTGGAAGAATCTCTGAACTGGCAGGGACATCTGCACTTGATATATCAAAAATCTCCACCGTACCAAAAAGCATTGACAAATCTATGGACATCAGCTCGTCCACACCTCTTCTCAACCAAGTAACATCGGCCTTTAAGGTTGTCACAATAGCAGAATCACCTCCACCATGCTCAAAAGCATCTACCCTCATAGCAAGGGCATTTAGTGAAAGTCAATGTTCATTGATCAACTCCCGATGCTCTCTCATCTTAGCACTAATTGAGGCCAAGGCAGCAACGATCGCTTTCTCTATCATCCCAGGCACAGTGGCCTCAACCCAATTAAGCCATATGGTCAATCTTGTATAACATGGCCTGGTGATAAGGGGTCGAGAGATAGTATTAGAGGGAGGGGATACAGAAGATGAACTAGGAGGTACAGATGTAAAGGGGATAAATATACATATACGCCTCACTGGCCTAAGAAGGAATTATTGCCTCAGTCAGCAATATATCATCATCAACTGTCGGGGATGTAACCACGAGTGCAGCTCTCCTCCTATTTGCTTCATCTTTCATGTACTCTACCCGATTTATCGGTTGTTAGATGAGGAAGTGGGAGTCCACATCTATTTTTTTATTCATACAGATAAGGGCCCGCCTAAGGAGCTCAGTGATCAGCACCGAAAATGGAAGAGAAGTATGACTCTGATTGGCCCTCATGTCTATCTCCTTCTCTATAATCAAAACTAAGTTCAACTTCTCTTGATCTAAGATACAGACAAAACACACAACCTTCGGGTGTCGTAGGATTGACTCATTCAACGGGTGTATGATAATGTTGCAGATGAATGTGGACAAGTATCTAGATGCCACATTTAGATCCTTCTTCTCAATAGGAACATCAGCCTCAATCAATTGAGGTGTGGTGTCAGAAATCAGTAGCGCTACCCAACCCTTCAAATCATCGAGAGTCTTTTTCTGGATTTTGTCTATGTATTAGTGAATCAAGTTCAGTATATACCCCAGTGCCTCATTTATATAAAAGTTGATGCACTCCACCTTCTTCCCCCCAACTACCACAAAGTCAACCAGCTTAAAAGCACTAGCCTTTTTCTTTCCCTTCGTAACCAACTCCATGTATGCCGAATAAAACTCCCAAACGGCCTCAAGTCTTTATGAGGATTCCAAATTTGTGAAACTTCAAGGTGTCCACACTTCTGGATACTTGTCTACTACATCATTTGTAGACAACCACTTCTTTTCAAGAATGGTCCTCAAACCCTTGGCCTTTATCTTGTTGAGTAACCGGGGTGGAGGGGCATGTACTAGTGCCTGGGCAGGAGCTGGAGGAAACGGAGGAGGCAGCAAGGTCCTAGACAAATCATTCATTGACTTGGAGCGTAGCTCCACTCTCCTAGCCTTTAAGTGTTGGTCATCTTTTAGCTCAAAGACGGAGGCTGGAGAACTACCATTAGAGTGTCCCTCACTCACAGAAGTAGTGAGATTTGTGGATAGACACCCTCACTGTCGTAGCTCCCCTATTATTGTGTGGTTTGTGCATGACCCTTGCCCTTGCGTTTTCCCTCTTTTGGAGGAAGTTTGGAAATTGGGATTTGGGAGGTGGCAACCTCCTCATTAATAACAATCCCTCTATCCCACTTTCACGTGGTTGATTCCTTCATACATCCTTGGATCTAGAGATTTCTGTAAAACAAAACCACACACGTTAGATGTAATACGAAGGAATGTTCAAAGTTTGATAAATGCACGGAAATATTTGCCAAACCCCTTTCGCGAGCCAACTCGGGCTCGCCAAAATTTACAGAGTAAAATCCCTCAAAAGTAGGCACATGTCGATGATGTCCAGGTTCATTTGGTGAACTAGAAATACCTCATCGAATGTTACAGAATAATTTCAGGAATTAAGGATGCATAAAGGTAATCAAATGGAACTTTCGGCGAGTCGCCAAGTGAACACGGTGAGCTCAAGAATAAAACCAAAAGTTACAGAACTCAAGCCAATAAAATGGATAATTATAATTCAATAGAGGGGTCTTTAGGTGAACCACCGAACCACTCGGCCAGCTTGACCCAGCTCTTCGAATAGTCCAACCTGCCATATTTTCACCCCAACCTTCAAAATCAAATCCACAGCCCACAAAAACAAAATTAACCCACTATTCCATGCAATTGGGTGCAGACACATACTACCCATGCCCACTAGGTACTTAGACTTCACTTTATTTGGTCAAAAATGGACAATTTACTTCTTTTTCCCTTAAGAATGACGTCAACCCCTCTATCATTGGGCAAAATGCAAAAATTGTCACAATTTAGGGTTACTCAAACTTCACCCCACTAGAACAACAATAAATTGTACACAACCCAACAAATTTAACATGATTATACACGGGATTTCATAATTTACAGTCAGTTCCCAACAATTTAAACTAAATACGATCAAAAAATAATGCCATACATTCAACAAATTATTAAACAGACAAAGAAACTACGCAATTATCATTCATTTGATTTCGCCAAAATGTAAAGATAGTGTTCAAAAATCAAACCTTATATGCAGAATTTGAAAAGTTAGGCAAGAAATAAATCAAACAATCCTCCCGAGTTACCGATCCCACACAAAAAACTAGTAAATTAGTACGAGAATAAGAAAGTATGTGGTTGTGAAAGTTTGGAAGTCGAAAGTATAAAATAGGGGAGAATTTTGAAATTAAAACAGTTTGGCCTATTTGACTCTTTAGTTCGCGCTTCGGTCTGCAAAAATGACTTACGCCGCTGACCCACTCAGTGAGGCACCGAGTAGTACTTTATCCTGCTGATTTTTAAAGAACCTCCAGCAAGCTAGGGGATTCAAATGGTGGTCCAAGTTGGGCTTGCCGACCTGTTCGGCGAGTCGCCGACTTGACCTTTGGCTCGCCTAACTGCCCATTTTCCCAAAATTTCAAGTTTTCAACCTGCACATTCAGCGCACATAATTCAACCACAATAATAAAAACTTAAGCACTTGTGTTACCTCCCAAGAAGCGCCTTATTTAACGTCTTGCATGACGTTGATACGCTTTCAAGGTTCATTATTTTGATTGGCCAAGGTATCACTTGGTAGACCCCTTTTTGGCCTTAGGTGTAAATGAGACAAAATTTGACCCATTTGCATTTCCAGTTGTTTGATGGATACCGAGTGAGAGGTAATAGTATGATTTAGTGTGGAGACATCCTCTTTATTTCTTTAAGCACCTTGTTCGACCCTTCTATTTTGTTGAGAATGCGTGCAAGCATGTCTTCAGTGCGAAAGTTCTCCGGATCAACCTTTTGCTCTTTTGGGTTTTGAAGATCATGGGGAAGAACATATCTTTCCTTGTCACCTCGTTCCTTCAAATTAGTCCCACGATCAAGCCATTCCATATCACGGTCTCTCCAACCATCATAAGGCTCTCTATTCCAACCTTGATTCATGCCAGGCCTTGGATATTTCGGATGGGAACCTCCTCCTTGTTTATCAAGAAAATTCACTTCCTTATTATATAGAGCCTCAAAGTGTGCATCATCGGGATTTACCCCACTAACACCAACAATATTAACAACTTTAGACCCACTACCTATCACATTTTTGATAAAATATCCAACTTGGTCATCATTTTGGCCATGTTTTAGTCTCGCTTCTAGTCTTTCTCTATTTTCTCCTTTGTCATCCTAAATTTTAGAGGAGACACTTGATCCTCCCGAGTGTACCAAGCTCTGTTTATCTTGGTCATACCATCAAGAAGATTTGACGCTATTTCAAAAGGTTGTTGTATGATATCTCATCGAACAAGTTGATAATCCACACCTTTGTTCACTGAGTCTAGACTCTGGTAAAAGTGTTGTAACAACACGTTGTTTGCCATCCCATGAGTCAGACATTGAAGTAACAACTTCTGAAATTTCAGCCACGTCTCATGGATTGGCTCACCTTCTAAACCTTTAAAGCCCTGAATATTATTTCTCAAGGACATCATCCTCGAAGGAGGAAATAAACTTATGTACAACGCCTCAATATTTTATCCCAAGTGGTAATAGAATCCCTCGGTAACAGCTAACAATTTGGTAGCTTCCCCCATCAAAGAGAAGGTAACAACCAGAGACAGATTGACTCTTGTGAGATGATTTTGAAGGAGAATGAACCACATACGTCCACAAAGTTCAGAATATGATTATGGGGATCCTCATGAGATAGCCCTCCGAATGATCCTTTCATTTTCAAGAGTTGCAAATTCGTGCTAGTTATGTGGAAGACAACATTTCCCTCGACCAGAGGTAAACGTATAGCACTTATGCCACCTAATTGAATTGTTTCATTGGCATCATTTAGATTTCCGATGTCATATTGGTGGCCAAGTTGGCTACCGTTACTTGTGTTCACACTCATCTCGTCCTCTGTTCATAAACAACCAACAACAAACACAAAACAAGTTAAGTTTATTCAACTACAACATGAAAAGATCACAATCTAAACTCCAATAAGAGAATTCTAAACACCACTCCCCGGCAACGGCTCTATTTTTTATAAATGCTCAAATACACTTCATCCAATACTAGGTTTAGGCGGCCGAAATCTATTATAAACCCAACGAAGAGTTGGGGTCGATTCCACAGGGAGTGATGCAAGTTAGAATTCAATTATGAAGTGATAAATGTGATCTAATCAATTGTAGGAATAGAAATTATCGAAATCATTTGAATAAATCAAAGGGGTTGACACGTTTGTCACATGGGAGATTAGGTTTGACAATTAATACCTACAACAATTAGAAAAATACGAAAATAATCAAGTAGATAAAGGATACTGGATGTGATCAATGAAAGGCTAATTTCGCTATATGGGTAATTATAATTTACTAAATTGTTGAATCTTGGTGATTAGGCTAGGCTGTATATATAACTGCTTCTCTGAAAAAACTATTATGATTTATGTGAGTTCTCTCGAACCTCGACAAGCATAACAATATCATCAGCCAAATACCTCAATTTATCTACTCTCTTGAGATAGATAGGTAGGATCGAGCTAAGATTCACTCTCTCAAAATAAATCCATAACAACACAATCACTACAATCATCAATTGATAACCTTAATTCTAAAACTTATTTCTCAAGCAAGCCTAGAACACTATGTTAGAACTGTATTTGCAACACCAATTCATGGTTTACATCTATCAATTAAACGCACTTAAAATCAATATATAAATCATTCAACAACAATACCCATAAGCTAATTAGAGCAAATAATCACAAGATCACACACCCCAAGAATGGGGTTTAGCCACGCATCATAAAAAGGAAGAAATTAAAACCAATTACGTTGTCCATATTCTGGGTATTGCAATCCACATCTTTAAAATGATCCAAAATGCTCAATATCAAAAATCCAACTCAAATCTACTAGAAAAAAACTAAAACTAACTAAAATAAATTATCTAACACAAGCTTAAAATTCTAAAATGGAAAAACTACTCAGGAAAATTAAAAGACAGGATCCATTTTATGCCTTTTAAATTTCAATCTATACTTTATCAACTTTTGGTCTTCAAGACCACTAAGAGAGGTTAGTCAAGCATCGCCGACCAATTCGGTGACGCACCAATAGCTCCATTCCATCGCCGATTTGCCTTGGCTCTTTAACCTCAGAAATCTATGACTTTAGAAGATCAGGATCGAGGTCGCCGATCCATTCGGCATTTTGCCAACTTTCCATATCCATCGCCAAGTTGGTTTTTCCATAAGGCTGGCACGCTTGAATATTTGGTGACCTGAAGAGCCACTCAGCGGTTCACCGAGTGGTCTTGGCGATCACCAGGAATTCATTTCTTTAACTTTTTCACCTTTTTCACTCCTTTTTGTGCACTAATATCATTCCCTTGATCCTTTGCCTTCATTGAAGGAAATTAACACTTTAACATCAGTTTAGAGCATAAATTACGAATGAGGACAATAAACTATGAAAACAAAGCCCCAAATTATTCAAAATCTCAAACTCATCAACCATTAGCTTCAAATAATTATGGTAATATTAAGGAGTCTAAACTGATTTGGTTCAGTTTTCACAATCCTAATTACTATTAGGGTTTTAGAAGAAATTTCAAGAAGAGAAAAGAGGAAAAAATAGGGGAAAGTTCAAGGCATTTGTCGAAATCTTTTGCGGATCGAAGGTTGTTTTGCCAAGGGTTTGATCCCTAAGAGGTATGTGAGTTCTCATAGTGTTAGGTTCATTCATCAACATGACAATCATGTTGTTTTAATGCAATTTCATTCTCAAAGTTGAAGGACTTGAGTTCTTGATAAGTTTTTCTTGGAATTACATTTGTAATCTTGATTGTTGGAGTTCTAATGAGTTCTTGTAATAAGGATCTTGTGTTTGAGTATTGTTATTGAATAGTATAGAGGAGATTTTCTTGTAATTATGTTGGGTATAAGAATTTAAAAGAGTTTGAGATAAATCGTTGTATTTTAGAGGAGTTAGAGCGTGAGAAAGAATAAAAAAAATTGTCAAATTTTAGGAAGAAGCATGGGGTGTCGCACCACGCAATGCGCCCCAAGTAGCTTTTTGTAGGTAGAGCCCTGGGTCTCCCCGCCACTTAGTGCGCCCCATCCCACCTGTTGTACTGTAGGGGTTGGCGCCCCACGCCACTTAGTACGCGAGGGTTACCAAGTCCCCTACCCTTCCGTCCTTCTTTCCGGGTACAGTTCCTCGAATCGTAACTATGTTTTCTACTTGATATCCACACTCTAAACTATTTGTAAACATCTATAAATCATTCATAACATGAATCATAGCCTTGAATTCATCATTCAAATTCAAGGTAGATTTAAGAGTCAAGTCTTGAGAGTTCTTCGAATCATTTGAAGAAGTCTTTTTACAATCTTTTAAACTTGTTTGTAAGACTTGACCAATTGCGTTTGGGGAAGATTGGAGTTGAGTTAATTTTCTTTCAAATTATAAATGGGAACTAATTATTCCAAATATAAATGTTTTTACATTTTAGAAAAGAGGAAACGTCGATTTCCAAAAGAGTTCATGAATAGTTTTGAGTATTATCTCTTTTAAGAGAAACCTTTTGAGCATTAATATCAAAGTTGAGGATGAGAAAATACTTTAATTAAAATATATGATCTAAGTTATATTTTGGTAGTACTATTAAGAACCGATATGGGGGAGAGTTTCAACAACTCACAGTCCCTATAAACCATGTAGCCAATGTGGGTAGAAATGGTCATACTTTTTAGATGATTCCTTATTTCTTTTTAGCATAGACTAGTGGATCTACTCATTTGAGGATTTTTATACCCGGACAACGTATATGACAGTTTTGGGAGCATAGGTGAGACGTTGTATCATCACATAGCTCATAGGGATGGTTGGTGGTTAGAGAATCTCCCAAACAAGTTTATTTTGTATTCTTGCCTACAAACTAAGTTATATTGTATTTTTCAATACATTTAGTTGTTATCTACTATTTTAAAAGTTTTTTTGTTATCGAATTATCCTTATTGTTTTTATATTAAAATGAGTTGAGTTGAGACGAGGTAAGTTGTTTCTTCAGCTCTAGTTCAAGCTTATGTCATGTTTTAGATTTTCTTTCGCATGCTCGTACATTCCATATATTTATGCCATTTGTCCTGCATCTTTATGATGTAGATACATGTAACCAAGATCAGTTTTCAGCGCTTCGTTGATCCAGTTGAGATTCTAGAGTTATTTGGTGAGCCTCCTTACTTCTGGAGGATCGCTTAGTTATTTCTGTCATGTTATTTCAGTTTTGTTAGGATGATAGTGGGTCTTTTCCTGAAATCCTTCATAGTATTAGAGACTTCAAATATAGATAGGCAGTAATTCATAAGTCTTTTCATGTTCAGTTGTTTATGTTGAGACTTTGAGTTGCCTCTTTGTCTAGTTTAACATTTATTTCTAAAACATTATGAGTTAATCTTTTAAAACCATTGATTAAATTTTATCTTTTAAGTTTATCATATGTTGAGTAAGTCTTCCACGGAGAGTTGATCCAGGCCAAGGGTTTACTTGGGGCCAGCAGTGGTTTTCGAGTGTCAATCGTGTCTAGGGTGTAGGGTCGGGGCGTAATAAACTTGGTATCAGAGTCAAAAGTTCAAGAGTCCGAAGGTGTCTATGATGATACATCTGTAGAGTCCTAGTTTTCGGTGTGACGAGCGCAAAATGTATAATAAGGAGGTTGCGATCATTGGGAACTATCTCACTTCTTTCATACTCTTTTCGTGCGATAGAGTTCATATCTGTAAACTTTTCTTTCTAATTTGTGCTTGTGTGTATCTTTCTAATTATGCCTCCACAAAGAGTTGTTCGAGGTCGTCCTGCTAGGAGGAATGTTGATCCTAAGGATCAAGGGATTCCCAATGCAGCAAAAGTGATACCCCAAAGAGAGGTCACTAATGTTGAGTTTCGGATGCAATCCAAATGTTGAGTCAAGTGGTTACAACCAAGCAGGGCAACAAAGAGGGGTTCGACAGTATGTGTTGATACATCCAGGATCCGTGAGTTTCTCAGGATGAATTCTCCAAACTTCACTGGTTCAAGTGTCACTGAGGATCCAAAAACATTGTGGAAGAGATGCAGTAGGTTTTTGGGGTTATGCGTGTTGTTGATGCTGAGCGAGTGGAACTAGTTGTATAACAACTAAAGGATGTTGCTAGAGTAAGAATTGACCAATGGAAGAAGAGTAAAGCAGAAGGTGAACCAATTGTGAGTTGGATTGTGTTCGAAGAGGCCTTCATGGGGCATGTCATTCCCTGTGAACTAAGAGAGGCAATGGTAAAGGAATTCCTCACTCTTAAGAAGGAATCTATGATTGTGCATGAGTATAACCTTAAGTTTACCCAACTTTCTCATTATTCTCCGGAGATAGTTGCTGATATGAGAAGCAGGATGAGTTTGTTTGTTTCTAGGTTGTCTCGACTTTCAAGCAAAGTGGGTAAGGCAGCTATGTTGATAGTAGATATGTTAGCAAGACTTATGATCCATTTGCATTATGTTCAAGAAGATAATGTGAGAAATATAAAAGAGTTCTGAAATAAAAAAGCTAAGACAATTGCTAACGAGTTCGGACAGCAGAAGAGTAATGCAAACCGGTCTTCTTTTCAACACAATCCAAATATAACTGCTCCTTCATCTGCTAGTGCACCTTCACCAACGAGCAAATGTGAGTTCAAGAATCAGCGCAGAATTTCAGAGCTAGACATGCATAGTCTTAGGGTAGTCTGTTACGAGGAGGTAATGGAACTTCTACATGTGCTAATTGAGGTAGGAACCACTCACGAGTGTGTCGTGATGGCTTCACTGGTTGCTTCAAGTGTGGTCAGAATGGTCACTTCATGAGACAGTGCCCTAAGAACAGTCAAGGTAGTGGTAATGGGGGGAAATAGAGATCAATCTTGTTTAGTGTCTCCAACAGATAGAGTTGCACCTAAAGGAGCTACTTCAGGGATAGGCAGAGGAGTTGCTTCAGGGAAAGGCAGAGGATCAAATCGTTTGTATGCTATCACTAGTCACTAAAAGCAAAACTTCACATGATGTTGTTACTTATATGATAAAAGTCTTTACTTTTGATGTATATGCTTTGGTATATTCATGTGTGAGTCTATCTTTTATGACTTCATATATAGCTATGAGGTTTGATATTATTCCTGAACAACTTTTCGATTTGGGTTCATTCACAAACACACCAATCATACTATTTTAATCCAATTTCATTCTCAAAGTTGAAGGATTTGAGTTCTTGAAAAGTTTTTCTTGAAATTCCATTTGTAATCTTGATTGTTAGAGTTTTGTTGAGTTCTTTTGATGAGGATATTGTGTTTTAGTATTCTTCTAGAATACTTTAGAGAGGATTTCATTGTAATTATGTTGGGTCTAAGGATCATAAAGAGTTTGAGGGAAATCGTTGGATTTTAGCGGAGTTAGAGCGTGAGAAAGAATAAGAAAATTCATCAATTTCTGAAAGAGCATGGGGTGTCACGCCACTCAATACGCCCCAAGTAGCTTTCATTAGGTAGGGACTGGCGCGCCACTCCATTCAGTGCGCCCCAACCCACCTGTTGTAGTATATGGGTTGGCGTCCCACGCTAGTCAATGCACAAGGGTTTCCAGGTCGCATACCCATTCGTCCTTATTTTCGAGTACATTCCCTCGAATTGTACCTATGTTTTCTACTTGATATTTATACTCTAAAATACTTCTAAACATATAGAAATCATTCATAGCATGAATCATAATCTTGAAGTCATAATTGAAATTCAAGGTAGATATAATAGTCAAGTCTTGAGAGTTCTTAAGTCATTTTAAGAAGTGTTTTTACAGTCTTTTAAACATTTTTTAAAACTTGAGAAATTGAGTTTGAGGAAGAGTTGAGCTGAGTTCATTTTCTATAAAGTGATATATGGGAACTAATTATTCCCGAGAGAAATGGTTTTTACATTTAAGAAAAGAGGAAACACCAATTTCTAAAAGAGTTCATGAGCAGTTTTAAGTAATATATCTTTTAAGAGAAACCTTTTGAGTAATAATCTCAAAGTTGAGGATGAGGAAATGTTTTCTTTAAAACATATGAGCTAAGTTATATTTTGGGAGTAGTATTGAGCACTGATATAGGGGAGAGTTCTAACAATTCACAGCCCTCATAAATCATGTAGCCAACGTGGGTAGAAAGGGTCATACTTTTTAGATGATTCCTTATTGCTTTTTAGAATAGACTAGTGGATCCACTTAATTAAGGAGTTCTACATTCTGGCAAGGTATAGGACAGTTCTGGCAGCGTGGGCGAGACGTTGTATTATCACAT
Organism: Solanum sitiens; assembly: GCA_016801875.1. Lineage (NCBI taxonomy): Eukaryota > Viridiplantae > Streptophyta > Magnoliopsida > Solanales > Solanaceae > Solanum > Solanum sitiens. The sequence continues at coordinate 541,413 of JABWTJ010000327.1, forward strand.
AGATTATAGTGATGGTTGTCGATTAGAGAATCTCCCAAACAAAGTTTATTTTGTATTATTGCATACAAACTAAGTTCTATTGCATTTTTAAATACATTGAGTTGTTATCTACTGTATTAAAAGCTATTCTTTATGTCGCATTATCCTTACTGCTTCTCTATTGGAATAAGTTGAGAATTGGTTGAGTTGAGATGAGGTAAGTTATTTCTTAGTTCCATCTAAGCTTATGTCATGGTTTAGATATTCCCTCGCATGATCGTACATTTCATGTACTGACGTCATTTGCCCTACATTTTTTATGATGTAGATACAGGTAACCAGGATCAGAGTCCAATGCTTTGTTGATCCACTTGAGATTCCAGAGTTGTTTCGTGAGCCTCCTTGCTTTTGGAAGATCCCTCAATTATTTCTATCATGTCATTTAGTTTTATTTGGATTATCGGGGGTATTTTCCAATCATCCCTCATAGTATTAGTGGATTTATAGATAGATAGACAGTAGTTCATGATTCTTTTCATTTTCAGTTGGAGACTTGAGTTGCCTCTTTGGCTAGTTGAATGGTTATTTCTAAAACATTCTAAGTTTATCTTTTGAGATAGTTGAGTAAAGTTTATCTTTTAAGTTTGTCTTATGTTGATTAAGTCTTCCTCTAAGAGTTAGGCTAGGCTAAGGATTTGCTTAGGGCCAACAATGGTTCTCGAGTGCCAGTCGCGTCCAGGTTCTAGGCTCGGAGCATGACAAGGAGCAAGTGCCAAGTAGTGTCTTTCATATCGGTATATTTACGTATGTATTCCATCCTTGAAAGGATCTAGGACATTCTTAGGAATACTTCATTGTTTCTTGTTTCATATCATGCATTGGTTATTGCAACAATGTCTAAATTCCATGTGTTTCACTCTTCCTTAGATGGATAGGATGAGTCATTTATGGGTGGGTAGATCCTCCTGCACCTCCGTGTGGAGCCACAGATAAGCGTAGAGGTCGACGCCGATCAAGAGTTAGAAGGAGAGCATAGGTTGTTGCACCAATTTGAGATAGTAGAGGGCATTATCACCTAATTTTGATATAGAGGCAGAGCATGTGTAGCATCATTTTGATGGTAGAGCAAGCCAAGCCTCCAAGATTCATGGTCATCCTAGTGCTATAGGATAGTTTGGCCAAGATTCTCAGCTTCATGGAGGATATGCCACAAGCATGGACTTTGCCATGTTCTTCAACTGAACTCAGGTTCAAGGAATAGACTTATAACATTCCGCCTGAGAAAGAGCTAAATTTAGAAACCGTTGAATTGGAAATAGTCAAATATGGAATTTTACAAGTTATGCTTGAGTTCTAAGTTTTGGGTCAACTTCAAACTCTTATAACTTTCAATATGTGATGATTTAGGTTGCCCATAAGATATAAATGAAAGATCTTGAAATCCTCTTTCCAAAGATAATTAGTTTGTTAATTTTTGAGATCATGTGAGGGAGATATGTATGTTTGAAGTCAGACTGTTCAGTTAAGGAAAGTTACCCAAAAATATGAGAGATATTTTGGTGTTTTACTTAACCAATCATAGGTCGATTTTTAGTAATATTTTGGGGTAAAATCTGATTTCAATCAGTTTTCATAAATCAAAATACACTTAGGGTTTTGAGAGGAGTTCAAGAAGAGGAGAAAAGGAGAGAAGTTCAAGGCGTGCGTAAAGATTCTTGAGTTTTGTTGTGGATTTCGCCAAGGGTTTGATCCCTAAGTGGTATGTGAGTTCTCATAGTTTTAGGTTCGTTCACCACAAGCCAATCATGTTTGTAAAGAAATTTTGTTCTCAAAATTGAAGGAATTGAGTTCTTAATTAGTGTTCTTGAAGTATTATGTTTTTTCTTGAATTCGGATGGGTTTGATGAGTTCTTAAGATAATCGTATGGAGTTGTAAGAGTTGTTGAGTATATTATGGTGTATTTTTGTGGAGTATTTGATTCGAAGTGATTTGGGAAGAAACCATTCAGTTCTAGGCAAATTAGGGTCAAAATTCGAAGAGGAAAATTCATCAGGTTTTATCAATAGTGCCTTGGGCGTCACGCCACTGATGCACCAGGGGTGGCTGGCATGCTGCGTCAGCAGTGGACCAAGAATAATGCTATGTAGTTTAGGGGCTGGCGCCCCGCGTCACTCAGTGCGCCAGGGTCGCCTGCCGCCACCTTTTCTCCGTCGTTTAGCCCGTCTGAGTTGTTTCAAAGGGTACCTTTACTCCCCTTTGATTCTAACTACTCTAAATAACTTCTACACATCTAGAAATCATTCACAACATGAATCATAACCTTCAATTCATCATTCAAATTCAAAGTAGAGTTAAGAGTCAAGTCTTGAGAGTTCTTCGAGTCATATTAAGAAGTCTTTTACAAATTGTTTCTAAAACTTGTTTTAAATAACTTGAGAACTGAGTTGAGGAAGAGTTGAGTTGAGTTAATTTTCTTTAAAATGATAAACGGGAACTAAGTATTCCCAAGAGCGGATATTTTTACATTTGAGAGGACAGGAAACAGTGATTTCCAAAGAGTTCATGAACAACTTTCTGTATTATCTCTTTTTAGAGAAACCTTTTGACTAATAATATCAAAATTGAGGAAGAGGAAATGTTTTCTTTAAAAACATACTGATCTAAGTTATATTTTGGGAATATTATTGAGAATCGATATGTGTGAAAGTTCTAACAACTCACCGCCCCCATAAATCATGTAGCCAACGTGGGTAAAAAATGGTCAAACTTTTTATATGATTCTTTTATTTATTTTTAGCATAGACTAGTGGATCCACTTAGTTAAGGATTTTTATACCCCGAAAAAGTATAGGACAGTTGTGAAAATGTGGGATCGATGTTGTATCATGGCATAGCTCATAGTGATGGTTGTCGGTTAGAGAATCTCCCAAACAGAGTTTATTTTGTATTTTTGCATATACATAGAGTATTATTGTATATTTTAATACATCGAGTTGTTATCTACTGTTTCAAAGCTTTTATTTATACTGCATTATTTCTATTGCTTTATATTGAAATGAGGTTGAGTTGGGTTGAGACAAGGTAAGTGTTTCTTCAAATCCAGTTCAAGCTTATGTCACATTTTAGATTTTCCCTCACATGCTCGTACATTCAATGTATTGACGTCATTTGTCCTGCATCATTTTATGATGCATATACATGTAACCAGGATCAGAAACCAACATTTTGTTGATCTAGTTGAGTTCTAGAGTTGTTTGGTGAGCCTTCTTGCTTTCGAAGGATTCCTATTTACTTTCAGTTAATTCATTTTGATACTATTATGTCGTAGGTCTTGTTCCGACGTTCATCTCTGTTAGTAGAGCGATAGACAGTAGTTCATCAATCTTTTCTATTTTAAGTTTAAAAGTTTAAACACTTGAATTGCCTGTTTGGACAGTTGAATGTTCATTTACAACATTCTGAGTTTACTACATGAGTTTATCTTTTGTGTTCTTTTAAATGTTGAGCAAGTCTTCCGCTGAGAGTTGAGTCATGTTAAGAGTTCGTTTGGGGCCAGCAATGGTCCTCGATTATCGGCATGTCCAGATGTAGGCTCGGGGCGTGAGAAGACTCCAACCAGGTAAGGGCACAGGGTGTTCAGACTCCAGGAGCACATCATGCTGTTGTGTCTCCCCATTTAGTAGTCAAGCCGATTTTGACTTTTGCTCCACCTATGGTAGCTAGGCAAACTATGTCTTCTGAGGAGCAGAAAATGTTGGGACAATTCATTAGATTAGGTCCTCTCAGGTTCTTAGGTGTTGCGGGCGAGAATTCCCATGAGTTTTTAGTCGCTTGTCCAAAGAGGTTGCATAACCTCGGGTTAGTGGAGTCTCATGGGAGATTACACTACTTTTCAACTAGATGGGTCAACAAAATAGCATTGGAGGTCCTATCTTGAGTGTAGGCCAGCCAGGTCGCGTTTGTTAACTTGTGCTCAATTCTATAGGTTTTTCCGGAGAAGTATGTACTTCACAGCCTAAGGGAGTGGATGAGTACACAGACTTGACTCAGGATCTATGTATGTTTCTTACTATGAGACACGATTCCATGAGTTATTTTAGGCAATTATTTTGGGGAAAATAAATATGTCTCTTTCTAACGGTTAAGCAATTATTTTAGGCAATCGTTAAACTTTCAGCCACATATGTATACACATTTTTTAAAGTAATTGTAGAATCTTGGCGAGTGACCAACTACCACGATTTGCATCCTTAGCAGACTTAAAATGCTTTAAGGCAATGACTTACCACGATAAAAAATTTATAACAAATTATTTACTACTTTTTGTATTTTTTTGTCGAATATCAATAATATGCTATTTTTTAAAAAATATAATGCTTTAATCATTTCCCGGCATAATAAATTTATCACTTAAAGTGTTATCTATCCGCGATAAAGTGGATACTTATTCCTCCAATCCAATGGAGAATTATTATAATAATTAATTTAAAATTTTAATAACATAATATAATTGTTACATCAAAGTTATAAGGGGTAAAAACTAATTCATTCATGTAAAAGACAGAGCTTGATTAAATTTGATAATATTCAAAGAAAATTATAATATATTTCTTGATTGATTGAAGTACTCGAACTCCTATATATATTCATAAGATTTCACTTAAATAATATTTAAAACAAAGAGTTATATATCTTTTCATTTCAAAAGATTAATTCAAAATATATTCTTTATATTTTTAATTTCCTCTTTTACTCTCGTGATTGCATATCATATCATATCATCATTGTTATTTTTTTTACCTTTTTTGTCTGTCCTATATGATATATAATTTCACTTTTTTCATGCATTAACAAATGCTTTTATTTTAATAGTTCTCAATTTCTCTTAGCAATCATATAAAGCGAGAATTCAAAAACGTATTTATTAATATACTAATGTTTTTCAATTTATTTGTTGACCATCAAAAATAACGCAAATATTATTGTATATCCATTTGAATTTCAATTTAATGAGACTTGCTACCTAAGACAAAAAAAAAATCATTGAAGAAACTTTGCGATAGAGTAGAACTTTTTTGCATATGTCAAGAAATACAATTCATTTTTCCGCAAGTAGTAAACACAAATAGTAATTTTGATGAAGTCCCAAAATTAGACGAAGTATACACTCCAATCTTGTTGAACACTACTGATTTAGCTCCCCAATGAAGTAACGTTAACATAAAATTCTACATAACCATATATTATTTATATAAAAGATAAGACAATGAGTATCAAAAACCAATCTTTGATCAGACGAAAGAGTTGGGACTGCATATAACTAAAAAATCTTCTGTTTTGTTATATCTGTGAAGTAATGATGAGTACGTGATATGACTTACTCTCTTTTTTATGGCTATTTACCTCTAAAATTAGTTAGAAGATGATGAAAAATATACACTCTCCGTTTCAAAAAAGATGACCTAGTTTGACTTAAAACGGAGTTTAAGAAAAGAAAGAAGACTTTTTAATCTTGTGGTTTTAAATTAAAGTTATGTCAAATGTATCAAAATGTCATTTAATCTTGTAGTCTTAAACATGTTACGTGGAAAGTTAAAATTAAAGTGTTGCCCAAAAAGGAAAGAATTCATTCTTTTTTAAATAGGTTAAAAAAATATAGGATCATTTTTTTTTAAAAGGAAGGACTATATTTTTGTATGAAAAGAAATGGTCATTTGAAAAGACACGTACACACTTTGACTTACCATATTCTTTATTAAATACATCATTAAGTATATTCAATTAACAATGACCATTCAAATATATTTATATTAAGATAAATAAAGTGTAATCATTCAGATATAAACTTCATTTTATAAATATATATCCAACACATTACTTATGATAAATTAATTGCAACTCTTCAAATCTTTTTATTATTATTTTGGACAGCATGATAGCATCTTAAATACTCATTGATCAAATGAATTAAAAATACCACTAAGTTAAATGATTATATCATCGTATTAGCATCAATAAAAGAAAAGAAACTCTCAATATAATATATATATATATAATCATCGTATTAGCATCAATAAAAGAAAAAAAACTCTTAATAATGTGTGTGTTCATAAAAGAAAAGAAACTCTCAATATAATATATATATAATCATCGTATTAGCATCAATAAAAGAAAAGAAACTCTCAATAATGTGTGTGTATGTTCATAAAAGAAAAAAAACTCTCAATATAATATATATATAATCATCGTATTAGCATCAATAAAAGAAAAGAAACTCTCAATAATGTGTGTGTGTTCATAAAAGAATGAACATTATTTACGGTCAGGGGCGGACCCACGTGGTGTCCTCCGGGTGCTCGAGCACCCATTAACTTCGTTACGAAATGTATATAACTATGTAGAAATTGATAGATATTTGTATAAAATTAACATAGAGCACCCAATGAATAAATGATATAGTTGGCCCAATGGTTTTTGGATGGATAGTTAAGACTCTTTTAGTGTTGTTACTAAGGTTCGAATCTCATTGTTGAGACATATTTTTTACATTTTCACTTCAGAGCACCCACAACCTTAAAATCCTAGATCCGCCACTGTTTACGGTTCCTTCAAAATTCATTAATAAAACTATAAAATTAAAATAATAATTCGTCTATTTTAAAAGAAGCAAAAAATATTCAAGAATTCAATAAATCATAGAAATTAAAATAGCAAATTAAATTGAATTAAAATGTTCAATTTACAAATTAAGAAAATATCCAGCCAACAATATATAAAATTTTGTTCTTACCAAGTATAAAAGTCCATTGAAAATTTACCATCAGCACATAGCCATACAAATATAAAAATAAAGATATCAAACTATGATAAGAAAAAAAAAACGTACATTCGAATTGTGGTGACCAAATAAGCTTCAGTACAACAAAAATAGAAAACATAAAAAAATTATAACTTAGATAATTTAATTTAAAGTTTGTAAAAAGTTATGTCTTTCATTGATTTTTTGAATAAATAAATAAAGAAGAAACATTATAAATGAGAAAATAATAGAGAAAGCCATGGAAAATAATTACCAACAATCAAGAACTTATATAAAGTACGAACACAACTAAAATTTTAATCCATTAATTTATCTTCGTGATCAGATCTCTTCATTTAGACAATGCGTCAAATTACTTGAATAAATATATTTATAGAAGTAAAGAAAAAATTGGAGAGACCAAATAGTATTCCTGATTACTTCCTCCGTCTATTTTTATTTGTCATGTTACGCTTTTCAAAAGTTAATTTAACTAATTTTTAAAGTTAAATTAGATTATATTAATTCGCTATTTTAAACAAAAAAATTTAGAAATTCAAAAACTATATGAAAAATACTATAAATTGCAATTACTTGCATATCAATATGATGAAAGAATACATCTTAAAATGTTAGTCAAAGTTCTTATAGTTTAACTCTAAAAATAGAAACCAATTAAAAGTGGACAGAGGAAGTATTTAACCAACAATATTGTTGTTCATTATTGACTTGGCACATCCCTTAAGAAACAATAAATAATAGAGGTAATATTACTATATTATCCTATGACTTTATTAAATTTAATGCCTTAAAAAATGTGTTAGATGATAAATAATATTTAATAGTAAGAATAAAATAGACACAAAAGGTAAATTATCTCTTAATTTTCTAAATTGGACAAGTATTGTTGGACAACTAATTTTAATATAATATTCCCTCCATTCCATATTAACTTAAGTTTTTGAGATGTTTCACACCCTTTAAGAAAAGTAGGTTAGGACATAAATTAAATATAATTTCCATTTTTACCCTTATTAATTATTGTCAAAAATAACTAAACATCAATTATAATGCTAATTTCAATACTAACTTAAATAGTAAAATTGAAAGAATATTTTAAAAATAGTCTTGAAAATTGAAAACTTAAGTTAATTTGAAAAATGAAAAAAAGGACTAAAACTTAAATTATTATGAAATAGAGGGAATAAACAATTATTATTGAACGAATAGAGTGTATTTGATAATCTCATTTCTTGTTTACTTGATATTCTGAGTGAAGAAGAAATATTTGGTTTATGCACTAAATTTTTAGGGAAAATTTTCAAAATGTCATTATTTTGTTATTTAAGAGGACTCATTGTCAATACTTTCATTATTTAGTAAAAATGTCACAATTTTAGTTTATTATGTATCTTTTTAATCTATTTTCTAATTGTTTAAATTGAAAGAAGACAAATATTTAAAACAGAAAGGAGAAATTAAGGGGAGAAAAAAAAAACTAAAGATGGAAGTATTGCTTAAAACTCTCATCAGTTACAAAAAATAAAATTCAAAAAAACAACCGACACTCCCAAAATCTGATGAATTCTCTCAACTTTTGATTTTCAAGATTTTCATACAAATTCGACGAGATAATTGCTTCTTCCTTATTCTTTTTCTAATTGTTTATAATTGATATAATTGTTAATCATATTCTGTTTTCATATATTTGAAATTGATATAGTACGAAAAAAATTTGAAAGTGTAATTGAAAATAATTGTAAAGCGTAGTATTCAGGTTTCGTATAATTTTAAAAAAGTAGTCTGTTTCCGTCCGTTTTTATTTTCGTCCGTATTCTGTTTTGGTTATAAATTGTATGAATTATGGATAACGTATAACTATTTGAATAAGTTGTATTCCTTAACGAAACAAATATGATCAATGTATGTATGTTGTAAGCGTTTGTTCTTAAATGGATACATTTTCAATATTTGTTTTGTATATGTATATGTTAAGGGACTTCTATGAAATATGAAGAATTACTATTGTGAATACAAAATGAATTTATGGATATATACTGACAGAATACAGAATACAATAAACAATTCCAAATCTATGGATACAAAAATACAATAAAACTATGAAATACAAAAATACATACTGACTAAAACATCAACAAAATTCAATATACACTTCCAAATCTATGAATACAAAAAAATAAATATAAAATACAAAAATAAATAATAACTACAACAGAATGAAAATTCCATATACACTTACCAATCTATTCGATAATAGTAAATACACAATCAAACTTATAAAATGTGTTACATTGACATAACTTACACACAAAAAAAAAAAAGAACACAAAATACAATAAACATATTAAATACAAAAATACATGCTAACTATAACAATGAATACAAAAAACATTAAAACTATGAAAATACAAAAATAAATAATAACTATAACAGGATGAAAATTTCATATACACTTACAAATGTATTCGATAATAGTAAATACACAATCAAGCTCATAAAATGTATTACATTGACAACTAACACAAAAAAAAAAAAACAGAACACAAAATACAATAAATATATGACATTTTAAAAAAATTTCCAATACAAAAATACATAGTAACTATAACAGACTAAAAATATATGACATTTTAAAAAAATTCCCAAAAATACATAGTAACTATAACAGACTAAAAATTCCATATACACTTTCAAACGCATTGTAACATTTATTTTTTTGAATCTTAAAAATTACTAAACAAATTAAACTAAATATGCAATACACAGCACATGCAAAAAAAAAAATACCTCTTCTCCAAAAAATTGGTCTTCTTCAACTTCATGGTTACGAATTTGTGTGGAATTTTGCACAACTACGGATTCAGGCATTTTTCCCCGTCGTATATCCTCCTTAGATTTAGAAGCGGAACCTACATTGTTGTTTATTTCTTAAGTGAAAAAAAATTAAACGATGAGAACTCGGAAGAACTTAGATTATTTTGTCCAATACCTCGAGTAACTCTCTTGAAAACGTCCATTGAAGAGATAATTTTGTATTATGAAACCCTAAAAATTGTTTTAAGAATAACAACAAAACAAAAAAAATAAAAAAAAACACTAAAATCAGTAAGTAAATCAATAAGGAATATGAAGAACATAATACCCAAATCAATGTGAATCTTCAAATCAAACCTTTAAACGAAATTAATTGAGAATGATAGAAAATAGGAAAATTCGAGAATATGTGGAATTGATTTTGGAAGAATGTTAGAGAGAGAAAATAAAAAGAAGTTTAAGAAAAGAGAGAATAAATCTGGGGAGTTGATTATGAATAAATATAGAGAGAGAAATTGATAAGGTTAATAAAAGAGAGATGAGAGAGAAATTGATAAGGTTAATAAAAGAGAGATAAAATTTAAAATATCATTAATATCTATCCAATTACATAAAAATAGGAAAATGTGTAATCTATGAGAGAGAAAAAAAAGGTGTAAATAATGAGAGAGAAAATATTAATAATATCAGAATAATTATTTATTTTTAAAATAATGACATTTTTGACATGTTTACTAATATTATTAAAGTATGGATATTATCACTAAATAAGTTGGTTTTTTTGACTAGTTAGCTAAATTTCCCAAATTTTTATGGTATTATATAATTTTTTAAGAATATAAATACTATATTGCTTGGTTGATACACAATATTTCAGGTCAATATCTTCTTATTTACCTCGTTCATTTATATTATTGTCATGTATGAGAAAGTAAACAACGTATTTGAACTTTTATATTCAATGTTGCCCTAACTAAAGAATTTAAGTGCAGTTATTGAACTTCGAATTATGTCATAATGTAATTAAAATATTAATATTTGATTAAATTTTTATTTAGTATAGAGATAAATAATAATCTAACTTTATACTTTTAAGGTTTTCACTTTTAATAATTATTATGTATATATCAAATACAGAAAACTAAGATTTTTTTTACAATTTAAAAGTCCTTATTTTTTCGGAGAAACTAAGCAAATACCTTATAAAAGTAAAATATACAAACATATACCATTTACATTCATACCCCACTAAATAATTGATTACTGAGTAATTTCTGAACAAGAAACATTAATGAATATATATATATATATATATATATATATATATATATATGGGAAATTTTCACATATAGCCAATTAAAAATAATTAATTACTCTCCATAGCTATAATTTGATAATTACAATTTGTAGCTACATGTTATATAGAGGAGAGAGGCGAGCGAGACTGGGAGAGAGAGGAGAGAGGCAAGAGAGAGGGGGAAAGAGTGGGAGAAAGGTAAATTGTATATGTATATTGGTTAGATAATTGTATATTATACATATGTAATTGTATATATGGCAAGAGATATTGGGAGAGGAAGGAGAGAGGCGAGCGAGATCGAGAGAGAGAGGAGAGAGACGAGCGAGATCGAGAGAGATAGGAGAGAGACGAGCGAGAGAGGGCAGAGAGTGGAAGAGAGGTGAATTGTATATGTATGTAATTGTATAAAACTGTATATTATACATATATATTTGTATAAATGGCAGCGAGACTGGGAGAGAGAGGAGAGAGGCGAGCGAGATTGAGAGAGGGAGGAGAGAGGCGAGCGAGAGAGGGTAGAGAGTGGGAGAGAGGTGAATTGTATATGTATATAGGCTGAAAAATGTATATTACACATGTGACTTGTAATTAACGCAAGTTGAAGTTTGTATTAGTTTAATTTTTATTATATAATAGCTAATTGTTATGATATAACTATTTTCGTTAATGCAAATATATATTTATGTTTGGGAGTTATTTGTATTCAAATTAAAGTATGATATTTGTCACAAATGTATTATCAAGTTAACAAGATCTTCTAACTTCAAAATATATTATTTTAAAATATTTTGATTTATTTTTTTGTTAAAAAAAACACTCACAACAACTGTGAAAATATTTGAATATGCATGAATCATTTAAAAATTTTCATTTACAAAATAAATTTTGTATTCATTAATATGGAATAAACATTTATATTTTGTCCCTACACTAATTTAAATATAATAATAAAAAAAATAGTAGCATTAATTAAAAGTCCTATTTATTTCTGTACGTATAAAATTAATTAGAAATTCAGCTATTACACATTAATTTTTTAGTTATAACATTATAAATTCTTTTAGTTATTACTAAATACTGCAAATATTACTCACACTGTTTTACATTCTAGGTATAATATTATGAATTCCGTAGTTATTACGCTAATTATTTCTATCTTTCATCTTTTCTTATATTAGCTTTTGACTAATAATTATTCATATTATTACACCGCCGCTATATACGTGATAATATTGTGTTGTTATTTTTCCTTTGACGAATCATACTTGGTTGAATAAATTGAAATAATTTATAAGTATATGAATTATATCTTTATTGGGTATAAGATGATATATATGATTTCAACATAGAACATATTCCTTAATTTTAATATTTAGTTTTTCCCAATAATAATTAAAAATAATAATCAGTTAACTATGGACAACCAGACAATTATCTTTGATTTATGTACACAGTCAATCGAGAAGTCAAGTATGAGAGCCAACAACAAGAACATCATTTATTCTGTTATAATTAACTTATAAAATAAAAATTACTATACAAAAAATAATTCATGAAGATAAAATGTAATTGTACTCTTCACATGTTTCAATGACATTTAAACATTTTAATGTGGAATAAACGTGCAAAGCAAATCTGGTTAGATGACAAGAAAAATACACAACAAATATTGTCTATAAGATAATATTAGTGAGATACGATTAATTACATGATTGAACTTCATCAAATTGAAATAAATATATTCATTATTGCATTTAACAAATAAAATTTTTGATAGACGATCTTCATACATTTGCGTGAATAAGATATATATGACGATTCACATTGAACAGTCACAAAATAATCTGTAATATTATTTTGTGCTAAAATTAGTATTGAAATCTTTACCTAAATAATCAATATTATTTACTATAACATATATTTTCTGAATTAATAATCACGCGCAACCCATATATTAAAAAACTAGTATTGATTTAGGGTATTTCTTAAATTACTTTGGATTGAGATATGAACATGTATGAGCCTTTTTTGAGAGACAATATATTTCTTAAATTACTTTAGATTGAGGTTTGAACATATAATCATTTTAAATTTTGTGGCTATTTATGTCATATTTCCTTATTCGTCATATTATATATTTTATATAATTTAGGAGTCAATATATTTAAATAATATTTAAATGAGAAATAAAAAGAAATAAATATAGTGGAAAGAAGGAGTATGCAGCATATGATATACATACTATATTTATTGAAAGGTACGCGTGTCAATATCGGTGTTTGTTCCTTGTATTGTTTGTTTGTATGTATGTAAGTTGCGTGATTGTTGAATCTCTAACAACTCTTTATTTATTATCAAAAAATACTGATACTCATATCATATAATTCATGTAGTAGTCTAGTATTAATTAGTACGTGAAGTGAATTCACATTTTTTGACAGATATGGAATTGAATGATGGGAAGAAGATAAAGATTGGGGTTTGTGTAATGGAAAAGAAGGTGAAAAGCGGCCCGGAGGTTCTCTTTCTTTAATTTGTTTTTGCTTCAATTTTGGTGGCCACCACCATGCACACCATTATTAACACTCATTTCGCAGGTATTTTCTGCTCCCATGGGACAGATTCTCGATAGATTAAACTCATTTGGCGAGTTTGAGGTAATTTACATTTCCCTTTTTTTTTCCAATCCGGAGAAATTTCTATTTATATTGATTACATACACATGTAGGTAGTGCATTTTGGGGACAAAGTTATTCTCAACGATCCAATTCAAAGGTACTTTAATTATTCAATTCTACAATCTCAATTCCTACTACTTCTACTTCAATTTAATTACTCTGTATTTGCAGCTGGCCCTGTTGTGATTGCTTGATTGCCTTCCATTCTACTGGATATCCTTTGGACAAGGTTGGACAATATGCTGCATTGAGAAAGTATATACCTAACTCCACTATTTTGCTCCTTCTTCCTAATTCCTTGTCAAATTTCAACTATCTATCTGCTCCTCTCTCTCTCTCTCTCTCTCTCTCTCTCTCTCTCTCTCTCTCTCTTAGGCCTTTCCTTGTCAATGAATTGGAGCCCCAACACCTTCTTCATGATCGCAGAAAAGTATATGAGGTTCATATCCTACCTCTTTCTTATGTTTATATTCCCCCATTATCCTGTTGAGAACCCCCTCCAGGAGATAATTTAGACACTTTTTCATATTTGCTTTCATTTGTCGGATTTCAGCATCTAGAGATGTTTGGGATCCCGGTTCCGAGATATGCTTGCGTTAATAGAGAAGTGCCTTATCAACAACTGGATTATTTTGAGGAAGAAGATGACTTTGTCGAAGTTCATGGGAATCGCTTTTGGAAACCTTTTGTGGAAAAGCCTGTTGATGGTGAGTTTTCCTGCCTTGCCAGGATTTTGGAAGAATATTTTGTCTGTTTGATTAGCTTAATATATCATTTGCATTCAAACTGCAAATAAATAGACCCGAATAAATCAAAAGGAAAAACTCATATTTTTGAGTTCCCTGAAAATTTTGAGAAATAAATAATGAACTCCACACATTGATGCCTCTTAGCTAAGTTTGGCTTTGACGAGAAACCCAAACAGTACCATATTATATTATGTTGTAACTGCTAAATGGAGTTTCAAAAGTGTAATTTGATTTGAGCTTAGACCTCAAGTCTATTACTTTTATCTTATGACTGCTATCAGAGTGCAGGTTTCTCTAACTGGTAGAATTTGCTTTGGCATCTGCCGCATTTACCATTTACCGTGTCTTATTCAGTCTCTCATTGTTTGAGTAGGTGATGATCACAGAATAATGATATACTACCCTAGTTCAGCAGGCAGCGGAATGAAGGAATTGTTCCGAAAGGTAAAAATTAAAAAATGACATTGTTTATTGCACAAAAATTTGAAATTGCGTTGGCCAACTTCTTTTTGAATCAGACACTGCAGCTCCTCTGTTATGACTATTCTGCAAATGTTCTTGTATTTTTAAATCAACCACTCTCCTGTATAGAAATCCCTAAATCCTAATAGGTATGATTGAGAGATATGTTCCGCAACTTAAATTTTTCTTCCAACATCACTGAAGATACTCAGAGAGATAGATTTGTCATTTCATTCATTGGGATAGTGTCAAGACTTATTTCAGTTTCCTGCTTCTCCTTTGGTTTCATAGACTTCTAGGTGTATACTTGTGACATTTCTTTTGTACTGAAAATTATGAGAGAAAAAAAGTTTTAATCCTGAAGGGAGCGTCTCCTTGTCAGTTGCTTATCTGTAATAGCAGGATTCATATCTTTTAAAAACATTGCAACTTTTTAACAATCGAAGTTCTCTTATTAAATGATCCATATCCTCCACCATAGTTTATGTCTATTTGACGATAGATTTAATAGTATGTTGTACATGCATTTCGGTTTGATGTTCTTTAACTTCTTTCTTTTTCTTCAGGTTGGTAACCGCTCAAGTGAGTTCCATCCAGATGTTAGAAGAGTGAGACGTGAAGGATCATACATATACGAAGAATTCATGCCTACAGGAGGAACAGATGTTAAGGTTCCTAAGTTTATTTTTTGGTATCATAAAGTGAATGAGCTTAACTGTAATTGGCAATTAAACTTGATTTTCTTTTTATGGTGGGTAGCATATCTCAGGTATTATTATGTCTGGCATAAAGATGTTAGTGGGCCCATAAGTTTTTGGTAGATAGTAGATGTTGTTTCGAGAAATTGTAATTACATCAAACATTGATGTAATGCATGACATGGGATGATATAATTAACCATACTTTATGGTACTTGAAAAATTGACCACCAGCCCCTTCCACTTCCGATGTGGGATAACCCAACAATCTCCCCCCCGGTGGGCTGAGACTTGTTGACAACCTGGGCTCTGATACCAATGTTGGGTGGTCTTGGGCCTTCTCAACCCAAAAGCTAGCTCAAAGGTTGAGGCTTTCCCTCACACTTATAAATTGACCACCAGCCCCTTCCACTTCCGATGTGGGATAATCCAACAGAAATTGTGGCACACTTGATCCCTCTTTACATGTTTAATAAGCATTGTTAGCTTTTCATTAATTCTAAATTGTGAAAAAAAATTGAGAAGGAAACAAACATTAAAGATGCTATAATATTTTCGAGGGAAATAGGCTATAAAGAAGTCTTGAGGAAAAATTAAAAGAAGGGATAATTAGAGGAGATAGAATAGTGAAAAGCTAATTTTTAAGAACTTGGGTGATACTTTTGGTTACATATTCTGAATAGTCGATGGAGAAAGGAACTCATATTTTTTGGACTCCGGGAATGTCTATAGTGGAGATAATAACTTCTCAACATTTCCATGTTACTGGTCTCATAGAGCTAAATGCAAGTCCAATAATTGTTTCCGGGAGTATCCATCATGAGATACTGACTTTTCAAAATTTCCATGTTTCCTTCAATATGTTCTTTCCTATCGCTTCTTCCCAACCCGCACAGCCCCCAAAAAGGAAAGGTAAAATGACAGAAAACCATACCTCCTATACTGATCTCATATATTTATACTAAGAACTAGCAACTTTTTCCATCTAGATCGTAGCTCCCATGTTTTTACCTCTTGGACTCATAAGGGATCCTCATTATAGAAAACTCCATGGAAATCCTTTTTCACAACTTTTCTCGTGATGTACGCATATCCTTGATCTTTTTTTTTTCATTAAATTTACGTAGGTGTATACTGTTGGCCCAGAATATGCACATGCAGAGGCAAGGAAATCTCCGGTTGTTGATGGAGTTGTGATGAGAAATCCTGATGGAAAAGAAGTTAGTAATTGCTTCAACTTATCATCGGCAACTTTTGAAGTCCGCATTTTGTCCGTTCTTTTTTTTTTGTCATATACTGAGGCACACAGTCAGAGAAGAAAAGGAAAATAACGGTGATATCATCTTTTTATTTACTGTGTGCACTTGGCTCAGGAGACAGAAGTAGTTTTGACAAAGTAATAACTTACTGATGTGGAAAATTTCCCCATATACAAGGCTCATGGAGAAACGTATCATGTCCTACTTAAATATCTTCTGTATATAAGTAAATTTGTCAAAGTACTGATCTTTTCCTCTAGTAGCAGATATGTGCTTATATTTGGCTACACATTCAAAGTTGTTTCATTTTGCAGGTCAGGTATCCTGTTCTATTAACCCCTTCAGAGAAGCAAATGGCAAGAGAAGTTTGCATAGCTTTCAGGCAAGCTGTAAGTCACTTAAGTCTCCAATATTTTTCAACGACATCTGGAAATATGAAGTTAGATATTTCTCATCTGGTCTTCATGCTGATACTGTGGGTGTATATTCTATCTCAAAATAGGGTAAAACTTTGCTCCAATTCTCTCTAACCATTGGTGGAGCCTTAATTTGTGGCATGTGAAGGATCATCCAACTGCTGACGATAGATGATACTAGTCCCCCCAGCTATAATACAGTTACTTGACTGATTTCTTACTTTGCTGTTTATATTTATTTATAAATACATGAATATTTGTTGAATTGTGTCCCGGACCTCTAAGCTGAGGCATACTATGCTGGCAATTTTTGTTTGATGGTGTTGTAAACTACATTGATGGAAAAGAAAAGGATGACAATTTCTCTTCCTTTTGTTTAGGTTTGTGGCTTTGATCTGTTGCGTTGTGAGGGGCGTTCTTATGTTTGTGATGTGAATGGATGGAGCTTTGTGAAGAACTCTTACAAGTAATGTTTACAATGCTTCATATTCTTCACCAACAAGAAAGTAAATGAGGAAACTTCCTGTACAGTCTGTTTACTGTTTCACTTTTCAGCATAACTCCTTTCAGCATCTTAATACAACATGGAACCTGTATCTGATGCCCTAATTGGCAGACAAAGAAAGTGGAGAAAGTAAAATGGAAGGGAGAAATCGATGACTGGATGGGGTATATAAAATATGCCTTTATTGGGGATAAGATTACTGAAATAAAGGTGAAAGTAATCGTCTACTTCCTCTTGAATCCGAGATCTCAAGATATATTAACCATCAGAGAGAACTTAATTCTGTACATCTGTAATGTAACTGATTTTTTTAAAATTCCCTTCAAGAGATATCATAATCCTACCAAATGGAGTACAATAGTGACCAGTACTAAGTAGGATAAATGACACCCAAAAACAGGTAAAAAGATAAAAAAAAGAAAATGTTGAAATTTAACCTATGTGTTAAGAGAATATGTCAACATCAATATGTTCACTTGTAATTTTCATCCTGAACAATGATTGATTTATGTGCTTAACTGATTTAAGACCCCGTGTTCTGCCCCATATATGTTTTGACTGCACATCCCTTTCTCACAGTGGTACTCCCAATGGTAAGAGCTAGATTTGATAGTTGAAGATTTCATTCATACCTGCATCATGAGTTCTAAGTTAAAATATTTCTTGTGGTCGTGTTTTCATTATTAACATTATCATTACTGTCATGGAGTACAGCAGAAGTGGTAGCACTATAGTGTCATCAGCTGTACCCACATTATTGTTCCGGTTCTAAAAGGGGAGTTATTGCTATGATGTCTGAGAATAGGTACTATGATGATGCGGCGTGTGTGTTGAGGAAGATGTTTCTAGATGCAAAAGCTCCACATCTTTCATCCACGATACCACCAACTTTACCATGGAAGGTTAATGAACCTGTTCAGCCTTCTGAGGGACTAACACGTCAAGGAAGTGGGCTTATTGGCACATTTGGACAATCAGAGGAGCTTCGATGTGTAATTGCAATTATTCGGCAGTAAGACATACCTGTTTTCTTCATTTCCTTTGTTTCCAAAACACTTTTAGTTTCCTCTTTAATTATTCTTAATTTATGCAGTGGTGATAGAACTCCAAAACAGAAAGTGAAGTTCAAGGTCACTGAGGAAAAGCTCTTAAATTTGATGTTAAAATATAATGGGGGTAAACCAAGATCTGAGGTACTTCTTTGATTTTCGTTGTCCTATCTGCTTTTTAACTATATTCCCAATATTTTAGAGTAAAGTATTGTTATTTACTCTCCACAATCTGCTGCAGACAAAGCTTAAGAGTGCCGTGCAATTGCAAGATCTTTTGGATGCCACCAGAGCTCTAGTACCATGTACTAGGTAAGTAAAACTTATTGTCATTCTTAATAGAAGCTCTATCTCATTAATTTCTTAAACTCATATTTTGCTATTGCCTTCTGCTTTTGATCTTCATCCCCAAACCTGGATAACGTCTACACGTTTCACCTATAAGAGTAATTATGAAGACTATTAACCAGATAAATAATAGTACTTTGTATCTGGACCTCACCTGTGAGGTTTGCTTTTAAAGATGTACTACATTGGTTCTAAGATCAATCGAAGAGGACTGACTATTAAACAATGTTTATACTGATTATCATCCGGGATTCCTGAGCGGAACTCTTTTTCAAAGAACTGGCGATATTCCCTTAACTGCAGATTCAATAGCACCGATTATGAACCCGAAAAGAGAAGAGCACCATCTACTCATACTGTCACACCGGCAAGGACTTTCACTTTCTAAATAGAAAGGAAGAGGTCAGGCCCACCTTTCACAAGAGTAGAAGCTGGTACTCAACACTTGTATTCTATTCCCCATTATTTTTTTTTTCGCTTTCTAGAAAGCTTTAATTTATTGGAGATGATACCTAGAGTTCTAAAAAACAGGTATATCATTCAAACAAAAGGACATTCATACCCCTCACATCCAGTCCTAAGATTGTGAGTTTTAGTCACCAAGGGAGCAAAAAGGTGGGAGCTCCTAGAGGGGCAAAAAAAAAAAAAGGACATTCATATGTTAGTGATGTAACAAAGACCCTAGTATACTAGTGCATACATTTCATGGTTAAAGGAGGTCGGAGAGGCTCCAAGTTAAATTGATTATGTTTGCTCGTAAAATTTTGACTCATTAAATTTTTGATATTATATTATCTCAAAAGTTTCATGGATAAAATTTGGAAAAATAATGGTAAGAAAATAACTTCCATCCATGTGAAAACATTCGCTACCGAGTACTAGAAAGTACCTTCCTAATTAAATTATTTACCTTAAAGTTGACTTCCATCATACAAAATAAGTAACTTTTTGTTTTGTTTCATATATAAAACAGTAGAAAGATAATCTCATTTAAGCTTGCAATTAAATCAAACTACAATGTTGCATTTGTCCACTCCAGGTAAAGAGACGAGTCAAAGAATAAGAATACTATTCATATATGCCTTTTCTTTTTGTCGATATTTAATTGGACATGGAATGTATGATGTTAATTTAAATTTTTATAGTAATAGTGATAAACATTATTAAGTTGATGATCAAAATTTTGATCTAGTATAGAAAATATCAAATAAAAAATAAATTTAAATAGTTAGATAAATTAAATTCTTAAGAATTATATGAAAAAGTGGTTTATATGATGCTAGTAAATTTTATATGTTAAACGTATTTAGATTCTCCAGAGTACTAAACGTATCATATGTTCCTATCATACGTTCCTGCAAGACATATAGAGCAGTATGCATTTTGAAATATATATAACAAGTAACAGTAGTTATAATAGTTATAATAGTTGAGATTCTCCAACTAGTTCCAATATTAACCGTTAACCAAGAATAGAAAGAAGTAATTGAAGCATTAAACTTTTTTGAATAAAGAATGTGGAAGATTAAAAAGTAGTATGTGAAAAATATGTGATAACATCTATCTATCTATCTATCTATCTATCTATCTATATTTTTTATTTTTTTGAGAAGGAAACGATTTGTATTTCTATTTCCAATAAATCAAAACTTGCAACAACATGTTACATATTCCTAATTACAGATTAAAGAGAGTATAACAGAAGATCTTCAATCCTATGACAAAAATTACAGTGATCCTAAGATATTCATAACTGATTCTAGATCTTCTATATACTCCTGTTTACACCAAAAATGAAACAACACAAGACAATTTATTTTCATCTTCTGAATAGTGTTGCTCTTGTTCTGATGACATCTAAGGTTCCTTTCTTTCCACGTTGACCACCAAATACAAGCTGGGATGATTTTCCATCTCTCCCTGTGACCAGAGATGTTGGAATGGCTACTCCATATCTTCAGGGTTTGAGTTACTCTCCTTGGCATCACCCAATTCAATCCCTTTTTATTGATGAAAAGATCCCACAGCTGGTTGGTTATCCTACAGTGAAGAAACAGGTGAGTCACAGTCTCAGCCTTTTCCCCACATAGGGAACATCTAGGGCCCTGTGACCAGAGATGTTAGAATAGCTACTCCATATCTTCAGGGTTTGAGTTACTCTCTTTGGCATCACCCAATTCAATCCCTTTTTATTGATGAAAAGATCCCACAGCTGGTTGGTTATCCTACAGTGAAGAAACAGGTGAGTCACAGTCTCAGCCTTTTCCCCACATAGGGAACATCTAGGGCTCAATTGGATACCCTTCTTCATGAGCTTTTCCTGAGTCAAAACAACATGTTTAGCAAGTAGCCAAGTAAAACAAGACACTTTATAGGGAATTTTGTCTTTCCAAATCATTTTCCAGGGCCACCCATTAATTTGGTTATTGAAAGGGTTGAACTTTTTGTAAGCCCCATTGACACTGAATCTTCCTTGCTTGTGATCCTTCCATTACAGGCAGTCTTGGATGTTGTTTCCTCCTCTGAATTGTTCGAGAGTTCTGTAGAATTCTACTACTCTCTGGATCTCCCAATCATTGAAAGGTCTTCTAAAGCTCAGGTTCCATCCTTGGTTTGACCAAACCTCTGCCACAGTAGCCCTCTGTTGTTGGTTGAGGATGAACACATGAGGGAAAAGTGTTTTTAAGGGACCTAGTTCCAGCCAGTTATCTTCCCAAAAAGAGACCTTCACACCATTTCCAATTTTTGATTTTGCAATTCCCTCTAAGTTTTGGCCATAGGTTCCTTATGGTTCTCCAAAGGCTAGTTCCATAACTGTTGGTCACGATGCTAGTTGACCAATGATCTTCCATTTCATATTTTGCCTGAATCACCTCCTTCCACAAAGCTTGTTCATTGGAGGCTAGTCTCCAGAGCCATTTCATTAGTAGACATTGGTTTTGAGTCTTCAAGTTTCTCACCCCTAGACCTCCAACTTGTTTATTCCCAATCAAGGTTGCCCATTTAACCAGGTGAATTTTTTTTCCTCGTTGTTGGCTTCCCATAGAAAGTTCCTTCTTAGAGCATCCAATCTATCAATTACTCCATCAGGGATAGGAAAAAGGGACATCATATAACTAGGCATAGAGTCCAAGACACTATTAATAAGTGTTAGTATTCCCCCTAGGGAAAGGTATTGGCTCTTCCAATTCACTAATCTTCTTTCACACTTTTCGATCACCCCATTCCAATTACCTAAAGACCTACTGTTTGCTCCAAGAGGCATCCCCAGATAAGTAGTAGGGAGGTCACCAATTCTTCCACCAAGGGTCATTAACTGGATATAAGAAGCTCTTGTTCCAATTTATATGAAGTCCTGATATATCTTCAAAGAGAATAAAAATCACCCTCAGCATCCTGAGTTGTTCTTTGTTGGCATCACAAAATATGAGAGTATCATCTGCGTATTGTAAATGGGTGATCTCCAGTTCACATCCCACTCTGTTTGATATTTTGAATCCCTTTAACCAAAGCTTCTCTCGAGCAGTTTTCAGCATATCACTTAGCCCTTCCATTGCAATGATGAATAGAAAAGGTGATAGAGGGTCACCTTGCCTTAGGCCTCTTTGAGTAGAGAAGAAGCCTGTATGGGAGCCATTGATAAGAATTGAGTATTTGACAGTTTGAATGCATAATTTCATCCATCTTAGCCATCTACCACCAAAACCTCTTTTATCAAGAGTTTCTCACAAATACTGACAATTCAGGTGATCATATGCCTTCTGTATATCCAGCTTGCGGAGAATCCCTGGAGCATTGCTTTTGGTTCTAGAATCCACACACTCGTTTGCCATGAGGATGACATCCATTATTTGCCTACCTTTAATGAAGGCCAATTGTTGAGTGTCCACTAGTTTATGCATCATGTTTTTGATTCTCTCAGTAAGAAGCTTAGAAATGATCTTGTAAACGCTACTAATTAGGCTGATTGGTCTGAATTCAGTAAGTTCCTTTGCACCTATCTTTTTGGGGATCAAGGCAACATAAGTTGAGTTGAAGCTTTTCTCAAAAACACATCTCTCATGGAAGTTCTTAACAACTTTAATTACCTCTCCTTCAATGACTTCCCAACAGTGAGTAAAGAAAGCCATGATGTAACCATCAGGCCCAGGTGCCTTGTCTCCGGCACAAAGCTTTACGCTCTCCCGTATCTTTTGATCCTCGAATTCCTTTTGAAGCATAATATTATCTTCTTCAGAAATTATGTGTGTCAGTTTTGCTGAATGCCTCTCAAAGTGAGAGTCTTTCCATTATATAGAGAGAATAACAAATCCCTAAAGATCCGTTATTCCTATCCCTAAAGATCAGCTATTCTATCTCTACAAATCTGCTATTCAATCCCTCCAAATCCGCTATATTCTATCACAATATTTATTCCTTTGATTCTACAACAAATCTATATGATCATGCTAATTTATATCACTATCTAATTACATTAATATATACAATTATTTAGATTTCCATCATGCTAACATCCCCCCTCAAATTGATGCCGGTGGATCAAGAAGCATCAATTTGCCTACTAGAAACTGATGGCGTTGTCGTGCCATAAATTTTGTAAACGCATCAGCTATTTGAAGATCACTGGACACATGTGGAAGAGTAATGACTCCTTTATCTACAGCTTCTCGTATATAATGACAATCTACTTCGATGTGTTTGGTCCTCTCATGAAAAACTGGATTAGTAGCAATCTGAATAGCACTTGTATTATCAGCATGGAGAGGAGTAGGATGAGATTGAGGAAATCCAATCTCAGCAAGTAATCCACGAAGCCATACAACCTCGGAGCAAGCAGTAGACATGGATCGATATTCAGCCTCTGTTGAAGATTTTGACACACGATCTTGCTTTTTACTCTTCCACGATATCAATGACTCTCCAAGAAACATGCACCAACCAGTGACTGAACGACGAGTATCAGGACATCCCGCCCAGTCAGAATCACTAAAAGCATTAAGACGAATAGGAGAACCACTTGGAAAGAACAATCCACGAGTAGATGTTCCTAGAAGATACCGAATGATGCGACGAACAGCCACCAAGTGGAGATGACGGGGAGCTTGCATAAATTGGCTAACTTGTTGCACTGCAAAAGAGATATCAGGCCGAGTAATAGTAAGGTAATTTAGACTCCCAACTAATTGTCGAAACATAGTTGGATCAGGAAGAAGATCGCCTTCCTCACGACGATACTTCACATTCAATTCCAATGGAGTATCTACGGAGGAGGAATCTTGAAGACCAGCCAAAGAAATCAGATCCTGAGTATATTTGTGTTGGTTTAGAAACACACCTGAAGCAACATTATGAACTTCCAAACCCAAAAAATATGTAAGAGTACCAAGATCTTTCATATGAAAAGAATCTTTAAGCTGCTGTTGGAGGCTAGTAATTAGTGAAGAATCAGTTCCTGTGATGATAATGTCATCTACATACACCAAAAGAAGAACACAACCTGTAGATGTTTTCCGAAGAAACAAAGACGAGTCATATTTGCTCTGCTCAAAAGAAAATTGTAGCAAAGTAGACCGGAACTTATCAAACCAAGCTCTTGGAGCTTGTTTTAATCCATACAAAGACCGCTTCAACTTGCACACATCTGATGTAGGTGCACACATCTGATGTAATGAGAACAAACCAGGTGGAGGTTTCATATAAATCTCTTCTTTGAGATCACCATGGAGAAAAGCATTTTTGACATCCATTTGATAAAGAGACCAGTTTTGTGAAGCAGCAATGGCAATAATAGTTCGCACCGTAGTCATTTTTGCTACTGGTGCAAAAGTCTCCTCATAGTCCACCCCATACTCTTGTCTGTTACCAAGAACAACCAATCGAGCTTTGTACCGATCAAGAGTTCCATCAGAATGAAGTTTAATTGAATAAACCCATTTACATCCAATAGGGCGGACATTTGAAGGACATGAAACAATGTCCCATGTGTCATTTTCTTTAAGAGCCAAAAGTTCCTCCTCCATTGCTTTTTGCCAACATTCAAGCTTGGAGGCTTGTGAGTAACCTGTTGGAATAGAGATGGTGGATAAAGTAGAAGAAAAATCATACCGTTTAGGAGTTTGAGACACTCTAGTAGATCGCCGAGGAGGCTCAAGAGGAGCAGGCCTTGGAAAAATCTCAGATTCTGGTTGTAGAGCAGTCTCAGGTGGCGGATCTGTTTCAGGATGGGGTAAAGTTGGCCGACGTCGTTCATACACAAATCCTGGTTTGAACCGCTTAGAAGACAATGACAAGTCCTCAAAAGTAGGAAGAAGAGGGGAAACAGAAGATGACTCAATATGAGTATGAAAGAAATACTGATTCTCAAAGAAAATAACATTCCTAGAAACACGAAATTTGTTAGAATTTGGATCATAACAAATAAATCCTTTCTGCGAAGTACTATAGCCCATAAAAGCACATCTAATAGACTGAACAGAGAGTTTATTGTGTTGAGAAGGAGGAAGGTGCACAAAACAAACACAACCAAATGTATGAAAACTATGATAGCTAGGATGCTTGTGAAAAAGACGATAATATGGAGTCTCAAGGTTTAACACTTTAGATGGAAGTCTATTAATCAAATAGACAGCAGTAGACACAACTTCAACCCAATATTTAGATGGAACAGAGGACTCAATCAATAAAGTACGAGTGACATCCAAAAGATGACGGTTTTTATGCTCAGCAACCCCATTTTGTTATGGCGTGTATGGGTAAGAGCGTTGTGATACAATTCCTTTCTCAAGCAACAAATTATTGAATTCATGAGACATATATTCTCCACCAGAATCAGATCTTAATATTTTGATGCATGTGGAAAATTGAGTCTCAACGTAAGCCAAAAACTTCTTCAATATGGAAAACACTTCAGATTTAGATCGAAGAAAATACACCCATGTAAACCGACTATGGTCATCTATAAATGTCACAAAATACTTGAAATGAGCATGAGAAATTACTGGTGAAATTCCCCAAACATCACTATGAATGACATCAAAACACTTTGCAGCACGACTACCAAAATTAGGAAAAGGAAGAGTTTTACTTTTGCCTAATTTACAAGTAGAACAATCAAAGGAAGCAACTGAAAATTGATTTTTATTTCCCAATAAACCAGAATTGGACAAATGAGACAACACAATAGAATTTGGATGTCCTAGACGTTTATGCCAAACCTCATTCTTAGTAGTGGTGGAAGCAAAAGCCAGAACAAGAGGAATAGAAAAGTGTATAGGAAACAATCTTCCAACTTTAGGCCCCTTCGCGATTATCGTCCCCGACACCTGATCCTGCACAAGGCAACCATTACGAGAAAAGTTCACATTACAATTGTTATCTACCAATTGGCCAACCGAAATAAGACTAGTGGAGAGCTTTGGTGATACAAAAACATTCTTGAAAGTTTCAGTAATATCCCCAACCTTGGTAATGGGTAAATTACTACCATTGGCAACCTGAATTTGTATTGGACCATTATACTCACGGATGTTTTTGAGTATATCAGTTGAGTTGGTCATATGATTGGAAGCGCCAGAATCAACAAGCCAAAATTTAGATATTACCTCATTACTTTGTAGTCCCAAAGTTGAAAATGCTGACAAGATCATTTGTTGTACCATTTGAGGAGTAATAACTTGTCCTACCGAAGATGAGCTATCTGTAGTGGAATCATTTATCCCAACTTGGAAAGCCTTTGTCCTACGGTTTTGAGGACGTGTGGGACACTCTTTGATAATGTGTCCTTGTTGTTTACAATAATTACATAACTTCTTGCCACAATTGCGAGCAATATGACCATATTTCTTGCAACTGTAGCATTGAGTTCTAGCCATATCCACGCCCTTTCCTTTCCCTTGAGCTGCAAATGCAACAGTGACAACATTTTCTTGATGAAAAGCATTTTGTGTGACGAGACGCTGCTCCTCACGAAGTAATTCCCTAAAACAGATATCCAACGAGGGAGATGGATCACGACTCATCAAGTTGGAGCGAACACTTTCAAAGTCAGATCGTAATTTCATCAAAAATTGATCTCGCTTGCTTTGTTCATGAACTCCTTGAATGATGGAGAGAGATTCAGAAGGTATTTTAGCATAAACGATATCGGTAAATTCAGCCCATAAGTTCTGAAATCTAGAGAAATAATCTTGAATAGAGAGACCTCCTTGTGAATACATAGCAATTTCATGCTCTAACTGAAAGCGCCTTGCGCTATGGTCTTGGTTGTAAACCTTTCGTAAATAATCCCACATGGCCTTTGCTGTCTTGTATGGCCTGAGATTAAGAACAATAAGAGGGTCAATTGACCCTAAAATCCATGTCATCACTCGAGCATCTTTAACCTTCCATTGATCGAGCTTTTTAGGATCGGTAGGAGTAGGATCGCTTCCATCTATATGTCCCCATAATTCTTTTCCGGTGACAAATAGTTGGAATTGAAATTCCCAGGCGGAGTAATTTTTTCCCGTGAAACGAACATGGAAAGACTCAAACTGATATGACGACATGTTTTTGACAAGCTAAGGAAGATAGAAATGCAATGATGCAAAATAACCAGAATGAAAAGAGACTAAGATTCCAAGATGCCTTAACTTCCAAGATACTTAGGACTAACTGTTGACTAACAGTAAGCAGAACCAAAACTTCCAAAAAAAATTTTTTTGGAAGGAACCACAGATGAAGGACACTAAGAATCAAAGCACTGAAAAAGGCTCTGATACCATGTCAGTTTTGCTGAATGCCTCTCAAAGTGAGAGTCTTTCCATTATATAGAGAGAATAAATATTACAAATCCCTAAAGATCCGTTATTCCTATCCCTAAAGATCAGCTATTCTATCTCTACAAATCTGTTATTCAGTCCCTCCAAATCCGCTATTCTATCACAATATTTATTCCTTTGATTCTACAACAAATCTATATGATCATGCTAATTTATATCACTATCTAATTACATTAATATATACAATTATTTAGATTTCCATCATGCTAACAATGTGTCCTCCCCTGAAATTGCCTGATGGTCTCCAGGTCTCAGTTTCAGTGTATAATTCCCGATAGAAATCCACTATCACTTTCTTTATAACTTCTGGACTCTTGACAGCTTCCCCATTCACATTTAACTCATCAATAAAATTATATCTTTTATGTGCATTGTCGGTTCTATGGGAAAATTTAGTGTTATTGTCCCCTTGCTTCAACCAATTAACCCTTGACCTTTGTCTCCATGAAATCTTCTCATACTTGGCAATGTTCTCAAACTCTAGGAGAAGTTCAGCCTTTGAATGTATCTCCTCCACATTGAGAATTCTCTGGTCCTGTGTTTCCTCAAGTACATCAAGTTGACTGAGTATACTCTGTTTTTTCAAGGCTAGATTGCCCTGAGCAGACTTGCTCCAGCCCCTTAGTTTGTTTTTTAAAATCTTTAGCTTGAAAGCTAGAATAAAATCAGGTCTTCCTTCACATGTTATTGAAATCCATCACTCCTTTGACCCTTTCCAAGAAACCCTCTGTGTGTAACCACCAGTTTTTGAATTTGAAATAAGATTTCACAGGCGCCCAATTCAAGTCAAGATTCTTGAAAATCACTATGGTTGATTCAAGTATGAATTCTTGACTGAATTATCATTGTAATAGATTTATGTGAAAATCATATAGTTCTACGATCATGAATAATCGATAGGATTTATGAATGCATATATTGTTTATGTTTTCACAATCAATAAATCCTTACATGTGGTATCAAGAGCCTAGTTTAAGAACTAGTGATTTTTCATAGAATTAATATTTTCCTTATTTGAAAATGGTAATAGGTAGTATTAAGCGAAATAATTATTCACTATGATGATATATTTTATTTTGAAATTATGTATATGAGATTAGTTAATCACCAAAGTGGTCTAATCTTTGAAGAATAAATTCAAAATTATAATGATTAAACATATATTCAATTATCCATTATTTTGATGCTTATAACTGATATAACTTATGGATATGTTGAAGTTTTTGGTTGTAAGATATTTACAGATCACCCAAAGTTTGATTATTTCATTTTATAACCATTGAACATTAATGAGATAATTTAGATGTGTCGTTAGTTTTATATATTTATTCAAAGATAATAAATATTATTGATTGACACATTAAAAATTATTGAATTACGTTAAATTCACATCTTCACATCTAAGCATCATTATGTCTAAAGTTGTATTTTGATGTTTCGCCCAAAGGAGGACATCAATATATATTTAAGAATTTATAAACCATTTCTGAATTTGATAGCAAGTTAAAATTCATAACTCAAAGTATTAACAAATGAGTGTATTATATTTGCAGCATTTGCTCTTCATTCGCACTCTGCCTTTGTTACGACCTTTAACGGTCTTAACTTCTCAGATTGATGCGAACAAATCAAATTCCATCTCGGAGTTTTAGATCTTGATGTTGCACTTTACACTGAGAAGCCAGCCAACTGCTATTACTAAAACTAGTAGTACTAAAGAAAGGTCTCATTATAAGCACTGGGATCGATCTAACAGATTAGGCATAATGTTTATGTGAATGAATATTGCGAGCAACATTAAGACTACTCTTCCCAAAACTGAAAATGCAAAATATTTTCTGAAATTCGTGGAAGAATCCTCTCAAACTGCTGATAAGTCTCTTGCTGGGACACTAATAGGTACTTTAACCACCATGAAGTTGGATGGTTCACGTACCATGCATGAGCATGTCATTGAAATGACAAACGTAGCAGCAAGACTTAAGTCTTTGGGAATGGAAGTGGAACAAAATTTTCTTGTACAATATTATCAACTCATTACCATTTGAGTATGACCCTTTCCAAAAGAACTACAACACCATGAAAGACAAATGAAACATGCATGAATTGCACGGAATGTTGGTTCAGGAGGAAGTAAGGCTCAAGAATCAAGGAACCCACTCCATTAACTTTGTAAGTCATCAAGGAGTTGGAAAGAAAGGAAAGAAACATGCTAAAGGAATACAGAGGCACCATAATGTTAATGAGTTCTCCTCTCAAGTAAATAAGAAGGAACACAAAAATGATAAGTGTCGTTTATGTGGAAAGTCTGGAAACTTTCAGAAAGATTGCTTGAAATTTAAGGCATGACTCGAGAAGAAAGGTAAGCCTAATGCTTTTACATGTCTCGAATCAAATCTAACTAAAGTTCCTTATAATACTTGGTGGATTGACTCTGGTTGTACTGTTCATGTTTCTAATATGATGCAGGGATTTCTTACAACACAAACCATAAACCAGAATGAAAGATATGTGTATACGGGGAATAGAGTGAAGGCTCCAATTAAAGCTATAGGAACTTACCGTTTGATCTTCATACTGGGCGCCACTTAGATTTACTTGAAACTTGTTATTACCTTCTCTTTCGAGAAATTTAGTTTCTTTGTCTAAGTTGGATAAGACTGGATACTCTTTTAATTTTGGTAATGGATGTTTGAGTTTGTTTAAAAATAATTATCTCATTGGTACTGGTGCTCTTTGTAATAACATATACAAACTGAATCTTGATAATCTATTTGCCGAAATACTCTTAACTCTGCATCATAATATTGGAACCAAACGAAGTTTGGTGAATGAACAATCTGCTTTCTTGTGGCACAAACGTTTAGGTCACATATCCAAAGAAAGATTGGAAAGATTAGTTAAGAATGAAATTCTTTCAAATTTGGATTTTATAGACCTTAACATTTGTGTGGACTGTATAAAGGAAAACAAACAAGACACACAAAGAAAGGAGCCACAAGAAGCACACAACTTCTTGAAATTATACACACTGATATATGTGGTCCTTTTGATATTGCATCTTTCAGTAAAGAAATATAATTTTTCACGTTATGGATATGTCTATTTGTTGCATGAAAAATCTCAAGCGATAAATGCCTTAGAGGTCTTTATTACTGTGGTTGAAAGACAACTAGATAGAAAGGTGAAAATAATCAGGTCAGATAGAGGTGGTGAATATTATGGAAGATATGATGAAAATGGACAACACCCAGGTCCATTTGCTAAATTCCTCGAAAAGCATGGCATATATGCTCAATACACAATGCTTGGAACACCACAACAAAATGGTGTAGCAGAAAGGCGTAATCGTACATTAATGGACATGGTTAGGAGTATTTTAAGTAATTCATCTATTCATCTTTCATTGTGGATGTATGCTTTAAGGACTGCCGTTTACTTACTTAATAGGGTTCCTAGTAAAGTAGTCCTAAAGACTCCTTTTGAACTATGGACTGGTAGGAAACCTAGTTTAAGGCACCTGCATGTTTGGGGTTGCCCGACAGAAGTTAGAGTTTATAACCCACAAGAAAAGAAACTGGATTCAAGAACAATCAGTGGTTTCTTCATTGGTTATCCAGAAAAATCAAAAGGGTATAGATTTTACTGTCCTAATCAAAGTACAAGAATAGTTGAAACTGGAAATGCTAGGTTCATTGAGAATGGTGAAGTTAGTGGGAGTGATAAACCACGTAAAGTGGAAATTAAAGAAGTTAGGGTGAATATTTCTTTACCTTTTACTTATTTTAAAGATGTTGTTCCTAAAGTTGTTACACAACCTAACAATCAACAAGAACAACAAATTGATGCTCCTGTTAATCTCAATGAAGTGATAATTGATGAACCTGCAGTAGATGTACCACAAGAAGTAGCATTAAGAAAATCTCAAAGACAAAAGAGATCTGTTATTTCTGATGACTATTTGGTATATTTACATGAGTCAGAAATTGACTTGGGAATTGATAATGATCCAGTTTCATTTTCACAAGCTATTGAAAGTAATAATTCTGATAAATGGATAAATGCTATGAAAGATGAGTTGAAATCTATGGAACAAAATGAAGTATGAGACCTTGTTGAATTACTAGAAGGTTGCAAAAGAGTTGAGTGTAAATGGGTCTTTAAGACCAAATGTGACTCAACTGGCAACATCGAACGTCACAAGGCTAGACTTGTTGTAAAATGTTTCACTCAAAAAGATGACATCGACTATAAAGAAACATTTTCACCTGTCTCTAGAAAAGATTCACTCAGAATTATAATGACTTTAGTAGCTCATTATGACTTAGAGCTACATCAAATGGATGT
The DNA here is from genome assembly GCA_016801875.1 of Solanum sitiens. NCBI lineage: Eukaryota > Viridiplantae > Streptophyta > Magnoliopsida > Solanales > Solanaceae > Solanum > Solanum sitiens. Next base: position 573,657 of record JABWTJ010000327.1, read on the forward strand.
GAAAACAACCTTTAAAATGGAAATTTGGAGGAAGAAGTTTAAATGAATCAACCTAAAGGGTTCTCTTGTAAAGGAAAGGAACACATGGCATTATATGGACTTAAACAAGCTTCCCGACAATGGTATCTTAAGTTTAATGAAACTATTGTAACTTTTGGATTTAAGGAAAACACTGTTGATCGGTGTATATATTTGAAGGTTAGTGGGAGTAAGTTTATTATGTTAGTCATGTATGTTGATGACATCTTGCTTGCTACTAATGATCTTGGTTTGTTGCATAATACCAAGAGATATCTATCTAACAATTTTGAAATGAAAGATATGGGAGAGGCATCCTATGTGATTGGGATAGAAATATTTCTAAATAGATCACAAGGATTATTAGGTTTGTCTCAGAAAGCCTCTATTAATAAAGTGATAGAGAGATTTAGAATGGAAAAATGCTCATCAAGTCCCGTTCCAATTCAGAAAGGAGATAAATTTTGTCTCAATCAATGTCCAAAGAATGAATTGGAACGTAAGCAAATGAATGATATTCCTTATGCATCAATAGTTGGGAGTCTAATGTATGCCCAAACATGTACGAGACCAGACATCAGTTTCGCTGTTGGAATGTTGGGCCGTTATCAAAGTGATCCAGGAATGGATGGAATGTTGGTCCGTTATCAAAGTATTCAGGAATGGATCACTGGAAAGCTGCGAAGAAAGTGTTGCGATACTTGCAAGGAACTAAAGATCATATGCTCACTTAGAAGATCTGATCATCTTGATGTGATTGGATATTCAGATTCAGATTATGATGGTTGTGTGGATACAAGAAAATCCACATTTAGATATTTGTTCCTATTAGCTGGGGGAGCAATATCATAGAAGAGCGCGAAGCAGTCTGTTATAGTTGCATCCACTATGGAAGTTGAGTTTGTGGGATGCTTTGAGGCCACAGTTCAGGCTAATTGGTTGCAAAACTTTATTTCAGGACTTGGACTAGTCGACAGTATTTCCAAACCGCTGAAAATTTATTGTGATAATACTGCAGCAGTCTTCTTCTCCAAAAATGATAAGTATTCTAAGGGTGTCAAGCATATGTAATTGAAATACTTTTCAGTTAAGGAAGAAGTCCAGAAACATAAAGTGACAATTGAACACATTAGCACCAAACTTATGATTGCTGATCCTTTGACGAAAGGATTTCCGCCCAAAATATTTGTTGAACATATTGAAAGAATGGGTCTTATTAATAGCAATGAAGGACTTATGTAAAGATTATATTATGTTTATGCAATTGACACTTTGAGCTCAACTATATATATGTTTCTGTTATTACCTGTCTATTTTCTCTTGTATACGTTATGTTGAGAATGATGATGACAGGTTTTGTTTTAGATAAAGATATTCTAAGCATTATGGTGGACCCATTATGTATTTGAAAGGTTATGTTAGGCAATAGACTAATATTGTAGTGCATGGAAGGTACTATGCCAAATAAAGTGGTGTACAACTGCCATGACTCATATTAGTTGATTTACTTAATAACAACAAATAATGTTGAATTTAGTATGTGTGCACATTGTAATTGAAATGTTTATTAAACCATTAAGTAAATGATGATACGTGTGTCAAGTGGGAGAATATTAGTTTTATGACCCACTCACATTAATATTATTTTGGTTTAATATTTAATTACTAACTAAATTCTAATTCTAATTGGATAAGTGGAGAAGTTACTTACATGTGTGGGAAGTGGAGAAGTGGGGAAGTTAGTCCAACTACCCATTAAGTTTCCACTTTACCCATTACCTCTTCCAACTATCCATTATCTCCACTACTCACCATGATGGAAATGTGGAATGATGTTAAACACACTCTATTTAAAGGGTCCTCTCTCTGCCATAAAGATATAGTCTTATCCATCAAAGTTATTGATAAAGTATAAGGCAAGAGAGAGAAACAACTTCTGAAGAACAAAAAGAATAAGACTTCCGCTCAATTCAAGTCAAGATTCTTGAAAATCACTATGGCTGATTCAGGTATGAATTCTTGACTGAATTATCATTGTAATAGATTTATGTGAAAATCATATAGTTCTACAATCATGAATAATTGATAGGATTTATGAATGCATATATTGTTTATGTTTTCACAATCAATAAAAATCTTTACATCTATCTCTTAGACTCATACTGATGATATATGATAGTCATTGTTGCTTTCAGTGTTCTGATAACTAGAGAGGAAGTGTTGTAGTTATAATTATCATTTTTCACCTTTCTTGACCTGATCGTGTGAAACCCGGTTCCCCCAAGAAGCCCAAAGTAAAGGAAAGACTAAAGAGTAAAATAACAAAATGCTTTAGACTAAACGTTTACTTGGATCATATGTGTATAACGTGTTTTCCAAGTAAACGTATGATGTTCCTTTTCTGAAGAAGCCTAAAGGGCTTCCTGTCCTATGGGAAACTTTAGGTTATTACGCCTCTTGGGACCACTATAAATAATGGGAATTCAACTGTTGCCCCTAAAGGGAGTTGATTTCCTTGTATGTTGGAATATGCTATCTGATGCATGACACCCTTTACTGACCAATTTTTCCTATTTTTGTCCTGATTCTATTCAGTCTCTTCCATTCTTATAGAATAAAATGCTGTAATTTGCAAAGAAAAAATGATTCTTATTTACTAATTGGAAAAGGCCAATCTGAATTTGTTACTCACTCTTTTGTATAGACCTGGTAGGGGAAGTGATAGTGAAGCAGAAGATTTTGAGCATGCTGAGAAGCTACGTCAAGTTAAAGCAGTTCTTGAGGAGGTCGACACTATCTTTTTGCTCTATACATTTAGCATGTCATACTGTCATTGTTAATTCGTGTTGTAATGCAAATTATTTTCCTTTTCTTTTCTTAAAAAAACATGAAAGGAATATCGTAATAAGCTAGAGGATAAGATCTAATATATTTTACTTTTAATTCTTTATACATTCTTAGATATCTAGGCTATGTCATTCCAGATAATAATTTATTTTGAAACCTCTGCTTACTTCTAATAACATGATTGGTATTGAGGATTACCCTGATCAAATTACCTTTTCCTTGTAGATTTCAATATTAAATAAACTTAGTCTAATTTTTTTTTAAATTGCATGTTGCTTGTCTATTTGATCTTACATTTAGAAAGTGTTATTCAGTAGTCTTTCAAAACTTGACCATTTATTTCTTCTGGATTTTGTTCTCAATCACTTTTCTTAAGAATTCTTTTTCAATCATTTCTATGGGAAGTTAATATTAATAATACTTTTAGTTGTCCTCTTATAATTGAAATTATGCTTATTCAGTAGATATTGAACTCTGGGAACTAGTGGTAGAGGTTGGGAGGGTGAATGACAGGACAATGAGCATTAAGCTAGTTGTTGAAGGGCTTACACTTAATGTTAAAAGTGCTTACGCACTGCAAATGGGCTTGGACGAGGAGGTCAAAAAGCACTTCTTGGAGGATTTGGACGAGGTGATATGATGTATCCTTCTCACAACATTAATATTTTTAGTAGGAGATTCCAATGGCTAGACCGGGACAACTTCTATGGTCTTTGATGATGTGCATGGAAATTTCGGTTTTGGGGATAGAAATTTAGGAGTTGCGCGTTTGGACTTTGCAAGGGCTTGGTGATAGTTAACTCATGTTTTCAGTAGGAGGAGGAGCACTTGGTCACTTCTTGAAGTATGGTGGCCAAGACCCAAATCTACTATTTACTCTTTAGAAAGAGTAATAAAGGTTTAGACAAGGACTGCAAAGTTATATTGAGTGAGAACCTTAAAACCCAAAAACTCTCAGTAGTGGATCTAGAGATTAAAAGAAATAGGACGAAGAGGGTTTTGTATGGACAACTAAGAATTAAGTGGGGTGGATTGGGGTACTTCTTAAGGATAAAATCCAAGACTTGAGGGAGAAGTTTATGGCTATGGGGGCATGGGAGAGAAGTGGGGACGCTGAAAGTATGTGGAGTATGACAACTAAGTGTATAAGGGAAGGAACTAAGGAGATCTTAGGGGTATTGAAGAGAAATTTTGGTGGGCATAAACAGTAGGTGGAATAGAAAGTATTGAAGCCAAGAAGGTTGCTTACAGGAAGTTCAACAACAACATACCCCATCGAATCCCACAAAGTGTGGTATGAGGAGGGTAGAGTGTACATAGGCTTTATCACTACATCAGAGAGGTACTGATGTTGTTTTTGAAAGATCCTCAACAAAAACAAATCAAACCGTAATTCAAAGAAAAATGGCAGGGGAGAGAAACATGACAACTAATATCTTATGGAAAGTTCGTAGAGACAAAATGCAAGGAGGAGAAGACAATGAATAGGGAGAGGTATAAGGAAGCAAAGATAGTGGTCACGACGACTAAAATGACATTATTCAAATGCTTGTACGAAGAACTAGAAGACATAGGTAGGGAAAGGTTGTATAGGCTCTCCAAGACCATAGAAAGGAGGACATGTAATCTAGATCCAAGTGAGGTGCATTAAAGCCGACAATGGTTAAGTATTGGTGAAGAACGTTCTCATAAAACGAAGATGGCGGACTTACTTCCATAAACTCCTAAATGAAGTAGGGACATGAATGTTGTGCAAAGATCTAAGAGTTTTCTTATCTTCTATATAAATACCACTGCTTCAACACATGTATCAAAAGCTATTTGTAATGACATGTGGTTAAGATTAACCAGTTGGCTTGTGGAAAAACAAGATTCTACAATTCTCATAGCGAAAAGTGTGTAAATATTTTATCCATTCTCACATAAATGTTGGACCTTCCGTACTTATTCTAACACTCCATTTAGGGTAGTGAAAGGGTGTGTCTGTGGGGGTTGGGGAGTTAATGATTTAAATCTTGTGTTACATTGTGGTTTACTCAAAGGGCATCGTTGGAGTCGGAGATTACAAAATGGTTGTGAGAAATATGGGAGAAGAATATTATTAAATTGTGTATCTATATTATTACATTGACACCCTATTTATAGACACTACATTAGAATCCTTTTCTATATAAGATTCTATATACTATTCCTACTCCTATTCTTATTTAAAGTAGGATTGTATGTACTATTATTGTTCGGATTCATATTCTAACACTCCCCCTCAAGCTAGTGCATACAAGTCATATGTATCTGGTTGATACAAATGTAGTTAATACAAGGACCGATAAGGGGCTTGGTGAGATATTTGCTTTTTGATCACTTGACTTCACAAAATTGGTAGTCAATCTCAATGTGCTTAGTCTTCTTATGAAATACTGGATTTGATGTGCAGTGTCGACAAAATACAGAGTGATTAATTCGTGAATTATAGTGTTGCCCTTCCCAAATCAAGCTTGAGAAGACTGTTTCAGACCATAGAGTAGCTTACGTAATTGATATACAAGGTTACCAAACTCCCCTGAGCAAAAAAATTAGGTGGTTGCTCCATATAGACTTTTCACAATGCATTGGTCGCCGAAAAGTGCTCAAAATTTGGTATAAAATATATGGATCATCTTGGAATCAATAGATGAGTCAATAGTAAATAAGAAAGTCAATGAAAAACTGGTTGTAACATGCTTATGCATCGAGGTATTAGATTTGATGGCTAAAAGTGGTCACAATATGAGAAATGAAATTATTTGGGTAAGGTCAGAAAGATGGCACGAACCTACACAAATAAGAAAGTAGTCACCGAAAAGATGACATGGTGCTACATAAATTAAACATGAAAAGTAGTCACCAGAAAAATGGCATAGTGCTACACACAAATTAAATACGAAAAAAGTAGTCACCGAAAAGATGGCACGGACTACACAAAATAAAGTAGTCGCCAAGATGATGACACCATTCTACACAAAAGAAAGTAGTGCAAATCAAATATGAAAAAATAGTCACCGAAAAGATGGCATGGTGTTACATATATTGAACATGAAAAAGTAGTCACCAAAAAAATGGCATAGTGCTAGACACAAATTAAATATGAAAAAATAGTCATCGGAAAGATGACACGGTCTACACAAAATAAAGTAGTCACCAAAATGATGGTATGATTCTACACACAATAAAGTAGTCACCGGAATGATGACACGGTGTTACACAAAATAAATCAGTCACCAGAATGATGATACGGTGCAACACAAATCAAATATAAGAAAGTGAAGAAAGTAGTCACTGGAAAGATGACACGGTATTATACAAATTAAATATAAGAAAGTAGTCACCGGAATGATGTCACAGTGTTGCAAAGCAGATATGAGAAAGTAGTCACCATAAAGATGGTATGGTGTTACACAAACACTAGCGGATACGAGTTGACACGAAACAACCTTAGAAAGTCGCCGGAAATTGATGCACGGTGACCTCTTCGACTAAGTTTAACATAACCAATAGCCAGACGGGCGACATATATGGGTCATAGCCGTCCACCGACGACGAAAGCTTTTTTTAAAAAAAATAATTCTACCAAGATTGTAGAAGCTCTTATAATATGTGAGATATTGGAAAAAAATTTATTGAATTACATTGAAACCATATTTATAGACACTACGTTAGGCTCCTTTTCCAATCCAGGACACATCATTATAATCCTTTTCCAAATAGGATTCTATATACTATTCCTACTCCTTTCCCTATTCTAAACAGGATTGTATATACTATTATTGTTCCTATTTATATTCTAACACTGGTAATGGAATAATTCCAAGTGGGGCTAGTGTTTGCTTGCCTGTAGTTTGAGGAGAGGAATTTGGAGTTGGGTTACTGTGTGTTTTCAAGGGGCGAATGGAAGGAGTCTAGTTTGTAGGGCTAGCTTGGGTCCGTGTGAATTGATGGTATGTTCGTGTGGATAGATGAGGAGAGGTCTATGATATGCAATGATGACAAATATAATTTTTAGTATGTCAGTATTCTTGTTTCACTTTCTCCATTACTGATTTCTGAAACTGGAGATTATGTGGCTAACTTGTTCAAAATTGACATGCAATCAAGTGCTCAGTTCTTACCAATTGTTACGATATATGTTGGATTGCAGGGGGGGCATTTTTCTGGGATCTATAGAAAAGTTCAGCTAAAGCCACTACAGTGGGTTAAAGTGCCCAAATCTAATGGTGAAGGTGAAGAAGAAAGACCTACTGAAGCTCTTATGGTTCTAAAATATGGAGGTGTTCTCACTCATGCTGGAAGAAAGCAGGTTTGACTACACAGTAATATTTAGTTTAATGTTTCCTTCTGTCTTTCCCAACTTTAACCTTTCTTCTTGTTTTTTGAAATTTCTTGGCAGGCTGAAGAGCTTGGAAGATACTTCCGTAATGACATATATCCAGGTTTGGCTTAAATTCTTGGACGTCTCACATTTGACTTTCCAAACTTTTACTCTAAAGTCATATCATGTCAGGCTTTTGATAATGTTTTCTGACTTGACATTTAGAAATTTCCAGATAAAATACTTCCTACTTAAACCCCTTGTAAAAGAATGCCGTGTCCAATCACTGTAGATACAAATGATTAATGATTTTTGACTGAAATTTCTTTTTTTTGTGTTTTGGTCAGTCAGATATCTTGTATTTGGGGTGTGGGGTGAGATAATGGTTATTGCATATACTATATTCCCTCTGCTTTGAACCACAGGTGAAGGTACTGGCCTACTTCGTCTCCATAGTACATATCGTCATGACTTAAAGATATACAGCTCAGATGAGGGGCGCGTGCAGGTTTTCTTCTTTTCTCGTCTTAATATATTATTGCACATTGGAAGTGTCGACTGTTTTTCTCTTTGTTCTCCAATTCTTTTTCCATGTAACTCTTTGGTATATCAAATTATCTCATATGAGTTCTCTAGATTATTCAGCTCTTATGTTTGCAAAAAACTATATTTATTTTCTTCTCCAATCGTTGAGTTTGCGTTGTACACATATTGTTGGTAGATGTCCGCCGCTGCATTTGCCAAAGGTCTACTTGACTTGGAAGGACAATTAACACCTATCCTGGTCTGTATCCATGTTCAAATCTCTGCTTCTTGTATTGAATTCACAACTGAAATTAAATGAACTACATATTTCTTTTTCACTTGAAGGTATCACTGGTTAGCAAGGATTCATCTATGCTGGATGGGCTTGCCAATGCAAGTGTTGAGATAAAAGAAGCAAAGGTTGTTCTATTCTTGCATTGAATTATAAGTTTTTTTTATCATATTTGAAGATCTATAACTAGTTCTTATTTGAGTTTGTAGTTGTTTTTTAATCTTTAGTTCTTTTTGTGTTCGAGGATACTTCCGTTTTCTGATATGGATTTTAGTAGTGAAGACTTCAAATGATCTAGCAGTAGCCACAGGCTCCAGTGAAAGCTTAAAGTAGTGATCACATAAGCTTAACCTATTTGACAAATTTTTACATACTGTGATCATATTCAAAGAAAGCTGGCTACTGAGTTTTCCCCTTCCGTATTAAAACATGAAGTTGTTGTCAAAGAGTGTTATCATATTTGACTTCAATCTGCCTGTGGACATGACCTTACCATCTATATTTTACCTAAAATAAGTATTCTTTTATGTAAACTGGATATGAAGATTACATTGGAACCCAAAGTGTATGCTGCAAATATTTGCTCTATCATGGTGTAATTGTGATGCATTTGAAGCATATGAGAACCATTGGAATTTGATGGTCTAATACCAGAATTAAGGTACTTTTGACAGAGTGATTTATCGAATGTCAGAGCCTCCTTTTAGCTTTTGGAAATTACTCGATAGTTTAATGATGCAAGTCATAGATAGTAGTAAATCTTCCAGCATATTTCTCCAATTGAGGATCTTTAGGACCTTTGAATTTTTACAAGTTTGTGATTCTTAAGATAAGCTTTCCCCTTGTTACAGGCGAGGTTGAATGACATAATTACTTCTGGACCAAAGACTAGTGGATCTTCAGAGAAGCCTTGGATGGTTGATGGAGGTGGACTCCCACCTAATGCATCTGAACTTATGCCCAAGTTGGTAAGTCTTAATTTGAACGTCCTGATGGATCAATCTTCTTGACAAAATAAACCTCAAGCATGTTCTTCATTCTCATTGTTGCATTTTTATCCTGTTTATGCCCCCTCTCCACTTCCTTTCCTTCTCTGTGACATGGTTTATTTTCAAGCTTTTGGATTTGGTTTTTTGGTGTATTCTTTTCTTCTTTGTTTTTGTTTGCTTTGGGCCTTTCTATTTTCATCATCTCAAATCTGTCTTGCAATCAGGTGAAATTGACTAAGAAGGTGACAGAACAAGTGAAGCTGCTTGCTAAGGATGAAGATGAAGAACTTGCAGAGACAAGTTCCTATGATGTGATTCCTCCGTATGATCAAGCTAAAGCACTTGGTAAAACAAATATAGATGTTGATCGTATTGCTGCAGGCTTACCTTGTGGCAGTGAGGGATTTCTACTCATGTATGTGCGTTGGAGAAAACTTGAGAGAGATTTATATAATGAACGCAAAGAGTAAGCTGTTTCTAGTTGAATTTAACTTCTTTTATAATTGAATATTTTATAGCTACTCAGACCTGTAGATACTTTGCCATTGTCCTTCATTGAATCTGTGCCACTGATTTTTTTTATTAAAGTGGTATCTTTATTGCTTATATTCTCCCTAACACACTATTCAATTACAGTCGTTATGATATCACTCAAATTCCAGATGTTTATGACTCTTGCAAGTAAGTCAGCTCTCTGACATGCCTTATTGCTTTCTTAATGCAAAAATCGTGAAGGATTTTCTTCATTAAAGTTCCACTGAAAGACCATAATATGCATAGAGTGTCTGTTTTAGTTATTTCTGAATTGTTTCACAGGTATGATCGTGTGCACAACTCACATCTAAAGCTAGAGGATTTGGATGAACTCTTTGAAGTTGCAAAGGTACAAATAAGTTAGAAAGTGTACTGTTTTGAGCTCCCCCAAGTATTTTCTCTGTAGTGACAAATAACTGTGATGGTGCTGATGATTTAGTGGCTTATCTTTAGGCTACTAATTTCCTGTGTCCATTGTCTATGTTGTCGTACAATGAAGATTTTGCAGTGTTGACTTAAGAGTAAGCATGTCTAACTTCTATAAAATATTACTCTGCTTTTGTATTTCAGCTCCTCGCAGACGGTGTTATTCCCAATGAGTATGGGATCAATCCAAAGCAGAAGCTGAAGATTGGATCAAAAGTAAAGTTCTTCAGAGCTATTTTCATTTTTCACATTTTTCCTCTGTGAGTTAGAATAATTTATACCTACTTCTTGTCTACCTACTACATGTACTGTCACTGATAACCCAATCTTAATTTTTAGTCTTAAGAGTGAACAAAGAAGTGGATGGACTTTGAAAGACAGTTTTGGTATTTCTGGTAGCTTGCAGAGTTACCTTCTGCTTCTGTTAGGGTATATCTAGATGGAATCCTCTGCCCCTATCCCTCTAGTCAAATAATAGCGTGCGCTACAACCTAGAACATCTAGTTCATGAGTTAAAGAGTGTTGAGGTTTAGCACTGAATTTTGAGGCAAGGAATGCAGGCAAGTTCATGTGGATGCCTTTTTTGCTTGCTGATCTGACTATGCTAAAAATTAACATAAAGTAGCTCTGAGTAGTCAGGAGTCCCTTTCAATCACATTCAAATCATATATCTGGTAGACCTTTACTTTATTGAAAATGAAAGCTACATAGAGACTTGAATACATCATCTAAGATTTTGACATTTTAGATTGCTCGCCGATTGTTGGGTAAAATTTTGATTGATCTGAGGAATACTCGAGAAGAAGCTCTAAGCGTTGCTGACTTGAAGAGTAGTCAAGACCACGATTCATCAGTGAATGAGACGGGGAATGAAGATACAGAATATCATCCCAAGCTTAACAATAGGAGTGATCACAAACTCAAAAAAAGAGGTAGCTTCACCAGTGAAAAATCAACAGACCAGGATGATGATGAGGACAAAGAGACCAAGTACCGGTTAGATCCAAAGTATGTGGTCTTTATCATTTATAAATAAAGATGTTTGCTGAATCCGTATTAATCTTATGGACATTTAGACATTGCTCCAAAAATAAAGGAAAATCTGCTAAATACTTCTACTATATTATTTGTGATGTTTTCTGATTTTCTTTTGTCAGGTATGCAAATGTGAGGACACCAGAAAGACATGTGCGGACACGCCTTTACTTTACATCAGTGAGTGAAAACCTGCAATTGAGTGTTGTAATTATTTCTACTGTATTGTGCAGCAACTGCCAGTGCTTTGTTTCCATCTTCCTCTAATCCTCAACCCTACACCCTTAATTTTCTAGCTATAACTGGCTTAACACACAAAAACAAGTATAACACATAGAAATATGACAGTCTATAAATATAAATAATGGCGGTGATACATGTTTAAAGGTGTGAATGAGAAATGAAGGGTTGTGACTTTTACGAAGAGTTGTCCTTTACGAAAGATTGTGTCTTTTATAAAGAGTTGTGACCGTTTTTAAAGGTTGTGCCTTTTCCAAAGGGTTCTGACCTTTCTAAAAGGTTGTCCCTTTTCGAAAGGATTATGACCTCTCTGATAAAGGCACAATTAACACATTTTCAAACTATCCTTTTGTTGGCTATAAATAGAGGGGTTTTCTCTTATTTTTCTGCATCGAATTTTCCTTCTCTTTCATACATTTTCTTTAACGAAATAGAGTTTTTGTGTGATCTCGTTGCTACTATTTGAGTTCGGCAAAGTTATCGAAGTTTGAGACACCATTAAAGAAGACATGTGCCTTAGGCCTCCAAATTTAAGAGGCCTCATTTTTTTAGTAATAGGTTATAAGTTATTATTCTTTAACAAATATTGAATACTATTTGTAGAAAAAGTAAACATTTCATGAAAAATGAAGGGATTATTAGAAGAAATTTGACATATTTGGAGTACTATATTTAATGAAAAATAATTTAAAATAAGAATAGTTATATTATCGGATGAAAACTAGAAGAAATAAATTATATAAAAGTTATTAACAATTTAAATTTAAGGTCCCATTTATTTTTTGCTTTAGGCCACTAATACAATTGGAGTACCTATATTTAATGAAAAATAATTTAAAATAAGAATAGTTATATTATCGGATGAAAACTAGAAGAAATAAATTATATAAAAGTTATTAACAATTTAAATTTAAGGCCCCATTTATTTTTTGCTTTAGGCCACTAATACAATTGAGCCGCTCCTGTTTAATAGTTTATCCGTCTTATCTTGGGAGGAAATATTCCACAACCTTGGGTACAGTGGATTAAATTCCTTAAGGACAGAGTTAGTTTTGTGGACTCGGATAGTTAATTTTTTCATCTTAATTGTTTTTGGTTTACTATTCTGAATAAAGGATATAACAAGCTTAATGAATTTAGTTATTTTTTCCTGTATTTTTTGTTTTATTTTTTGTTTTTATCTAACTGCGAGAAATAAATGAAACACATGTTGTCTCCTAACAATATTAGAATATGAGTTTAGTTTCTCATTGAATTCAATGCATTATAAGAAAAAATAGAGTATGATGGAAACTGGATTTCATTTTAGCAAGAGATGGTACAATCTGATTTGAAAGGTTATGGGAAATTTATGGATGCGATGGTTGACACTTCACCTTGCTGTCATTTTATCTCAAACAAGAAAAGTTACTTGTATAGTATCATTGCTGGCAGATAGATATTGATGGGAGTAAAAATTGGGTTGTATCTTTATTTTTCATTATGTGATGACCACAAAATATATTTTTATTATTAATAATCTGTATTTTCTACTTATTGTGAAATTTGATTGTGTCTGATTTTCGGAGTCTAAAATCTTTTGATTTTCTACTCCTTTGGTTTGAAATAAAAACTTTACCTGATAAATTAGAATGTACATTTGGTTTGAAGAATATAAAAACTTCACCAATTTATTGAACACGCTATTTGAATGGATATCCCGACTTGAAGGGTATAAAAACGATTTGAAGAATATAAAAATTTCATCATTAACTAGAAACAGTGTTATATTTTTGGTTTCTGGAGATTAAAACCTCTTGGTTTTCTATTCCATCTGAATCTAAAACTGATTTGAAGTCATAAAAACTTCATCAGCATTGAAAGTTCATTCGGTTGGCGATTTTAAGAATATAAAAACTTCATAGTTAACTAAAAACAAGTGTACAAAGATTCAGTCTTTATTATTAGTATTCTAAATACTAAATGGTCTGTCTAATTGTGATTGAAGGAAAATAATATTAGTGAGTTAAAATTAGTGATTTTGGGCCACCTATGGCTGTCTATATGGATTATACTTTGACATTTTGTAAAGATTGTCAAAGGGAATTGAAGGACTATCAGTTTTTTGTAGAATATAACGATGCCAATGTGTATTTTGATGGTATACAACTTGAAAACATGGAAAGAAGATATGTGGAAAATTATTTTCATGTACTTTGAAAAACATTTTTGAGATCATATTTACAATGTGGGGTTCTTTGCTTGCGATAAAGACCAAATTAGATTTGGCATCTGATCTAAATGTTGAAGCACAAGACATAAAATTCAATGAAATTCTTGTATTACGTTAGACCCACAAAATTCTTGGAGTATCTTTGATATTGTGGTTTCTGAATTTCTTTTTTACTAGTATATGATATGACTACTATAAAACGAAAAATTAAATATATACTTGTTCAAAAGAAGAGCTATGTTCTCTTATGAAAGAGTGTCCCTAAAATGTTGTGATTTTTCATAATTTTTTTTAGTTAAAATACAATTATTTGTATAGACATGAATATATTTGAAAAGTCATCATGCCTTGTTTGTGTTGTAAAAGAAGCATTTGGTTCATATGCTCTTGTTGAACCCGATGAGATTATGTTCGTGAATAATTCTGCAACTGCCAAATAATAAATAATTGAAGGTTATGTAAAGGACTTTCTGAAAAGGAAATCTGATAAGGTACTAATTTTAAACAATGTTTGTATCTGACAAATTAATAAAAAGTAAAGAACCAGATATTTGTGAGGAAAAGTTATCTCACGAAGGATATTTTCAAACTCAATATTTCTGCTTTTTCACTGGCTTGAGTGGAACTGTTTTTACATGGATACTTGGGACATGTCAATTACAAAACCTTGCGAAAACTGATCAACTTAGAAGTTTTGCCTAACTTTGAGTGCAATAAATAAAAAATGTCAAGTTTGTGCTGAATCTAAGTATGCTAAGCATTCCTATAAATTTGTTGAAAGAAATTTTAATCCCTTAGAGTTGATTCACACTCACATTTGTGATATGAAGTCAACACCATCTCATGATGAGAAAAAATATTTTATAATTTTTATTGACCACTAGATATTGTTATACCTATTGATGAATGGTAAGGAAGAAGCAATAGAAACATATAGGCAATAAACTGAAGTCAAAATTTAGTTGGATAAAAAGATAATAATGATTAGAAGGGATAGAGGTGGAGAATATGAATCCCCTTTTGCAAAAATATGTTTTGAAAATGCAATCATCCATCAAACTATTGCCCATTCTCACCTCAGTCTAATGAAATTGCAGTAAGGAAAAAGTGAACTTTGAAGGAAATGTTGAGTGTACTTATAAGTTCAGGTTTACTAAAACTTGTGGGAGGAAGCTATAATTAAGGAACAACAAAAAGTTTTGTCTGTTCAAAAAGGGAGCAACAAAGAGTTGTCTGTTCATAAAGAGAGCAAAAAAAAGTTTTTTATGTTCAAACATTGTTCTATCCTGATAGAGAATTGTTTATCGCCTCTTAGAGTATATACAAACAATAACTCTTGAAAGATTCTAATTTGATTTATGGTTTATAATTCCGAACATTTGGATATCTACTTACTTCGAATTTGATTTGGAAAGAGGTTGTCTATAGTGAGATCGATTCAATCTTGAGAAACCATACCTGAGAGTTGGTTGCTCTTTCTCAAGGAAATAAGCCTATGGGTTCAAATTAAAGTGGATCTTCAAAAGGAAAATAAAAGTTGATGAAGGTCTTGATTATTTTGATACATAATGGCCACTTACTAGGATTACATGCTTCCATATGTTAATTGAACTAGTTGCGGTATAGGACCTTCAAATTCGTCAAATGGATGTTAAAAACAACTATCTTAAATGGAGAATTGGAGGGAGAAATTTACATGGCGCTACCCGAGGGTTTGTGATCTTTTTAAAGAAAAGAAAGTGTGCGAACTTGTTAAGTCACTCTATGGACTAAAACAAGCACCCAAACAATGTCATGCAAAGTTTGACCAAATCAAATTGACAAATAGATTTAACATTAATTAATGTGATAAGTGTGCTTACATTAAAGACACTCCAATCACAAGATCATTGTTTGTTTATATGCGGATGACATGTTGATCATCAATTGAGACACTTCTGACATAAATGCTACTAAGCATAATCTAGAAAACAACTTTGACATGAAAGACCTTGGAGTTGTTTATGTGATCTTAGGTATAAGAATCCTTAGAACTCCACAAAGTTTAGCATTTCACACTCTCATTACATTGACAAAGGTCCTTGACAAGTTCAGGTATTTGGATTTCAATACTATCAAGACTCCAATAAATGTGAGTTTGGCACTTCAAAAGAATGAAGGTGAAAGTGATTCACAATTGGATTATGCTAGAATAATGAGAAGTATGATGTATCTCATGAACTACATGTGATCATATATAACATGTGTTATCAGTAAATTGAGTCATTTCACGAGTAATTTAAATCAAAATAATTGGATGATAATGAAAAGAGTTTTGGAGTACTTTGCATTATAGCAAATATTCAACACGATTAATGATATAGTGATGCAAATTGAATCACCAGGTCAAATAAAGTAAAATCCAGGAGTGAGTATGTATTTTCTCTTAGTGGAGAAGCAGTCTCCTGAAATTTTTTCAAATAAACATGTATCGCTCGCTCCATGATGAAATCTGAGTTTATCGCTCTAGATAAGGCTGGTGAAGAAACTGAATGACTCTGGAATTTCTTGGAAGATACTTTTAATAACCCAAGCCTTTGGCACCAATATGCATACACTGATATAGTTAAGCTACAATAGGTAGGGAGGGAAACATGATGTATAACGGAAAATCTTTTCATATAAGACGTAGACATAATATCGTTAGAGAACTACTCTCTAGTGGAACAATTGACTATGTAAAGTCAAAGGATAATGTATCAGATCCACTTATAAAATGCCTAATTAGAGAAGGAGTAGATAAATCATCAAAGGAAATGGGACTATGGCCGAGGAAAAGTCATTGTGACGGTAACTCTACCTAGAAGACTGCAGATCCCAAGATCTAGGTTCAAGGAGATCAAACAGAGCCATTGATGACGGTTCAACATTATCAAAATTATTTTATGATCCATTCTCATGATGAGGCAATGTTCATTAACAAGGATAAAAGCATTAAGACTTTATAATGATTTCTAAATTTGATACATGGTATATCAAATGGTGTATCTACGGGATAACACATTTAGAAATTAGCTATGTAAGTGTGAAGTGTAAGCCGCTTCAAGGAAAATTTGGTAAGACCAATTCTCGACGCACTTATAAAACAAGACGTGTTCGTGATTGAAACGAACAAAACAATGAGAACCAAAAAATAGTTAAAGGGTTGATTGTGTGAGTTATGTTGTCTAGATATACACCAAAGCTCGACGATTCAAAGATATCAAATCTATCGGTAGACCGAGTATATCCAATATACATTCATTATGAAAGTTTAAAGGGAAACCTACTTATCCAGATGCAATTAGTTCTTACTTACGAATCACACAGTTTTTCATGCATATGTTTCAACGATAGTCATTCCCCATTTATGTGGGGAATTGTTGGGTTTTAAAGGTGTGAATGAGAAATGAAGGGTTGTGACTTTTCCGAAGATTTTTCCTTTATGAAAGGTTGTATCTTTTCTAAAGCGTTATGACTGTTTTCAAAGGTTGTGCCTTTTCCAAAGGGTTGTGACCTTTCTAAAAGGTTGTCCCTTTTCCAAAGGGTTTTGACCTCTCCGATAAGGCTTTATTAACACTTTTTCATACTACCCTTTGTTGACTATAAATAGAAAAATTTATCTCTCAATTTTCTACATCGAATTTTTCCTTTCTTTTAATATATTTTCTATAAAAACGAAATGGAGTCTTTGTGTGATCTTGTTTCTGCTATTTGAGTTCGACGAAGTTATCGAAGTTTGAGGTACCACTACTTCTTTAATAGTTTATCCGTTTTATCTGGAGGAAATAATCCACAACCTTGGGTACATCGATGGATTAAATTCCTTAAGGACAAATAATCAGTTTTGTGGACTCGGATAGTTTATTTATGTGAAGTCATGATGAAATAGCAGGGAGCAAAGTTCAAGTCAACTTTTATTTGGTCAAACATGAATGATTTCCACCTGATTCTAACTTTTAAAGTCTAGTGAAAACACTTGATGCCAGCAGCAGGATGAAGTGATGATGTTACATGACTAGTGCCTCAAAAACCTTTTCTGATCTTCCTTCAACTGGCTTTACGTTATGTTACAAACTCTATATTCCATAGCTTTTTATTTCCTTCCTTAAAATATCGATTCTGCTAATTTTCTATGATTAAATTATTGTTTAATTCTTATAATGCTTTTCAATTTTTGTTTTTTTTCTTGTCTTGTCTGTTTTAGCTTTACCATTAATTTTAATTTGTATTCATCATCTTCCCTTGTCTAACATTCTAGTTTTACACTTGTTTGACGGCCAGGAGTCACATATACATTCCTTGATGAATGTTATTCGTTACTGCAACTTGGATGAGTCTCTTCATGGAGAGGCCAGCCTTGTGTGTGACAATGCTTTAGATCGCTTGTTCAGAACCAAGGAGCTTGACTACATGAGTCATATTGTATTGAGGATGTTTGAGAACACAGAGGTTGGTACAACCTAGTGATCCTTAACTGAAGCACAAATAACAAAACTACAGTATTACTAGTTACTGAAGTGTATACCTGTCTTTTTTTTTGCATCCACAGAATTGATTTGAAGTTAAAAACCTGCTTTACTTTGTGTTTTGAGAAGGTAGTGATGGTGCATCATTGCCTTTTCCTCTTGTTCTTGCTATTTCACAAATAACAAGTGTTATCTTGAATGTTAGGTGTATAAGAACTGAGGATAACTTTCAACCTTTTCATTTATATTCGATAAGATAAAAAGGTGTTCTTTCCAAACCTATTCAGCATAATAAGACCCTCTGCCTTCTCCGTTGGTATAAAGTCAGGGATGATTCTTGATTTTAATGGACTTAGGGTATGGATCAATGGAAAAGATAATGCAGCTAAATAAATATGCATTATTTTGAGACCTAAGAATAGATTATAATAGGCAACTTAATACAAGTATAAATCGAGCAGATTTTACATCTTCCAGTGTTCCCATTCAAACTGTGTGTTCAAAAGGCAACTTGTTTCAACGGAAATATTTCTTTTGCTATTAGAAGTAAATGTGTGAAGTACAAATCAAGATTTGTGTTTTCTTATGTTGGAAATGAGAAACTCGTGTGGGAAATGTCTACCGGATTCATTTCCTATCTTTATTTGTTTCAGGTGGCTTTGGAAGACCCAAAAAGGTTTCGCATAGAAATGACTTTCAGCCGTGGAGCAGATCTATCATCATTAGAGGTACTTTGTATCCTTTTCAAGTAATTAAAAAAGACTACTATATCCACACTCTGTGAAGTCCTAGAGCTATTCTCACGTATGGTCGCATAACTGTATCCACTATAACAAAAAAGTCATATTTTTTCACATTAAAGTAATTGAACTTTACCCACTATAAAATAGTAAATTCTCTAAATTTACCCACTATAACAACAAAACGTACCCATCAAGGTGACCTTACAGATACAATTGGTAATATTTTGTGATTTTACTGGTCTTAATGTGAAGAAAAGTAGTTCTGTGGTGTATAGTGGATATATTTCTGTTAAATTATATGTGAGAATATAATTACTTTTGACTTTGTTATCATTGTGGCTAAGTTTAGCGACTGCATGTGAAACTAAACCGTGTTCTTTGAAGGTCTAATAATTTTGAATAGTGGTGACAGTAATGGATCATTACCACATTGATAAGTTTGCAGAAAATTAAATGTAGAAATTTGAGTCGTTTGTTTTACTTTGTTTGCATGCAGAAAAATGACAAGGAAGCGACTTCATGGCATCAGGAGCACATATTGCCAGTTATGGTTCCTGAAAGGCTTCAAGAAGTGGGATCACATCTTACATGGGATAATATGGAAAATATGATTCATCCATTCGCCATGCCGGCTGAAGATTTCCCCCCACCATCAACCCCTCAAGGTTTCTCAGGCTACTTTTCAAAAAGTGCATTAGTTCTAGAGCGCCTCGCTAACTTATGGCCCTTTCACAAGTATGGGAATACTAATGGGAAGTAGTGCCTTATTGTTTTCCTGTTTCATTGGCAATTCGTTTCCTCTAACCGATGTTTGAGATTGTCTCCTCAAAGGTATTGAGGAATCAATAGTAGCTGGAGAGTTGTGTGATATCATTTTTGAAAATGTCTTCCTTTTTTCCTTGATACCATCATTATCATTCATTCACATAAGTAATGGAAAGTTTTGCAATGAAGCGCCACCTCAAAATCACATAAATATTTAATGAATCAGCCTAAAACTGCTTTACTTGAGATTCTTAGCATAGTGTCTTGGCTTGGGTTGTACCCTCTTGTGTATATGCTGATGTTCCAGAGAGAATAACTTATAGAGAAAAAATGACCAAATGAGCCCGCATTCTATTATCGGATTTTCAACTACATACTTTTACTTCATGGGAGTCTTATTATACACCTGAACTATTTAAAATGGAAATTATTACCTCCCTAAATGCTTATGTGGCAAAGTGAGTTTATTTCACTCTTTGAGAGTGAAGATAAAAAATAAGTATTAAAACTTTTTTTAAAATATTCTTTTCATTTTTATTTTTTTCTTTATTTGTTTTTATCTCATCTCTTTTCTTCTTCTTAGCAACTTAGTAGAGCATTCATGGTAGTCATCAATTTTCACCATCACGGTCTGGAAACACCACCATTACAATATCTATTAACACACCATAATTTCTAGATAGAAATCTCTTTCCTAATCTCCACACAATCAAAATTATTAAGTAAATTACTTTACTCTCATTTTCAAAATCAACTATTAGCCATTAAAACACCATTGAAAATTCATTCAAACAACTTAATAATATTGGGGATCTCCTAAAGATTCTCAAAATATCCTCATCGGAAAAGATTTTGACCGACAATTTATTTTTAGGTCATTCCTCTTATTGAACCCATGCTCTTGCAAAAATGACGCGGAGGGCTGTCATTCCTCTAATTACAACCATAGATTTTTTTCGAAATACACCAACACCAATATATACATCCTTTCAAATAGATCTTTCTTGTCATAGATGTAGTCGATGCCAGCTGGGAACGGTGGTGGTGGAAGTGGTGTTGACTTGAGCATTAGATATAGCTTGGAGAGTGGACTTGGAAGGCCATGGATACACACCACCCTTAGGCTTCCTAGCTACCAGTGGTGCCCCCATACAATAATCCTTCACAACAAACAAGTAAGGTGAGAAGTCAACCAAAACATAATTATTGATGCACAATTTATAAATAGAGATAATATTCTTTTTCATATGAGGCACACATAAAACATTACTTAAATTGAGAGGGGTAGAGGAAGAGGGTGTAAGAGTAGATCCTGTATGGGTTATCTTATGAGATTTATCTTCAATATTCAGAGTGAAGATAAAGGTTTTGTAAGTCTTGGGTAACATGGTGAGAGGCACCGAAATCGACAAGCCAATTTGGATATGCATTGGTGGATTGTGTATCAAAGTTAGCTTTGGGTTGCTGATCGTTGGATCGGTTGAAGTTGCTGTTGGGTCTAGTATTTGTGACAACAGATAACATGGAGAGTAATTTCCTGCATTGCTTCACGTGATTGACAAGTTTGTCACACAGTTGATAAGTGACCCTGGGCTGATTACTTTGACCACCGGAATGATCTCCTTGATAACCTATATTTCCATTCTGATTGGAAGGAGAGAAATTCCTTTGATTGGAGCATGAGTTATTGGTACCTCGATTGGAATTTTGGTTGGCAGAAGCGGGAGGTTTAGCATCAAAATTTGCCATGATTGGCGCCACAGTTTGGGATGACCGACGAGTCAAATGAGCTTCGAAGTCAGTAAACTTGTTATGATGCTCTTGAAAGGTTATGGTTGTTTCACGATCACGAAGTGCAAAGAAAATGTTATCATACTCGAAAGGAAGGTCATGTACAACATGAAGAAAAACTTCATCAGCAGAGATGTGAACACCAAGCGAAGCAAGCTTGGTGCAAATCTCTTTGCTTTTATGTAATTACACAATAGAGAGATTTCCCTTTTGAATAGTATTCAGGTCTTCTCTCAAACTCATTATGCGAGCACACGACTGTTTCGCATAAGTCGTGGAAAGTTTTTGCCAAAGCGCATAAGAAGTTTTATCATCAGTAACAAATGGTATAATTTCTGGTGAAAGGGATGCAACCATGGCACTACTAATAAAATGGTCTTGTCGTTTATAGACCGAGATAGTTGTGGTGGATGGTGGTTCATGTCAGGACCCGAGCCTACACCCTGGATGGGATTGGCACTTGAGAACCATTGTTGGCCCCAAAAAAACCCTTGGCATGACTTACTTACTCAGTGGAAGACTTAAAACAAAATAATTAGTCTGAATAAAGAACTTGTGAAATAAACTAAGAATGTCTTAAAGAAGCATTCAACTGGCCAAAATGGCTACTCAAGTCTCATAGAAAAACATCTGAAATAC
Organism: Solanum sitiens; assembly: GCA_016801875.1. NCBI lineage: Eukaryota > Viridiplantae > Streptophyta > Magnoliopsida > Solanales > Solanaceae > Solanum > Solanum sitiens. The sequence continues at coordinate 595,545 of JABWTJ010000327.1, forward strand.
AAAGCTAAAAGACTCATAACGAACTATCTTACTATCTATTAAGCCTCTAAACAACTGAGATGGATGTTGGGACAAACCCCACAACATCCTAATGAACTGAAAATAAAGCTGAAAGCAATAAGAGGAGTCCTCCAGAATGCAAAAAGGCTCACCAACAGACTCTAAACTACCCACTGGATCAACGATGTGTTGGATGCCGATCCTAGTTATCTGTGTCTGCATCATAATAAGATACATGCCAACTTGCATCAGTACATTAAATGTACGAGTATGTGAGTTGGAACGTTAAACACAACATAGGCTTAAAAGAAATCTGAAGAACTTACCTGGCTCAAACTGAAGTCAACATGACTGAACTCATCTCAAAATAAAGCACTTTTAAAACAAGTGCAATACAAGAAAAGTTGTTTAAAACATGATGTCAACTCTGTATGCATGCAAAGATATAATATAACTCTGAGATGTATGTAAAAATACAAATAAACTGTGTATATAAAAATACAATTAACTTATGTGGGAGTTTCTCTAACCGAAAATCATCACGTAAGAGATATTGTGATGATACAACGTTTTGCCTCATGCTGCCAGGGTCGTCCTATACCTTGCCATAAGTACCTGAAGTACGAAGTGGATCCACTAGTCTATGCTAAAAAGCACTAAAGGAATCATCTAAAAAGTATGACCATTTTCTATCCATGGTGGCTACATGGTTTATGGGGGTTGTGAGTTGTCTGAACTCTCCCCCATATCGGTGCTCAATACTACTTTCAAAAATATTATATTAGCTATTATGTTTTAAAAACATACTTCCTTCAGTGATTTGATATTAGTGCTCAAAAACTTAGCTCTAAGGCTACGTTAGAAATCAAAGTTTCCCCTCTTGCTTTATTATGAAAGTATATACTCTTTTATGAAAACTAGATCAAAGACTCTTTGAAAATCTCAGTTTCCGTTCTTATTTAAATGTGAAAACATTTTAAACTTCTTGGGAATACATAGTTCCCATATACTTCTTCGAAGAAATGAACTTCAAATTTGAACTTTTTGCTTTACTTTGAAACTTAAATCTTAAAACAAAGTTAAAACGTTTGTGAAAGACTTTTGAAAACTTTAATAACTTATTTTGACTTAACTCTTGACTTCTTGACTCGACTCTTAACTCCTTGACTCGACTCTTAACTTTCCTTGAATTCAATCATGGATTCAAGGATCGTGATTTGTGATAGGAATGATCTCATGATGTTTGGGAATGATTTTAGATAGCGAAACATGAGAAAATGATCAGAATCAAAATCTAAGGTTGGGTCCATGACGCGGAGAAAAATTTAAATTTTGGTTTCAAAAATAACGTTTGAGGCAGAACGGTCCGTGATGGCCTCGCGACGTGAAACGATTTTTCCCAAAACTGGGAACTAGGTTCGCAATGCGCCACCACTACCCAGATTTGCCCGACGAAATTTCTTCTTTATTTTTTAGCTTTAAACCCTCTAAACTCCATGAGTTCTTTCCCCAAACACTTAGAATCGATTATATGATCAAAGTACGTCAGATTCTACAAAAAGTATAACTAAAAACGTGAATCAATCTCAAGAAACTCTAATCGACACAACCCATAAGAATTCAAACAAAAGTTTTCAAGAATTCAAGTATTTACTTTCAAATCTAAAAATTTCGCTGAAATTAAATCATTATTGGCGCATGCGTGAACTAATCCAACGCTATGTGATCTCACATACCTTGTAGGGATCACCCCCGACGAAATCCACAAGCTAATCTTGACGAATCTTGAATGAATTTTGAACGTTTTTCTCCTTTCTCCAAGCCCTAGCGTGAAATTCACTTTTCTAAAGATGACAAAAATCCGAATTTACCCCAATTAAACTCCTAAAAACGAATTAGGATAATTAGGTAAGGTAAATAATGAATTATCCTTCAAAAATTCGGATTTAGACTTTCCTTAATCTAGCAGCCCAACTTCCAAAGGGCATAACTTACTCATGCGAACTCGGAATCGCACAAACTCGACGGCGTTGGAAAGATCATTCCAACCATATTTGGAAGTGCTCCTAACTCATCTTGAGCTAGAATTTATGGCCGTTTGAAGTTGACCAAAACTCACTTTTTCTAACTTAAGTAAATTTCCAGATATTTAATGATTTCTAAAAATGACTATTTCAAGCTCTTAGCTTCTTCCTAGCTATTTTGAATTGCGAGATGTTACAATATCTCCCCCTTGGAAATATTTGTCCTCAAATGAGATTTCTCTTGCTAGGCTAAGGGCAGTAACATCAAGTTCATAAATCCAACAAGCGAATGCAAACAAACAACATGCTCACTTATAATTTAAAGAGTTCTAAGAAGAGAATTAGTACTTTGGTCTGCACTTTCTCCAGATTCAAAAAGATGTAGATATATATTCTTCATATCCTCCTCAGCTTACCAAGTAGCTTCCTCAACAAATTGGTTCCTTCAAAGGACTTTGACTGATGCTACCTCTTTTGTTCTCAATTTGCGAACTTGGCGATCTAGAATCTGAACAGGAAATCTCCTCATAAGATAAGTATCCTCGATCTCAATATTTTCAGTTGGTATAATCAAGGAAGAATCACCCATGAATTTATTCAACATGGAGATGTGAAATACCAGATGAACCGCTGCTAACTCTTGTTGTAGCTCCAACTCATAAGCTACATTTCCAATACTCTTGGATATTCAATAAAGTTCAATATAGTAGGGACTAAGCTTCCCCTTCTTACCAAACCTCATAACACCTTTCATGGGTGAAAGTTTTAGATTTTAGCCAATCGTCTACTTCAAATTCTAACTCCCTTCTTCTAACATTGGTGTAGGATTTTTAACGACTATGTGCCGTTTTCAACCTCTCTTGAATCACTTTCACCTTCTCCATAGATTGATGAACTATATCTGGTCCTATCAACCCAGCTTCATTAACTTCAAACCATCCAATAGGAGATCTGCATCGTCTCCCATAAAGAGCTTCTTAAGGAGCCATTTGGATGCTAGAATAGTAACTATTATTGTAAGCAAACTCGATGAGAGGTACGTGGTACTACCAATTCCCTTTGAAATCGATCACACACACCCTCAACATATCCTCCAAGGTCTAAATATTGCGCCTTGCTTGCCCATCTGTCTGAGGATGGAAGGCAGTACTTAAGTTCACCTTTGAATCCAAGCCTTTCTGAAAAGATTTCTAGAATTGTACTGTAAATTATGCACACCTCTATCTGAAATAATGGATACTGGGACTCCATCAATCCTTAACACCTCCTGAGTATATAACCTGACACAGTCTTCTTCTGAATGGGTAGTCTTTACCGGCAGAAAATGGGCGTACCTTGTCATTCTATCGAAAATTACCAAAATAGAATCATACTACATGCGAGACCTTAGCAAGCATGTGATGAAATCCATATTAATCATCTTCCAATTCCATTCGGAAAGTCTATATTCTGAGCCAAAAACACCGGGCCTTTGGTGCTCTACTTGAATTTGTTGACAATTTGGGCACTTAGAAACAAATTCTGCAATGCCCTTCTTCATACCTTCCACCAATAGACTTATCTCAAATCGCGATACATCTTTTTGGACCCCGGATGAATGGAATATCTGGAGCTATGAGCTTCTCCATGATTCTCTCTTGGAGTTCATCCATCATTGCTAAACTCTGCCTTGGTATTTCAAGACACAATCTCCCCCTTGTTCAAGAGCCATTACTTTTTGCTTTTGAACATTTGCCTTCAATTCAAGCAAAATGGGATCTTGGTCGTGCTTGTCTTTTACTTCTGACACTAATGATGACTCAGCCCCATTCATCACCACTATTCCTTATTCTATGAAATCCATTAGTCTAACTCTCAAGCGTGAAAGTTTGTGCATATCTTTCGCTAAATCTCTCTTTTCTTCTTCAACATGGGTGTTACTACCCATAGAGAACCTGCTTTAGGCATCAAAACAACATTAGCCTTACTTGGGTGGTAAAGAATACTCATGTCATCATCTTTGAGCAATTCTAGCCACATTCTTTGTGTGAGATTAAGCTCTTTTTGGATGAAAACATATTTTAGGCTCTTGTGATCAGTGAATACATCAACATGGACATCATACAAATAATGATGCCATATCTTCAATGCAAATACTATGGCAGCCAACTCCAAGTCATGGTTTGAATAATTCTTCTCATGAACTTTCAACTGTCTGGAGGCATAAGCTATAAATTTGTCATTCATTAATACACACCATAAGCCGACTCTAGATCATCACAATACACCACAAAACCTTGAGTACCTTCTGGTAAGGTCAAAACTGGGGCAGTAGTCAACCTCTTTTTCAATCTTGAAAGCTTCAAGCTTTAGAAAATTAAAACTTAACTGTCTTTCGAGTCAACTTGGTCAAAGGGGATAAAATAGAGTATAACTCCTATACGAAGCTTCTATAATTGCCATCCAAACCCAAGAAACTCCTAATATCAGTTGGAGATGTGGATCTAGGCCACTGCCTCAATTTTCTGAGTATCAACTTTAATTCCCTAACAGAATGTGGCCTAAGAATGCCACAGACTCAAGCCCAAACTCACACTTAGAGAACTTGACATACAACTCTCTATATTTCAAAGTCTGGAGAACTATTCTGAGATGACTAACATCATCTTATTCATTCCTTGAATAGATTAGTATGTTATCAATGAAAGCGATAACAAACATATCTAAATAAGGTTTGAAGACTCTATTCATAAGGTCCATGAACGTTGCTGGTGCATTTGTCAAACCAAAGGACATGACCAAAAACTCATAATGACTATATCGGGTTCTAAAAGTTATCTTTGGAATATCACATTCCCTCACTCTTAACTAATGGTAGACAGACCTGAGGTCTATTTTTAAAAAACAGGTGGCGCCTTAAAGTTGATCTAATGAATAATCAATCCTTGGAAAAGGATACTTGTTCTTGATGGTAACCTTGTTCAACTGACGTTAATCTATACACATCCTAAGGGAACCATCCTTCTTCCTCAATAATAAGACAGGAGCGCCCCAAGGTGAGACACTTGGTCGAATAAAACCTTTATCAAGGATATGTTTCAAGTGATCATTAATCTCTTTCAACTCTGCTGATGCCATTTTGTATGGCAGAATAAATATAAGACGAGTATCTGGAAGAATGTCTATACCGAAGTCTATCTCTCTCTCAGGAGGGACTCCAGGTTGATCATCTGGAAAGACTTCTGGAAACTCTTTTACTACTAAAACTGGTTGAATATGATATATCTCAACACTAGATTCATTAACTCGGACTAAGTGATAGACACACCCCTTAAAAACTAACTTCCTTCCCTTATGTACGAAATGAAACGACCCTTAGGCACTGCTGAACTGCTTTTTCACTCTAAGACTTACTCATTTGGAAACTAAAACTTGACAACTCGAGTCCTACAATCAACTGAGGCATAACAGGCGTGAAGTCAGTCCATACCAAGAATGACATCAAAATCTACCATGTCTAACTCAATTAAATCAACCATGATACTCTTGTGATTGATGGAAACGAGACAATAACGATAGACTATCTCTACTAGAATAGACTCACTAAGAAGTGTAGAAAAACTGAATGTTTCACTAAGTTTCTCAGGAATAACATCAAATTCATAGCAACACAAGAAGTTACAAAAGATAAACTCGCTCATGGATCTAGCAGAGCATAAATAGTAAAGTGAAAGACTTGAAGAATACCAGTGATGAGACTCCTCTTTCTATTGGTGACTATTGATAACATACAAGTGGTTTGTTCACCGTCCAGTACTGGCAATAGCCCCTCTAGGTGCAACTTTGTCTGGTAGAGCAATTGAAGAAGACTGGGCTCTATTGCCCCCATTACCATTTCCTTGCTTGTTCTTTGGACACTCTCGCATGAAATTCCCATTCTGACCACAATTTTAACAACCAGTGTAGACCTCACGATAAGTACCTGAATGATGCTACCACACTTGGCGCATATAGGAGGCTTACTACCCCCTTGTGCCATGCTATCCTGAGAATAAGCAGGTTTAGCTCTGAAGGTCTGATTATTGTACTCACATTTTTTCTTAGGTGTAGGTGCACTAGCAGATGATGGAGCAGGTCCTTTCTATTTCTGTTGGAAGGATGACCGGTTGACATTTCTCTTCTGCTACTTGGACTCATTCCGTGTATTGACCCTCTTGTTCTTAAACTCTACTCTATTCCTTAGCTTCTCTTCATCAACCCGCTGCACATAAACCATAAACCACAAAATATCCATGTCGCCTCTCAGCATTGTAACCATACTTTCCTTACTCGACAGACGAGACAACCCAGCAACAAATAGGCTCATTCTACTCCTCATGTCCGCAATCATCTTCAGAGCATAGCGGGATAGTTGGGTTAACTTCAACCCATATTCATGAACACTCAGAGAATACTGCTTAAGTGTGAGGAACTCATGTACCTTGGCCTGTTTCAATTCTCGGGGAAAGAAATGCCCAAGAAAGCCTCCTCAAAACAAGCCCAACTCGCAGGTGGTGGATCCTCATCTGTACCCTCTTTCCACTAATCAAACCAAGTCCTAGCAACACTCTTTAGTTGATATGCAACTAGCTCAACTCTCTCAATATCAACAACATGCATCACATCAAATACCTTTTTTAGCTTCTCAATAAAGTTCTCTAGATTCTCAGTAGTGCTTGAACTAGTGAAACTTGGAGTATTCATCCTTAACAACTCTCAGATCCTAGAAGTATCAATCACTTCCTGTCTAGCTCCTCTATGTTGCCCAACCTGATTAGTCACAGCTTGACTGAGCATCCTTATTGCCTCCATAAACTCAACATTAGTAACTTCTCCTTGGGGTTGCACTTCGGGTGCATTGGGTACCCCTTGATCCTCATCATTACGTCTAGCAGGACGACCTCTAACAGTTCCTCACGGAGGCATGATTATCTGAAACATGCACAAGCACAAATTAGAGAGAAACTTTTTAGAGATCAAACTCTAATGCACGAAATGCGTGTGAAAGAAGTGAGAAAATTTCCTAAGTGTTGCATACCCCTAATTATAGATGTGGCACACTTCACGCCAATAACTATGATTCTACTGACACGACTTCATAGGCTCCTTAAGACTCTTAACTCTATGCTCTGATACAAAGTTTGTCACGCCCTGACCCTACACCTTGGGCGGGACTGGCACTTGAGAACCATTGCTAGCCCCAAGCAACCCTTGACCTGACTTACTTACTCAGCGAAAGACTTAAGACACAAGAATAGTCTAAAGAAAGAACTTGTGAAATAAACTGAGAATGTCTTAAAAGAAGCATTCAAATTTCCAAAATGACTACTCAAGTGTCATAGAAAAGTATCTAAAATACAAAGTTAAAAGACTCATAACTAACTATCTGACTATCTATGAAGCCTCTAAACCAAATGAACTGAAAATAAAACTAAAAGAAATAAAAGGAGTCCTCCGGAATTCAAAGAGGCTCCCCAACAGACTCTGACCTGCCTACTGGATCAACGATGCACTGGATGCCAATCCTAGTTACCAGTGTCTGCATCATAATAATATGCAACCAAACTAACATCTGTACATTAATGTATGAGTATGCGAGTTGGAATTCTAAACACAACATATGCTTGAATGTCTGAATAACTTACCTGGCTCAACTGAACTCAACATGACTGAACTCATCTCAATATATAGTAGTTTTAAAACAAGTGCAATATAAAGAAAAGCTATTTAAAACATGATGTCAACTCTGTATGTATGAAAATATACAATATAACTCTGAGATGTATGTAAAAATACAAATAAACTGTGTATATAAAAATACAATTAACTTCTGTGGAAGTTTCTCTAACCGACAACTATCACGTAAGAGCTATTGTGATGATATAGCATTTTGCCTCACGCTACCAAGGCTGTCCTATACCTTGCCATAAGTATAGAACCTGAACTACTAAGTAGATCCACTAGTCTATGCAAAAAACACTAAAGGAATCATCTAAAAAGTATAACCCTTTTCTATCAATGGTGGCTACATGGTTTATGGGTGCTGTGAGTTGTCTGAACTCTCCCCCATATAGGTGCTCAATACTACTCCCAAAAGTTTTATATTAGCTCTTATGTTTGAAAAACATACTTCTGTGATTTGAGATTAGTGTTCAAAAACTTAGCTCAAAGGCTATCTTGGAAATCAAAGTTTTCCCTCTTGATTTATTATGAAAGCATATACTCATTTATGAAAACTAGCTCAAAGGCTCTTTGGAAATCTCCGTTTCCATTCTTATTTAAATGTGAAAACATTTTAAAATTCTTGGGAATACTTAATTCCCATATACTTCATTGAAGAAATGAAATTCAAATCTGAACTCTTTCCTTAACTTTGAAACTTAAGTGTTTAAACATTTGTGAAAGATTTTTGAAAACTTTAAGAACTTATCTTGACTTAAATCTTGACGACTTGACTTGACTCTTAACTTCTTAACTTGACTCTTAACTTTCCTTGAATTAAATTATGGCTTCAAGGATCGTGATTTGTGATAGGAATGATCTCATGATGTTTGGGAATGATTTTAGATAGCTAAACATGAGAAAATGTTCCAAATCAAAATCTGAGGGTGGGTCCGCGACGCAGAGAAACTTTCAAATTTCGGTTTTTAAAATAAATTTTGAGGCAGAAGGGTCCGTGATGGCTCCGCGACGCGAAACAATTTTTCCCAAAACTGGGAACTAGCTCCCCAATGCGCCACCACTACCATGATTTGCTTGACGAAATTTCTTTTTCATTTTTCATCTCTAAACCCTCTTAACCCATGGGTTCTTTCCCCAAACACTTAGAATCGATTATATGATCAAAGTACATCCGATTCTACTAAAAAACACAACTAAAAACATGAATCAATCTCAAGAAACTCCAATCAACATAACCCACAAGAATTCAAATGAAATTTATCAAAAATTCAAGGACTTACTTTCAAATCTAATAACTTCGCTGAAATTGAATCATGATTGGCGCGTGGGTGAACTAACCCAACCCTATGTGATCTCACATACATTGTACGGATCACCCCTGACGAAAACCAAAAGCTAATCTCAACAAATGTTGAACGAATCTTGAATGTTCTTCTCCTTTCTCCAAACCCTAGCGTGATATTCACTTATTTAAAATTGAGCAAAAGATGACTTTACCCCAATTAAACTCCAAAAAACGAATTAGGATAATTATATAAGGTAAATACTGAATTACCCTTTAAAAATCTTGATTTAGACTTTCCTTAATCTAACAACCCAACTTTCAATGGGCATAACTTACTCATACGAACTTGGAATCGCTCAGACTCAGCGGCATTGGAAAGATCATTTCAAGAAATTTCCAACCATATCTTCAAGTACTCATAACTCATCCTGAGCTATAAGTTATGGCCATTTGAAGTTGATCAAAACTCATTTTTTTCTAACTTAAGTAAATTTCCAAATTTTTAATTATTTTTGAAAATGACTATTTCCAGTTCTATAGCTATTTTGAATTGCGAGATGCTACAATTCATTTATAAACTGAAGAAAATCATTGGCATTAAGCAGTGTTCCCCATTGATATTGCCAAGATTGGTAGTTGGTGGTGGTGAGTTTCAATGGGTCTTGGGCAGCGGCGGTGATGGATATAAGTTGGTCATTATTGTTCAAGGAGATGATGTTGTTAGAAGGTGCTAAAATATTTTAAGTGGTTTCATTTGTTGGGTTGGGGAGGGAATCAGAGGTGTTGTTCGAAGGAGCCATGACTGCTGGAAAAAAAATTATTGCCTAGAAAATGTTTTGGCTTTCAAGCATAATAGCTCTAATACCATAAAGTAGTTTACTGAAGAGGTAAAAGTTGATTATTAATAATGAATAGGTTATTTATACCAGAGGAAGGATCCATTAGGATCCGAAAGGAAATCAATACAATCAATCTAAGATACAAGTGTAGATCTTTACTGTTATGAATAAGCTAAAATTATGGAAACTAAATCTGTAAATAAGGAATATAAATAATATACAATCGCTCTAAGATATATCTATAATATCCCTAACCTAATACCAATAAGTGGTCATATGGAGCAAGCTCCATTTTTCAGTTTTAATATTGTAGGTCCGCTCCTCCAACTTGTCGGAGATCTTGAGATGAGCGATTTATGCTTTGATGAACTTGTGTGGTCAAATATTAATTCTTTGCTTTCTCATTGTTCGTGATCAACGACACTAGCCTACAGTCTGAGTGTCTACAAATAGAAGCTAGTTTATTAACCCAACCAAGGGTTGGGGTTGTGTCCCAAAGGAGTGGTAGTGAAAATAGTAGCTATTTAGAATTCCGTTCTAAATAGTGATAGCTTAAGAAATTTTCAAATATAAAAACAAATTAAATTCAGTTGTGACACCAAAGTGTAAAATATCAATATTTGTTTGTCACAAGTAAATTCGGTAGCTAATTTTGCAAGACAATGATGACTAGGCTAAGCTTTAGGTGAAAGCAAGTTCCCTCTCGGACAACTTACCCCATATTAAATGGGTATCTTTCGAACACCCATTTGTCTTAACTATCCATCCTACGCCTTATCCACACTCGCTCTTTCGACGGGAGTTCTTGGATATGAGACTAGTGCTCACCCTCTCGGGCTGAACCTCATGTTGACCCACTCATTAGGAGATCATTATAGTGGTCTTAGTTTCACGACCTCTCTCTCGAGTAATCCAAAAACACATGGGTGACTTTGTATTTGAAACTACAAATCCATTAGATTGAACCACATTTACTAGGTGAAATCACCATTAAAATTCAATCTAAACTACAAGCAAGCAAGACCCAACAAATTAATCAACCCATACTTGCTAAATCACACCCCAAGAATGGGGTTTTTAGCCACACATCAAGTAATAATAAATTATACTTAAAATGATAAATGAATTAAGTGGGTATAAGAGATTAAACCTTAAAGTAGCAAAGGAAGGTAAATGGAGAAGACCCACTTCCAAAATTGGAAGAAGAGCTTCTATCTTTAAACATCCACAAAAAAACCCTCTCTAAACTTAAGAGAAAACTTAAGAACAAATTTTCTAGAATAATATATCAAGTAAATTGTTTCACTCTCTAATTTTATATATCTAAATAATAAAAGAGTTCATAATTTATAGATTTTAGAATTGTGTTGGCGAATCTTTTCGGTGCAGTTAGTCGTGATTCGCCGAGTGATTCGGCCAATTGCCCTTCATTCATTTCGTCGCCTTTTGCACGTGACCTCCTTGTCTATGTGTTTTGGATCGATGACAAAAATCTTCTTCTTTGCGGAACTAAGTGCGAAGCGCCGACTGCTACTTTTAGTCGCATTTTGATCCACTTCCGTCAGGGCTCACTTGCTATAACAGAAGGCAGAACTTCTCTATACGGTAGATCGCCAAGTGTGCTTGGCGATGCGCACCTTTGCATCTGCATATATTTTTCTCTATTTTGTTTCTGTTTTGTGGATAAGTGTCCGTGATCCTACCAAATCCTCAAATACTTGAAACTTAGGAGTTTTTATTAGATATCGAGATAGAATAAAAAATTGAAGACACTATTTGCATTAAAACAAGGCATTAGATAAGTCTAATTTGAGGACTCATCAACACCCCCAACTTAAAGTTTTGCTTGTCCTCAAGTAAAACTCAAGTTCATCCGTTCAAGTACGATGTCTCAAATAGTGCTAGACAAGACTCAATCATGAATATGCACAACAAGACTCAGATTATTCATGCATAGCTCAATTGTATACTAAAAGATTCAAGTTGTGACACAATATTACCAAAGATTCTCTAGCTCACAATACTCGCTACTAATGCAATCAAGCTCAACAAAAGTATCTACATGCCCTTACACAAAGAATGATTCCATTTTCACACACGTAGATTTATCAACTTAGGATCAAGAATCTGATGCAACGCTCACACTCACAAAGAGGAACACAATGCATGTTTTCACCTTTAAGTTTGCCCTTATTTTCCAGTTGACTTTCGGTTCGGGTCACTTAAGATAAAAAAGGTCTTTATAAGGCTTGTAATGTAGGTTGAGTGCAAAAGTATGGTCATTTAGGGTCGGTGGCTTTTTCCTCAATGAGATGTGACTTTCTCAAAACATCCCCTTTCTTCCTTCATCAATCCTTAGTCAATGCCTTTAAGTCATATTTTTATTCTTCTCCATGGATTGTTTGGAAATCCGATTTCTTTTTGTGTTTTTATTCCACAACCTTCTTTTTCATAATTTTTTTTCTTTTTATATTTCTTCTTTCTTTTTATATATATGGAGGGTTTCCATTTCTCTGCAATACCATGGTTTTGCGAGACTTTTCTTACACTTCTTGACTTCTCTTTTCCCTTCTTACCACACCCCAGCTTAGGCTTTTGGCCTATGTTGACTATTCACTTATATAACATCTCAAGAGGATTATAGGTGATGGATAACGTAAGGTCTGGGTTTAATCAAGGTTTTTCCAAAGAAGAGGTAAGGCGCAAAGGGTGTTCAAGAGAGTTTCACACGCTCACGGGTAGACCATAAAAGAGGTATATGTCAAAGTTGACTTACACTCTTTGAATGTTGCCTAAGATCATATCAAGAGGACACCTTTCTAAATCAATCAGACTAACGGGGAAAATTCTAGGTTTATTTATGCAAGGATCAAAGTAAGCTCATCACACAAGGCATCGAAACTTAAGTCACACAAGACTACACACTTTCGCTAGTGTGCAATGGTATTTGCGAAAGAATCAATTCAATAATTGGCTAATCACAACAAGATGCAAAGAGTTTACACATTGTCTATGTAACTTCATTCATTCTTGCTATAGTCACACATTCATGTTTGTTCGATTGAGAGCACTTTTCAAATCATCGGTATTGATAAAAAATGAGACTGAATTTGTACAAGAACAACCACTTTCAACACACGAGATGGTGAGAGTTTCAAAAGTGAAATTTTTTCGGAAGGATCAAAATTATTATGAAATTAGGACCCCAAAAGAGAGCCATGAGCTCAAACAATCGCGAAAACAGTAAAATTTAAGTTTAAAACAGACAACCCAAATATTCACAAAACACATAATATTCATAATAAGCAAGCAATCCAAAACAAGGTCAAAAGGGTAGATGTCACCCCACAATACGCAAAAACATTTGTCCTCAAATGCAAATAATGACAATATATAGAATTGAATAAAGGTAAGAAAAATAGAGGGGTGAAGAAAGGTCATGTCTACGCCTCTCCTCCTATCGGGGCATCAGTTCCTGATGCATCCGCCTGGAACTCGACAAGTCCCCCCTGAGCGTTATCATCCTTTTTATTTTCCTTAGCTTCTGCAGCGGTATTAGCTGCAATAATTCTGTCTATCTCATGAGCTTTCCTGAAGGCATATATAGCATTAACGAACCCTTGATCCCATTGAGGCACATTAGGGTCGATGAGAATTCATCTTTTGGCCCTGACATCCTTGATGTATTTCCTCTGTCTAGCTAACTCTGATCTCTCTTTTTCATCTTTAAACTCTTGTGCTCTTATGTGCCTGGGTGGATCATTTCCTTGCGACTTTTGGTCTAGTAATTTCTGCAAAAACTTCGATGACAAGTTATACAATAATATAGAAAGGGGGCAAGAGAGGTTCTGACTATAGAGTCGCTCCGCCAATCTAATTTATAATGTGTTGATTCTGTTAGGGTCTTCATTAAAAAGATGTATAAATGGTATAAGGGTGCAGACAAAGGGCAAATAAGTAATTTTTTAGCGAGTCGCCGAGGGTAATTTGTAACTCAATTTGACCGCCGAAATTTACAAATCAGCCAATACATAAAGCGTTCAGTTAAAGGCAAAATGGTGACAATAAGGAGAACCACTGATCAGTTCGGCGAGGTGCACTCAGCTCGCCAAATAGTCCAACGTGCCTATTTTCATTCCATTCTTTCAAATTCAACCCCGAAACCCCCGATAATACGATTAAAACCTTTTCAACATCAATTTAAACGAAGACCCATAGAATTTCCACAATCCTAACAAATAAAAATTCAACTCAAATCATAGTCAAGAGGGATTTTACCAACTACGTAGGAAATATCGAGTAATGATCGACAATATATACTATCCCATAAACTCAGAGACTTAGCACTAATTTGACACTATCAATCATTATCTAAATGAGTACAAATTTAGATAAAATAACTGATAGGTATAATTACTAACCTTTGGTGCTGAATTAGATTGTAATGAAATGTAAGGAAGCAATACAATCCAGATTCGAGCACAATATGACACTTAAAATACTTTGAAAATGAAATATAACTACTAAAATGCTAGTGTGAGTTTGTGAAAAAGGGATAAAGTGAAAGACAGGGCATGATGTAGAAATTTTAACCCTGTTACCAGTGAGTGTCCATCTTCCTCCTGTTTGGCGATATTAATTTATTTCGCACAAGGGATCGGCGAGGCTCCGAGGGTCTATGTTATTTGCCTAACATAACAAGAGTTCTATTTCTTGCCCGTATCATGTCAGCGTTCTATATCGAGTTCGCCCAATAGATCGGCTATACACACTAATAATCTCTCCCTTTCGCCTTATAGGCTCCATCTTTGAGGGGAATCAAATCAAATGGCTCGAGTGATTTGCAACGCCGAACTTGTCAGCACTCTGCCGAAATGACATGTTCTTGTCACCTTGCAACTTTCCACTTGCTTCCTTTCCTTCAACTGCACAATCAATACACTATTATTTTATCAATATAATGGAAAGTAATTAAAAGGGTTTTGGGTTGCCTCCCAAACAGCGCCTTAATTAACGTCATGGCATGACGCAACTCAGTGCTTACACTTCATCCTCGGAGTCACCCATGGTGTAGTTGGGTGAATCCTCGGTGAATGGTGGGTATTGACCTATAATTAAGTGGTTTATCTATGCATCTTGTAGCTGAATTATCATGGAGTTTGCGGTTTTTATCTCATTAAGCATCTCGATGTTGTCTTTCATGTCATTCAACTTCTTATCTTGCTCTTCAAGTTCCTTTTGAATGACTCAAAAGGGGATCGTTACTCGATCCATCCCCTTGCTCCTCTCCTTGGGTGCATTCTTGAAGGTTAAAATTTTGGTCCTTTTCTCTTGCTTGTTTTTCCCACCCCTCTACCTATTTGGACAACACTTCTACCTGTGTCACTAGTTTACCACACTCGTATTTCTTTTGAGCTTTTTTGGTTGTTTCAACCATGTTGTCAAGTAGTGTTGCAACAAATTTGAAGGGTAGACTAATCATTTTGCCTTCGAAAGGTGTTCAAATATTCTTATATTCTCGAGCTCTAGACCTCTGTAGAAGCAATCTAGTAGTGTCTTATCTGGTATTCCATGGGATGGGCATGTTTGAAAGATTTCTTTGAACCTCAGCCACAATTCTGTAATTGTCTCTTCCCCTCTTGTTTTAACGTCAGAAGATTATCCCTGAAGCTTGATAACTTAAGCAGTGGGTGATATGTGTGATATCCATAATGGTCATCCGTTGTTGTTTCCCTGTTGTAGAAAACAGATAAGCAAAGCAAAACTAAAATTAAGGTTAGTAAACCTACATTGCAAGGAACTATAAACTTTAAATAACTACATCTTCATATAACACCACTCCTGGGCAGCGTTGCCATTTTGATTCTTTGCTTTCTTATTTCTTGTGATCAACAACCCTAGCCTATAGTCTGAGTGTCTACGAATCGAAGCTCGTTTAGTAACCCAACCAAGGGTTGGGGTTGTGTTCCAAGGGAATGGTAGTGAAAATAGTATCTACTTAGAATTCCATTCGAAATAGTGATAGCTTAAGACATTTTCAAATATAAAAACAAATTAAATTCAGTTTGTGACACCAAAGTGTCAAATATCAAGATTTGTTTGACACAAGTAGAAGAATGCAATAAATAAATGTGAAACAAGTATGAGAGAGAATTCTTAGGGTGTGATAGCTATATGTGAAGATAAAAGTGGTGGGTACATGCTTTTGGTAAATAATTTCGAAAGACAATGCTGACTAGGCTAAGCTTTAGGTGAAAGCAAGTTCCCTCTCAGACAACTTACCCCATATAAAATGGGTTCCTCTCGGACTCCCACTCATCTAAACTATCTAACCTATTCCTTATCCACACTCGCTCTTTCAACAAGAGTGCTTGGATATGGGACTAGGGCTCACCCTCTTGGGATGAACCTCATGTTGACCCACTCCTTAGGAGATCATTCTAGTGATCTTAGTTTCATGGCCTCTCTCTCGAGCAAGCCGAAAACACATGGGTGACTTTTTATTTCAACTACAAACCCATTGGATTAAACCACAACCAATAGGTGAAATCACCATTAAAATGCAATCTAAGCTACAATCAAGCAAGACCCAAAAATTAATCAACCTATACTTGCTAAATCACACCCCAAGAATGGTTTTTTTTAGCCACACATCAAGTAATAATCAAATATACTTAAAATGATAAAGGAATCAAGTGGGTATAGAGATTAAACCTTAAAGTAGCAAAGGTAAATGGAGAAGACCCACTTCCAAAATTGGAAGAAGAGCTTCTTTCTTTAAACATCCACAAAAAACCCTCTCCAAACTTGACAGAAAACTTAATAACAAAGTTTCTAGAATAAAATATCTAGTATAATTGTTTCACTCTCTAATTTTCTATATCTAAATAATAAAAGAGTTCATAATTCATAGATATTAGAATTGTGCTGACGAATCTTTTCAGTTCAGTTAGTCGTGATTCGCCGAGTGATTCGGCGAATCGTCCTTCGTTCAGTTCATCGCCACTTGCACGTTGCCCTCCTTATCTATGTGTTCTGAATCGATGGGCAAAAATCTTCTGCTTTGCGGAAATGATCAGCGAAGCGCCGACTGCTCCTTTTTGTCGCCTTTTGATCCACTTCCTTCAGGGCTCACTTGCTGTAACAGAAGGTGGAACTTATCTATACGGTGGATGGCCAAGTATGGTTGGCGATGCGCACCTTTTCATCTTCATCTCTTTTTCTCTGTTTTGCTTCTGTTTTGTGGATAAGTGTCCATGATCCTACCAAATCCTCAAATACCTTAAACTTATGAGTTTTAATCAGATATCGAGATAGAATAAACAATCGAGGACACTATTTGCATAAAGATAAGGCCTTAGATGAGTTCAATTTTAGGACTCATGAAACATCTTTCACATTTCTCGTTGGCTTTATTTTTCTGCTTCTCTACCTTTCTATGGCAAGATGGAATTGAAGGATAGAAGAGGAAGAACAAGAAGAGGAAGAGAAAGAAATAAAAGGGATAAGAAAAAAGAAAAACAGAATAAAATAATCGGTAAAAATGCAAGAAAATAAAAAATAAAAAATTACACGTGTCAAATGCGTAGATTCACTTATCAAAATAAATGAGATTGTAAATTACTAGGGAGGTAATAATTTCAATTTCAAACAATTTACAGGGGTGATAGGACACCGTAAAGTATAAGTGTAAGTTAGAAATCCAGTAATAGGTTGGGGGCTCATCTATCATTTTCTCTAACTTATATGATCACCCATTATAACAAATTATTTATAAGTCTCTTGTTTTCTATTTTATACGAACAAATTCACTTAACTGATATCAATTCTTTTACAATGTTATTCAATAGCAACAACAATATACATTGTGAAATTTTACTAGTGGAATCTAGGGAGAGTAGAAAGTAAGTAGTTGCTTACGAAAGACCATCAATATAATTCAAGTGCAACAATTTCAAGTATAAAGAAGAAGATAACAATAACAACTAATAAGAGAAGTGTAAAGCATAAAAGTAGATATTTCATCTTCAGTGAAGAAACGGTAGAGAAAGAATGCAACTTTGGTACTATTTAATTCTTTTTTTCCACGGATTGTTTCTTGAAAAAAAATGTTTACAAAATTAATTAAATAAAAGAATATGTTATAAGGATAAATATTAATTTTTTAAATATATTTTATATTAATAATAATTATGTCAAAAGAAATGTAAAAAAATAAAGCATAATATCAAATTTAAAACGAAATTTATGTTTATGGTACGATATAGGGGTGTACAAAATCGAACCGAAAATTGAACTATATCGCAAATTGAGTCAAATCGAAAAAAAATCTGACTAGTAGTTTGGTTTGACTTGGTTTGATTTTGATAAAAAAAAAATCAACTATATTTGGGTTGGTTTGATTTTAACTAAGAAAAAAATAATCAGAGACCAAATCAACCCGACATTATATATATAATTATAAAATTTATTTTATACATAAAACATTTACTTTGATACAATTTTTAAATATTTCCTATACTCTTTAATTGTTTTTATCTTTTAATATATTATTTCAAGTTTAGAACTTAAAATTCTGAATGGTCCACTAAATATTATAGTTCATTGATATTAATAATTATAATAAAGCTTAAATCAAAATCAAATTAATGCTTATGCAAAAAGAAAATCAATGCAAAACTAAGAATGAAAATAATATTGAATACTTGTTCTTTAGCTTTACATTGGTTAAGGCAATTAAATAAATAATATAATTTTAATTTCCTTTAATATTTAATCGTGTAACTAATACTTATTAAACTTGTTTTAGCACGATTTACTACTTTTAAATTATGATCATTATGACATATTAATTTGCAGTATTTCTTTTACGTGATTTCATTATTAATTTTTTGTTGGATACTTATTGCCATTAATCATATCATTATTTTCTTAAGAAACACCTTAGATAATTGTATTTTGGTAGGAATAAAGAAATATTTTAAGTACAAATAAATTATATGATTGTATGAATACTTAAACAAAAATCTGAAAAATCCGAAAAACCCGAGGTTGAAAAACCCGAGTTTTATTGGTTTAGTTTGGTTTATAAATTTAGAAAAATCTGACACAAATATTTTGGTTTGATATTTGAAAAACCCGAACCAACCCGACCATGTACACCCCTAGTACAATAATAAGATTTTTCACATCCAATATCACTTTATTTGTCAAAACATTCTTAAGTTGACTACAAGTACAAAATGTAATAGAGAAAAACTACCACCCTCACTCCCTTATAAGAATAGTTGTTTTAAAAGATACTCACTAATATCCAAATGAGAAAAATATTAGATGATGTAAATCAAATGCATTGTTTGTATCAGTTTGACAATGATTTATTTAGGCCAAACCCATTGGTGACCCCTAAAGTTGACATCAAGTTTCACTTAGACACCTCACTTGGTCGATGTTCATTAAACACTTTATGTAAGGTCCTGCTATGTCATTTTGACACTTTTTTACAATAAGCAAAAAACTGAAGGAGAGTGTAATACACTGATTGATGATGTGACAAACAAACAATTAAATGATCACATGTGTAATTTTAAGTCAAAAATTATTTTAAAATCTATTTATTAAATAAAATAAAGATATTATTCTAAAAAACTCAATTTACCCCCACCCCTCCCCGAAGGTAATTGTCTTCTTTACTATACTCAATAATGTTTTATATTTTTATCAACTCTTTAAATTGTTTTTATCTCCTTTTTCTTTGTTTTCAGTGTTGTTTTGTGGGAAGAAAGGAGGGAGAGGGAGAAAGAAAGAGAGAATAAATATGAAATTTGAGTGTTGATATCCATTTTTCCGGTAAAAAAAGTGGAGGGAGGTGATTGTAGATTCAGAAAAGTAATGTAATGAAGAAGAAGAAAAATGACTTCGTAATGAATTTGAATAAAAAAATTGACCTATATTGAAGGAGTAAAAGCTTAACAAAATGGTGGGAGGTGGTAGCTTGGAAAATGGAGAAGAAGAGGAGAAAATAAAATAAAATTTTAAAAAAATATAAATTGAGTCTTTCACGCTCTATAGTTGAGTGTATCACATTCACTTTGAAATGTCAACAAAAAGTGTCAAAATGACACTAAGGGAGACTACATGAGGAGTGAGGAGTTTAACATGAACATCACCTAGTTGAGGTGTCTAAGTCAAACTTAGTGCCAACTTTAGGGGGCCACTTGTAATACCCCGTATGCTAGAAATAATAGCTTGGATAAATAAGAAGGTGCAAGTGCCACCGACGGGCACCACCCACAGACCTTTAGGTGACCCATGGACCGTAGGTGGGATCCGTGGATAGACACCTGCAGTCCTTCCCAGAACAATCCAGAAAAATGGTCTAAGGGTCGACCCACGACCGGACCCATGGACCGTAGGTAAGACCACATGCCTTGGTCTAGGTTTGTGGATCGTGAACCTCAACAACCCTCTCTAAATACCAATCGATGGTTGACAGAATAGACCGTAGGTCCATCGATGGTCCATCGGCTAGTCCGTTAGTTGGCCCCGAAAACTTTTAAGTCAGGGTTCATTTAGTCTTTTCCCTATGCGTTGGAACCCAAAACTACATTATTTAACCACTAAACTACGTTGTTTTAATCAGTTTTAACCTAGTAACTTAATTAAAACATACCCTAGTCAACCAATTTTCTAAAAAATTTACCAAGTAGAACAAAAAGAAGGAGAAAGAGTCGACCAACCCTCTCAAAGAAGGCAGTGAGGTTTTCTTTAGTTCTAGCTCAGAAATCGGAGGATTTCTCCATGAGTTTTGTCACCAGGTATGTGGGATTTTACTGATGGATTCCTTTCATCCACTACTTCCCTAGAATTCAATCAGTTTCTTGATTCCTATATCTTGGTTAGACCTAGGGTTTCTTGAACCTTAGATACTAGTTGTGATTTACCTGTTAGAGTATTCCTAATCAGATTATCATGATTTTGTGAAATTGTTCCTTAGTTCTTTGCATGAAACTCAGAACCTTAGTTGTGAACATTATTATAATTTTCACTTCTTAGAACTTTAGCTTTTGTATTTTCTCTCATGTTTGGAGAGGGTTTTGTGGGACACTTGAAGAAAGAAGGTTTTCATATTCCCCAAGTTGGAAGTGAGTCTTCTCTATATTCTTACTTTTCTCATATTAAGGTTTAATTTCTTATACCTATCTGATTTCATTATCATTTTAGGTGTATTTTGTTATTGCTCGATGTGTGGCTAAAAAACCCCATTCTTGGGGTGTGATTTAGAAAATATGTGTTGATATTATTGTTGTGTCTTACTTGTTGATATGTTAGATGCATTTAATGGTGATTTCAACTAGTGGTTGTTGTTTAATTTAATAGGTTTGTAGTTGCAAATACAAAACCACCCATGTATTTTCAGCTTGCGAGAGAGAGAGGTCGCGAAACCAAGACCGCTAGGCTGATGTCCTAAGGAGTGGGACGACATGAGATTCAACCTGAGATAGTGAACCCTAGTTCCACATCCTAGCACTCATCATTGAAAGAGTGGGTGTGGGTAAGGCGTAGGTTGGTCTTCATTAGACGAATGGATGTCCGAGAGGAACCCATTTGATATGGGGTAAGTTACCCGAGAGGGAACTTATTTCCATCTAAAGCTTAGCCTAGTCACTATTATCTTGCGAATTTCCTATCGAAAGCATGTACCCACTATTTATATCAACTTGTATTGCGGTCACACCCCAAAAACTTGTCCCCATACTTGATTCCCTTTTGCATTTTTATCGTTTTTATTTTTACTTGTGACAAAACCCCCAAATTGATATTTGACACTTTGGTGTCACCCCCTTTGATTAAGAATGATTTTATTTGTTAATATATTCAGCTATGACTAATTAGAATGAAATTCTAATTTAACTACATTTTCTCGAAATCACTCCCTTGGAACACGACACCAACCCTTGGTTGGGTTACTAAACTCGATTGTAGACACTCAAACCATAGGTTAGTGTCGTTGGTCAAAATAAGCATCAAGGGGCAGTAGAATTGCCCAAGTCACTTGGCGATTAGCCAAGTGAGCCCCCATTTCCTAAGTAGGCAACCCCCAGCCATAGCTACTGGAATAATGGGCAAGCTAGGTTTGGGCTCGCCAATACACTTGGCGCATCGCCAAAGTCCCTCCGCATCACCTAGTAGGCTGCCTCCATGGGGAAGAATTCTAGAAATTTTGGCGGACCAAGGGTCCACTTGGCGAGTCACCTTGTGCCCTTGTCGAGCCAAATCGTGCAAGATAGGCAAATTTAAGTTAGAACTTTATGGGTCATTAGTTACTTGTTCTAAATTCATCCTACAATGTTGTACTCTTTTCCTAGTGAAGTATAAAAGCTTTTTATGCTTAAATCCCCCCCCCCCAATTAAGTCAATTTTCTAGAATAAAAAAGAAAACCCAAAATTTCATTCTCTCCAAAAGAATTTCCCTCTCTAGAACTCAAGGAAGAAGAAGAGTAATATTGAAGCTAGGGCTTGAAGAATCAATGCATTTTTCACAAAATTTCGTAGGGATTATTAATCAAGGTATGTTGTCCTTCATCATTAAAATAATCTCCTTCCAAGGAGTCCCTCCAATTCAATTTCAAAACTAGTTATTTCCCTAGAGTTAGGGTTTGTCTTCAATCTTGTGGGTTCTTTTCAAAAACTTTATTAATGGCTGATTTATGATGAATTATGATTGAATTGATGATTTATTGTTTATTTTTGAAGGATTCCCCCAAGAACCCACAAATTCCTCTTTTCCCAAATTGGATCTAAAAGTGTGGGTGAATTGTAGAAAGAGAAGTATTATGAAATCATGCTTATGGTAACAATAGTAATCGAATCATGCTATCATCCATGTATAATGTAGTAATTCTACATATGTTGATTGAATGTGAATTATGGTCCTTTAAGGGCAAAAACATGAGAAGTATGTATCTTTATGGGGTTTATATATGTGCATTTAGATCACTTTGAGAGTAAAGTGAATCTGATTATGACCTAATTATTGTGTTGGTTGGATGATTACTCTCATGTACAAACTTAAGGTTAAATATGATATGATGTGAAAGGTTTATCACATGTAGTGATTTTAAGGTTGGAAAATAATCTCACCTCTTAAATATATGAGCTATAATATGAATTATGTGGATTGAGTATCAAGACACCCCCCCAACAAGATGCACTTAAGTCAAGACTTAATATGTAGTATATGGGAATCAATGCTAAGAACCAACTGGATATGAATATGAGATGGAAGCTTATACGATAGTTGAGTTTGTCTTTCTCTTGAAAGCTTCTACACTAGCCGAGTCTAGCTTTCCAAATGGGTTCCCTCTACACTAGTTGAGTCTGGCTTTCCAAATGGGTTCCTTCTACACTAGTTGAGTTCGGGTTCCCAAAATAGCTATCTTCTGATATGGAAACCTTATACATTAGTTGAGTTCGAGTTTCTAGAAGCAATCTCCTTATCCCATAAACTATATGCTCTCATAAGTCTTTAGCGAGTGGATCCACTTAAGCTAATAATATAGTTATACCTTAGGCAAGTAGGACAACCCCTTTTCAGTGTGGGGTAGACACCGGATTCCATGTTTAGCTCACATGGTCTATGTTGGTTAAGCCTTATTCCATAATATGTTAATACGGACAATGATATGATTTATAGACCATAGTTACTCAAGAAGCTTTACATAGTATAGGTAAGATTATGGGATCTTACTTATGTATTGCACAAGTAGACTTGAGGGTACTTATGATATGATAATCTATGCATGACAATATGGCTTATGACTTATGATTTTCCAATCTATTCATGATGAGTTCAAACTTGGTAAAGTGCATGGTTTTCAACGAAAATGTCCATTTTAGCATTCTTTAACGATTTCTCGCATAGCTATCATACCTAGTACATTTTTGTACTTACCCATACTTCTACATTTTCTATAAGTGTAGCTTCTGGTTCTTGAGGTGATCTTCTTCCTGGTCAAAGCTTGGATTGAATATTTTCCTTGCTATTGGTGAGTCCTCATGGTTTGAGGACGGATGATGATTTTCTAGTTTCCTTTATTGTACTTCTATTTGAGAACTATGTTGCAAGGGATGCGACCCTATTTGATACTCGATTGTAGTAGATGGCTAATTGAGACAAGTCTAGACTTACGCTTTTCTTTTATGGAAAATTTTCTTAAGACTCTAAATGTGTTTTCACTCTCTATTGTTCTTTAGTTATGTTATGATATGCTAAGTGTCTTACATGGTACCTCTCGGGGTCCTATGTGTCATATTACGTCTAGGGGGTACCTTTAGGTCGTAACAATCTTAGCATGTCATGTACTTGGTCATAGCATTCAATTAAATCAGTCTTCAATATATTTCAGTATTTACCTCATGTTCAGATTATATCACTGGTTTTATTGCTTTCAGTTATATGTTTTATTCAACTTTATCCTATCATGCATGCTCAGTACCTTTCAAGTACTGACGCATACTCTACACTACATCTTCTCGTGATATAGTTTCAGGTCCTTAGCATTCAGATAACACATAGATTGATTCCCAAACTCGAGTTCAACAACATCGATAGTGAATCCTCATTCTTCGAGGACGATTTACATGTCTTTTATTCAGTCATTTTGTTTTTGTTTTTCTAGAGTTAGTTGGGGCTTGTCCCAACATCTCTAATAAGTAGAGGATTTAATTCAGACATACTTTAGGTACAATTTTAGTTGAGTTTGATCTTTCCGATTTAGAATGGGTATCCCCGATCATTTCATTTCATGACATGTTTTAATCTTCCACATAGAATATCTTATTTCAGATATGTTAGTATGCTTATGATATGCAAGCAGAGTTAGCTTGGGGTCACTCTGAACCTATAGGTCCCGTGGTTATGCCTTGGGGTAGCTTTGGGCATGACAAAGTTGGTATCAGAGCACTAGGTTCAAGAGTCCTAGGATGTCTAAAAGCTGCACTAAGTAGAGTCCCTTTCATGAGTGTGAAACGTGCCACACCTATGAGGGGGAGGGAACAAAGTGTTTTAGGAAAAAACTTCCATTTATTGATACTCTTATCGTGCGTTGGTATGATCTCTCTTTCTAATCCATGTTATGCATTTTCATATCACGCCTCATCATAGATCTTACCCGAGAAATGCTAATGCACGCAACACTAACACAACTCTTCTCGTACCAGATCACGAGGTTTTGAATGCACAGTGAATGACATTCAACTTTTGGGCCAAAGTGTATCCAACCAAAACAACCAGCAGGTTCAGTTCCTACAAATGATAATGATGGATCAACAATAGTTAGGTCTTTTGTTTACGCCCTAGGGCTAGCTTCGGGGCGTGAAAAACTTGATACTAAGTTTGTCACATCCCAAAGCTACCCCTAGAGCATAAACATGAGACCTGGGATCACGAGTGACCCCAAGATAACCTTGCTGGAATATCATAAGCATACTAATATAACTGAAATAAGATATTTTGTGCGGAAGCTTAAAACATAACATAATGAAAAATGATGGGGAATACCCATCCTAAATTTGAATATATAAACTTGAGTTTAATGAAAATTGAAAGATCAAATTCAACTTAAAACTGAATCTAAATTATGTCTGCATAAAAGCCTTTACTGATTAGAGATGTTGGGACAAGCCTCAGCTAACTCTAGCAAAACTGAAACAAAAAAAAAGACTAAATAAAAGATATGTCAACTGTCCTCAAAGAATGAGGACTCACCACTGATGTAGATGAACTAGAGATCAAAAACAGATCTATATGTGATCTGAATGTTGAGGACCTGAACCTACATCACGAGAAAATATAGCGCAGAGTATGCATCAATACATGAAGGGTACTAAGCTGTATGATAGGATAAAGCTAAATAAAACATATAACTGAACAAAGAAATACAAGCAATGATATAATCTTAACATGAGGTAAATACAGAAATATTCTTAAAACTGAGCTAACTAAATGCAATGACCAAATACATGACATGCTCAGACTGAATATTGCACTATCTGGTCAATGCATTAGAATCTGACTATGAGAGCTACTGTTAACTGACATAAAACCACGAGAGCTATCTGTGTAGTCTGATATATTGCCATTGAGAGGATATAATATATCTCGTAAGGGGTATAAAGGCATGATTGACATGATCAATAAATCTAATGCCCATAGAGGAGACTTATCCTAATGGGGCACGTAGTTCTGTGACTATGAGGTAGACTGACCCTTAGTCAACTCAGTATTAAGCCTACTCTCAACTAATTGTGTAAGTAAAACATTATAAAAGCAAATTCATGAATTCATGATCCTTAGCCTCCCTCAACCCTCTTGGGAAGAATGTGTCTAGAGCAACTCCAGTAAAACACTCCTATGTCACAGGAGCAACATTCTCACCCCTATTGTCTTTCCACTGTGTTAACCATATGTGAGCCACATCTTTATGTTGGTAGGATTCCAACTCTACCCCATTATTTCTCGTCACTTGCATCACTCCACATATATTCTTAACATTAACAATGAAATTTTGGGGATACTCATCAACATGCGAACCTAGAATCATAGTTGTGTTCATCATAACAAAATCATGGACCCTTCTCAGTCTTTACTCCAGTTGTTGACCCAATTATAGCTAGACGAGTATACAAAAATTTCCCTATCACGGTCTCTCATAAAGTCACCTTAGTGGATCTTGTAGAGTTGAAATGGTAGACTTTGATATCATCCTAGGCATGGATTGGTTATAGTTTAGTTGGTCAGGGGAAGCGGTAGCATCGTGCTCTGCCTCTCATTCCTACAATACCTCAGTCAATTGTAGAATTAAGATCGTTCATTTTAAGTTTCCAGACGAGCCAATCCTAGACTGGAGTGGTAGTAGCTTAGTGCCTATAGGTCGACTCATTTCTTACCTTAAGGCCAGAAAGATGATTTCTAAGGGTTATCTCTATCATCTAGTTTGGGTTGAGGATTCAAGCTCTGAAACCCCAACTCTTAAGTCAGTTCCAGTAGTAAATAAGTTTCCAAAAGTGTTTCCAGAAGATCTTCCTGGAGTTCCTCCCAAATGATAAATCAACTTCGGAATTGATCTCTTTATAGATACCCAACCTATTTATATTTCTCCTTACATAATGGCTCCAGCTGAGCTTAAAGAATTGAAAGAGCAGTTGAAAGACCTTCTATATAAGGTCTTCATCATACCTAATATATCCATATGGGGGCAGTGTTGTTCGTGAAAAAGAAAGAAGGTTTTCTGAGGATATGTAATTATCATAGACAACTGAACAAAGTCACAATTAAGAATAAGTATCCTATCCCCCGATTGATGACTTGTTCGGCCAAATTCAGGGTGCTAGCCATTTTTCAAAGATAGACCTCAAATTCTGGTTATCATCAGCTCGGAGTCAGACATAGTGACATTCTAAAAATAGACTTCAGAGCTCGGTATGGTCATTATGAATTTGTAATTATGTCATTTTGACTAACCAATGCTCCTGAAACTTTCATAGATTTGATGAACATGATGTTCAAGAAGTATTTGGACTTGTTCGTTATCGTCTTTATTGATGATATCTTCATTTACTCTAGGAATTAGAAAGAACATGCGACTCATTTGAGAGTTGTTCTCCAAACTCTCAAGCATCGTCCATTATTCGCTAAGTTTAGAAAATATGAGATTTGTTGAAATCCATTTCTTTCCTTGCGCATAGAGTATCCAACGAAGGGACCTGAGTGGATTATTATAAAAATAGAGGCACTTACAAAATGGCTCATTCCTACCTCTCCTACAGATATCAGAAGCTTCTTGGATTTAGCATGTTATTATAGAAGGTTCGTGGAAGGATTTTCATTCATAACTTCTCCATTGACTAAGTTCACTTAGAAAAAGGTTAAGTTCTAGTCGTCAGACTATTGTGAGAAGAGCTTCACTAGGTTAAATAACTGTTGTTTTGACTCTACTAGAGGGTTCAGATAGTTATGTGTTTTATTGTGATGCATACAGGGTCGGCCTAGGTTGTGTGTAGATGAAGCAAGTTAATGTTATAGATTATGCTTCTAGACAGCTTAAGGTGCACAAGAAGAACTATCCGACTCATTAACTCGAGCTTACAGCGGTAGTATTTGCCCTAAGGATTTGAGACATTGCTTGTACGGTGTGCACGTAGATTTGTTCACAAACCATAAGAGCTTTTAGTATGTGTTCACCTAGAAAGAGTTGAATCTTTCCCAGAGGAGATGGCTTGAGTTCCTCAAGGATTATGATATGATTGTGCTATACCATTCATGTAAGGACAATGTAGTAGTTGATGCTCTTAGAAGACTATCTATGGGTAGTGTAGCACATGTTGGGGAAGAAGGGAAGTAACTAGCAAAAGATGTTCACCGGATTGCTCACCTAGGAGTGCGCCTTATGAGCACATTCAATGGTGGTGTAACAGTTCAAAATTGGTCACAATCTTCATTTTTGGCAGAGGATAAGGAAAAAAAAGAAAGTGATCCTATATTGGTTCAACTGAAGGGTGCAGTTCATTAGCAGAGATTTGAGGTTTTCTCCCACGAGAAAGATGGTGTGTTTTGCTATTAGGGTCGTTTATGTGTTCCTAAGGTGGGTGAGTGAGACAACAGATTCTTGCACAAGTCTATAACTCCAAGTATTCTATTCACCGAAGCGCCACTAAGATGTACCTTGATATGCGAGAAGTCTTTTGGTGGAATGGCATGAAAAGGGATATAGAGGATTTTGTGGCTAAGTGCCCTAATTGTCAACAAGTGAAGGTAGAACATCAAATACCAAGAGGTATGACTCACGAGATTAACATTCCTACATGAAAGTGGGAAGTGATAAACATCGACTTCATTACAGGTTTACCTCCTACTCGCAGACAACATGACTTCATTTGGGTGATAGTTGACAGAGTTACTAAGTCTGCGCACTTTTTGGCTGTTACGACTATAGATTTGGTGGATGAATATTCCAAGATTTACATTAATGATATAGTCGGGTTGAATGGGGTTCCTTTTTCTATCATCTCATATAAAAGGTCCTTAGTTTACCTCTTATTTTTGGAAGTCATTTAAGAAAGGTCTTGGTACTCAGGTTAATCTTAGCAAAACATTTTATCTACAGAAGGATGGTCAGGTAGAGCGTACCATTCAAACCTTATAGGACATGTTGAGAGCTTGTGTGATCAACTTCAAGGGTAGTCGGGATGATTACCTTCCTCTTATACAGTTCGCCTACAATAATAGTTACCATTTCAGCATTCAGATGGCCCCTTATGAGTCATTGTATGGGCATAGATGTAGATCTCCAGTTGGTTGGTTTGAAATAGGTAAAACAACCTTAATAGGGACATATTTGATTCATGATGCTATGGAAAAAGTTTAGCTCTTTAGAGATAGACTTAAGACAGCCCAGAGTTGCCAGAAGTCCTATGCAAATGTAAGGAGAGAGGACTTGGAGTTCCAAATTAATGATTGAGTTTTCCTGAAAGTGTCACCTATGAAAGGGGTGATGAGATTTTTCAAAAAAATAAAGCTCAATCCTAGATATGTAGGACCTTACATGGTCTTGAAAAGAATGGGTAAAATGGCTTATAATTTATAGTTGCCAGCAGAACCAGTAACAGTGCATTCGGTCTTTCACATTTCATTGTTGAAGAAGTGTACTGTGGGTGATCAAAGATCTATATAACCATTGGAAAGTATGGTTATGAAGTATAATCTTACTTTTGAGGATGTGCAAGTTGAAATTCTGAATCATCAGGTTCAAAGGTTAAGAAACAAAGAAGTCACTTCAGTTAAGGTTCGGTACAGGAATCAGTCCATAGAGGGAGCTACTCAGGAAGCAGAAGTAGCTATGAAGGCCAATATCCTCACATCTTTCCTTATAATTCCATTCCAGCTTAAGGTAATAGTTCCTCTCTAGTTTTTCAGTCATTCATGCATTTATTCAGTCTTAGTATCATCTTTCTTCAGTTAGTCTTGCATTTTCAACGTATTTTCATGTTCTTAAAACTCAGTTCAGTCAGATTTTAGTTTCAAGTACTTAGTGGTAGGGTCTGCAACTCTTCCCCGCCATATTTAGCTAGTTTAGTCTTTATTTGAGGACGAATGTCCCCACGGGGGAGATAATTTAACAGCCCATATGCTAGAAATACCAGTTTGTAGAAATCTAAAGTTGCAGGTGCCACCGAAGGGCACCAACCATGGACCGTTGGGTGACCCACGTACCATAGGTAGGGTCCATGGATGGCCACCTGCAGGCCTTCCAAGAACAATCCATAAAAATTATATAAGGGTCGACCCACAAACCGTAGGTCAATAAATGGTCCAGGTCCGTTGATCTTGAACCTCAACAACCATCTCTGAAGACTAGTCGATGGTTGACAGGATGGTCCATAGGTCCATCGATGATCCGTCGGTCAATCCATAGGTTGGCCCCGATAACTTTTAAGTCAGGGGTCGTTTGTTTTTTTCCTTATGTGTTGGACCCCAAAACTACATTGTTTAACCCGTAAACTACGTCGTCTTAGTCAGTTTTAGCATAGTAACTTAATTAGAACTAACCCTAGTCAACTTATCCTTAAAACATTCATCTAGTTGAACAAAAAAAGGAGAAAAAGTCTACTAACCCTCTCCAAGAACGCATTGAGGTTTTCTTCAATTCTAGTCCCAAAATTGAAAGATTTCTCTGTGAATTTCATCACCAGGTATGTGTGATTTCACTGCGGTTTTTCTTTCACCCACTAGGTCCCTCGAATTCAGACAAATTCTTAATTTCTATGTCTTTCTTAGACCTAGGGTTTTTAGAACCTTAGATATTAGTTGTGATATAGTTTTTAGCGTATTCCTAATTTGATCATCATGTTTTTGTGAAATTACTACTTAGTTCTTTGCATGAAACTCATAACCCTAGTTGTGTAGATTCTCTTAGTTCATGAATTTTATATGCTAGGTCAGTTTAATAGATATTAGTGATTCTGGTTTTGAATGTCTCATTATCAATATGTAACTGTTACATTCTCAGACTCACATTTCAGTATTTTGAGCTATTCAACATTTCAGTATTTAAGTTATGTGTGTAAGATATACATATTCAGTTGAGAGTAGGCTTAGAACTGAGTGGACTAGGGTTTTAGCATACCCTCATAGTCCCAGAACTACGTGCCCCCGTAGGATAAGTCCCTCTGTGGGAATCATATTTAGTGTGATCACACCAGTCATGCCTTTATACCTCTGACAGGGTATATTGGATCTCTCGAGGGGGAGATTCATCAGACTCCATGAATAACTCTTGTGGTTTTATGTCACTTAATAGTAGCTCCCACAGTCATATTCTAGTGCATTGACCAGGTTATCAATATTAGTTCAGTATTAAGTCTCAGCATGTCATGTACTTGGTAATTGCATTCAGTTAGCTTAGTATTCAGTATATTTCAATATTTACCTCATGTTCAGATTATATGATTGCTTTTATTGCTTTGTTCACTTATATGTTTTGTTCAGCTTTATTCAATCATTCTTGCTCAGTACCTTTCAAGTACTAATGCATACTTTGCGCTACATCTTGTCGTGATGTAGGTTAAGGTCCTCAGCATTCACATCACCCGTAGATCGGTTCCTAATCTCCAGTTCAACAACATTAGTGGTGAGTCTTCATTCTTTGAGGATGATTCACATGTCTATAATTTAGTCATTTTGTTTTAGTTTCAGTTTTGCTAGAGTTAGCTGAGACACGTCGCATCATCTCTAATCAGTAAAGGCTTTTATTCAGATATAGTTTAGATATAGTTTAGGTCAGTTTGATCTTTTAGTTGTCATTAAACTCAATTTATATATTCAAATTTTGAATGGGTATCCCTCATAATATCATTTCATGATATGTCGTAAGCTTCAACACTAAATTATCTTATTTTAGTTATCTTAGTATGCTTATGATATACCAGCAGGGTTAGCTTGCGGTCGCTCGTGTCCTAGGTCCCGTGTTTACGCATCGGGGGAAACTTCGGGGCTGGACACCACTGATGGATTTGACAATTTATTTAAGGCTTTTTGAGTATTCCAAACAAGGAATAATTCAATTTCACGGTATTAGATTCTTTGCAATGTACAAAAACAATAAACTATTTGGGATATGCTCGACATGAGAAGTGAATCATGCTATACGCACACAAAACTTTATTTTGATTGCAATGAGAATACATTAGAAGGAGAGATTAGAGTTGATTTACTTACTCAACCTTGCCCTTGAAATGTAGATATTAGTTTTGGAGAGATTGTAATCCATAGATTGTTTATAAGTTAATTAAGATTGAGGGTTTTCTGCAGTCATTAATACTGTAAAGATTGTTATGCATGAATTACTTGTTTTGATGGAGTACTAGTTGTGCATTTAAATAGCCAATGCCAAAATTGTTAATTTAGTAATTTAAATTACATAAAATTGAAGGTAGAAAATGAATAAGTCAAATCTAGAGAAGTTTGAGTAGGATTTATTTTGTATCGTATAGGAAACAAACCCCATTTGTGTATGTGCTCTCGATAAAAGTAAAGAAGGAACTCTATTCCATTACAGACATGTATAAAATTGAAAAGCAGATCCAATCCGTCTTCAAATTTTGAATCTAAATGCAAATTCAATGTATATTAGATAAACTCATATTATAGTGTAACACCCCAAAAGTTTCTAAGCCTAAATCAGACATCAAAATGATCATAAAAAATTGATATCAGTAGAAGTGGGGTTTTACATATCCTTTCACAAACTGTAAGGGAACCATTGGTCGTGATAGGATCCGTTGAATAGAGCTCATAAATTGATAATTTTGTAATGACCATGGAAGCTTTCACGGGCTACAGATAGATCTTTAATACGAGACTCTAGAATTCCTTTTTTTTTGGAGCAGTTATACAGGCCGTATACAGTCCTATGGACTATAGTAGGGTTCACAAAAGTTGACCCTAAGAACTCATAATTTGTTTCCATTTACAAGCACTATCACGGACTGTGGAGTGATCTATGATCGCCAAAGGCGTCTGTGGATGACCCCCATCAGTTTTAAGTCAGGGTTATATTGGTCTTTTCTTACTCTTTTAATTCCTTTAGTACATTGTTTTGGGCTATTCTAAGTGGGATTAATTGATTCCTAGTGACCCTAACCCATCATTCTCTCCTAACCCTCTCAAATCAAAGTTTTTTTTATCATGACTCAAGTCTACACCGTGGATGTGGCCGACACTCAAACCATTGTTAGTCCCCAAGAGAATCCTCATCCTGGCTGGCTACAAGCGGAAGACTAACTTAAGCATGCAAAAGCTTAAAAACTGAATTAAATTCAAGAATCTCAACTTGAAATTAATCTGATCAATACTCAATAGATAACTCAGAGTTTGAAAAAAAAAACTGAAAGAAGATACATACTAAAATTGACTCAACCTATGAAACCTCTACTATTACAAAAAAATATATTGAAACAAGACCCACAACATCTCAAAAACTACTAACTCTAAGGTAAAGGTAAAGTCCTCTGGAATATAAGAAGGCTCACCAAAGCTGACTGGAATATCACATGACCTAAACGAAACACCTATTGATGATCCTGACTATCAGTATCTGCATAATAAAACGATGCAGGAAAAATGGCTCAGTACGTGGAATGTACGAGTATGTAAGGGGAACTCTAAAGCATAAACTAGGCTTGAACTTGATAAAAAGGAAACATACTTACCTTTTCTCAACTCACTCAACTAAACTCAAATCAAGAATAAAATACTCAACTCAAAGATATGATACTCAACTCAACTCAAAGGTACTCAACTCAAGATACTCAAGGATAAATCAACAATAAAAGATGCAATATATGGGGAACTTTTAAAACATTAGATAATAGCTCAATCGTATTGAAGAATACAATTATAACTCAATTTGTATATAAAACTGCAATATAACTCTATGCATATCAGAATACAAAATATCTCAATGGGACTTTCTCTAACGGACAACCATCATTATGAGCTATGTGATGATACAACGTCTCGTCCATGTTGCCAGAACTGTCCTATACTTTGCCAAGGTATAATACGTACTCACTAAGTGGATCCACTAGTCTATGCTAAAAAACATTAAGAAATCATCTAAAAAGTATGATCTTTTCTACCCATGCTACATGGTTTATGGAGGTTGTGAGTTATCTAAACTCTCCCCCATATCGGTGCTCAATACTACTCCAAAACGTACTAGCTCATCTGTTTAAAAACATAACTTTTTTGTTGTTTGAGATTATTACTAAAAAATATTTCTCTTAAAAAAGATGGTATTTAAAGTGCTCAAAACTCTAATATCAGTTTCCTCTCATGTTAAATGTAAAAACATTTACTCTTGGAAATACTTAGTTCCCATATATCATTTTAAAGAAAATGAACTCAACTCTGCTCTTTCTCAAGAAAATTTCAAAATAATATTATTATATGATCATTGATGACTCGGGAAGTCATACTGCATACACATTGATGGTATATCTTGATACCATACTGCTCATACATTGATGACATACTCAATTTTCATACTAATCATGTTTTCGAAAACTATTTTCTCAAAACTCATATTTATTTAACTCAATTTAACAACTCAAGTGTTAGCTTTAAAAGGCTTTTTAAAATTTATAACCCAAATCATAGGGTTCATGTCGAATTATGAACATGAACGACTCAACTCAGGAATCTTAATAACAATGAAGAACCTCAGTACTCAAAACTCAAGACTCAATAATACTTCTTATCTCTAGACTACTCGACTCGTAGGGCTTGTCACATCCCTTTTCTGCACACGACGGAGAGGGTTTTTCCAATTTAAGTGGCGGTATTGATTTAGGGATTATTTTTTATTTTTTCACAGTCGCCACTTGGAATTGAGTCGTGGTGTTACAAGTCAACTTTTTATTTAATTTGGATAAGGAATTTTGTTGATCGAGAGGAAGGTATTAG
This sequence comes from Solanum sitiens, assembly GCA_016801875.1. Taxonomy (NCBI): domain Eukaryota; kingdom Viridiplantae; phylum Streptophyta; class Magnoliopsida; order Solanales; family Solanaceae; genus Solanum; species Solanum sitiens. Next base: position 630,417 of record JABWTJ010000327.1, read on the forward strand.
GCATCCCTCGAGTCCTGTAGTTCTAGCACGGTCACTTTTATTGAATTATAATTATCTTGATATATTTTTGGAGACTTTGTGCCTATATGACATGGTTTGCTTATTTTTTAAATTATTGAATTTTATTAGTCTTAAACTACATGCATAACTAGATTCTCAATCTTGACATTTGGAGATATACTGTCTTCCTCTCTCGTGTTCCTCACACCTAATAATTTCAATATACACTTGGTTTGAATTAAATAAAATATATATTTAGAATAAGTTTACAAAGGTGCATCACCACATTCTTGAATTTCTTTTAAGTGTTTCAAAAAAGATGTGTAACCCCATTCTTAATTGAAAGAAATATTTTTTAACATGCCTAAAATCCACCTTTTGTGATAAGAAAATATTAAATAAAATAAAATAAATCTGAACTTCTAGGATACAATATAAATTTTGGATTATCTTGTGTTCTTTTATTTTTACTCACCCTTAAAGTTAATGTTAAAATAAGGCCTACACATATTATATTTTTATTTTTTTTACCTTAAAGTTATTGACAAAATTAGGAATACACATATTGTAATTTCTTATTAATCCAACAAAACAATGATAAATTGCTAAAATAAATCTCAAACTTTATTGGAATAAATAGACAACATTAGTTTTTTATCAAATAAAGGTATTTAAAAAAGAAGAAGATATAACTCTTAACACATCCTTCATTTCAATAAAATTATGAATAAAATACAAGTGTAAGAGAACTTATCATAATAATTACATCAAATTCCATAAGATTTAAGGCAACTTTATACCTCAAATGAAGAAAATAAATACCGCAAAATCCTGATCGAAGCTCGATTAGATTGTATGTAATGAAATATGTGTAAAAGGAAGAAAAATGTGTATATATAAGTGAATGATTTTTTTTCAAGTGTGCCAATCTTTTTTTCTTGCTTCGTGTGCGGGTGTGTATTTTTTCTTTTTTCTTTTTTCTTTCTGTACGTATGTGGGTGGGTGTATTTTTTTGTTTCTCGTGTGTTGCTGTATTCTGATTTTTTTTGGATGTCTTGTGTTCTGCCTTTTTTTCTGTGATTTGTTGTTAATATATAGTGTGTGTGGTACGTAAAGGCTGAGGAGTCATGTGTGTCGTGTGTGCGATGTGTATAGTGTAGTGGAGTTGCGGTTGGTGTAGGATGTAGTGTTGTGGAGTGGGGTAGTGGAAAATAAGGGGTAATGGGGTAGTTTCAGGTTTTTATTTACTTTTATTTTTAATAATATAATATAATATAATATAATATAATATAATATAATATAATGTAATATAATTTAATTTAATTATTCATCTAGTAGCTAACAATTAAATTATAAATATATATGCTAGCTTATTTATAAAAATAAAATATGTTTTTTTTTTGTTATTTTCAAATCTTTTAAAATAAACTTACTAAAATAAGATAAAAGTAAAAAAAATTAATATAAAATTTTAAAATATTTAAGATCTAAAAAAATGGTGTAAAATTTTAGTTCGATCAAGAATTACGTGTCTGCAGTTTGCCCCTCTTTGAGTGGAAACACGAAATAGGGTTTTCAGACAAAGAAGTAGATAAGGTGACAAGTTTTGACCGTACTTCTATTTGAAGGAAGAAAGAAAAAATTTGTGCAACAAAATCTTGATTTTGGACATTCTAAATATCCCGAGTTATAAGGGAATCAGGTCACATGTAGTTCAAGGAGATGAGGCGATGAGTTGAAAGTTAAGTGAGGTTCCATCGAGGCTCCAGGTTGCAGCTCTTTTACTTACATAAAAAAATAAAAGCTAATAGTAAAAAAAGAAAATAAAAGTACAAGCTCCTATCAATGCAGCTTTTCTCGAGTTTTCACTTGAGTCTTGACTTTCAGATATCACCTTGATTTTTGTGTGTGTATCTTGATCTTGAATTGAATTTGATTCTTAACTTGACACATAGAGTGAGTTTTTGACACACTTTGAATTACAATTTGAATATGTTCTTGAAATGACTGCATGTTATCTCGATCAGAAGTTGAATAGAAAAAGATGCGAGGAAGTCATGCTGCTACATGCATTGAAGAAGCTGATTTGGGCTATCATGATATTGATCATTCTGAAAAAGAGTTGAAACTTTGTTCTTATCACTTCCTTATAGTACACCCTAGAAGACATGACACTCTCAGAGCACGACATGTCGTACTTGATCTCTCGAAGGTCTTGTACAAGCCCTTGACATCATTCATTGCATACCTGTATTAAAATTAGTGCGGAATTAAAACTTTTCACACGAAAAATTAGTACGGCCCGTCTCGTAGGTCAGGCCCTTGTGTTGCTGCGATGTTTTAATTATTTAATTTAGTTAATTAGTTAGGGGTTAAGGGAGGACTAATTAAGTTAGCTAATGACTCCTATAAAGACCCTAAACCTAATTAGACTAAACCCAACTCTCATAATTTCCCAAAACCAAATTACTCTTCCTTATCTCTTCTTTCTCTCTCCCAAAGAAGCTCCATAGAAAACCAAGCAAATGAGGGTTCTAGGAATTCAAAGGATCAATTTTCTCCATCAAACTTCATCAATTAGTAAGGTATGTGATTCCTTTCACCTTTGGGATCTCTTTCCCCAAAGGGTTCCTCCAAATTGATTTCAAAAAGATGAAATTCAAGTGGGTTTACTTCCAATACTAAATTGATCTTGTGAATTGATTTGTTTATGATTCCTTTTGGTTATTATGAGTAGATTAACATGTATTTTTGATGAATTGCTAGTTTGTGGAAAGATGACCTTTTCCCCTTAACCCTAGATTGTGATCCTGGATTGAATTGTGTAGTATTGGTACAATTGACTTGGTTATTGTGTGAATTACTATTCTATGTTGTTATTATGTCAAGTTATGAGTAGATTGTGATATATTGTAATCCAATTATTCTAGTTCTTGAGTAATTGACCTAGGTTGTGAAGTAGATCATGAATTTGACCTAATTCTCTAATCCTAGGCTATGAACTAGTGATGAATTATTGTGTAGTGATTCAATTGACATTACTATTATGTTGGATACTATTGTGTGATGGTAATACAACCATTGTTGGGTTGAATTAAGGATGGTTGATGGTAAGACTTTGATGATGTCTTGTGAAGGAGATTGGGGTAAGTCTTGTGATCTCAATTCTTTACTTCAATTATGATTACTTGTGATTAAGTGATGATGTTATATTGAAGTATACCTTATGTTAAGATTGATAGGGTTGGTATGATGTTGAATTGGAATGTCTTGACTATGGTTTGTGAGATGTTGGCTAAGATGTAAATGTTATAAGGATGGTGATAACTTACCAATGTATCTTATTATAATGTGATATGTAAATGTGCTAACCTCACATGTATGAATAGTAATGAAAGGACAATACTCATGCAATTATTATTGAGCTATGATGATGATTATTATATAAGGTATAGACCCTATGACCTATATTAATTTATTATTAAATAATAAAGGCATTAAAGACATTTCAAAAAGGGACTCTAGCTTAGCACCGAGAGAACTAGAGTGAGGAGTATCCCTTCCCACATAGGGAAGGTAGGATCACTAACGTACTCATGAGATTGTAGAATATAATGCATGTAGCATAAAGAGGGTCCCAACTACATCTCCTAGTTCTTGAACTATGTTGCCCACATAGGAATACTAGCTAGTGGATCCACATAGATGCTACGTTTATGTTTTGGTAGTACCTTGACAAGTAGTCCGCCTTTTTTTGGTGTAGGGTTCCATGACACCGGATTCCACATTAGCTCATGTGGTCTATGTAGGTTAAGTAAAGATGTTCCCAAAAGGTAAAATGAAGTAATGAATGAACTCTAACTAGGATGACCTAAGCGGTTTAGCTTAGTCTAGGTAGGGGTATGGAAATCTACCTATACATTGCACTAATTAGCCTTGAAAGGAGTCTTAGGAGGATGTTCTTATGTATTTATACGCTTATAAATGTAAATGATATGTATATGATATCTTACATATTGATGACACCATATGATGTTGATTTCACTTATGAATATGTGCTTGTCTCTATTGCTAAAGTATGATGATATGTACTCTTAATGATATAGTATGTGGAGTTGGACTTTGTTTATGGTTCTTGTTGAGTTTACTTGATTGAGTAAGGTTATGGGGCTTTGCTTAGTCATTGCACTAGTGGACTTAATGAGGGTTCATGGATAATGGTCTTGCTTTGCTTATGATGTTATGATGTTATGAACTCTTATCCATGCTTGTTAATGCTATAACTTGATGATAGAGTTGTCTTGATTATGGATTCAACTATGTTGATATTCATGTTGACTTGACTAACTTAGTATTGTTGGTCTTGTGATGTACATGGTCTTGACTTAATGAATGTGTATTAATGACTTGTATTGGTTCTTGAATGTGCATAATGGTCTTCAAAGTAAATTAGCATGCTTTAATGAAATGTCCCTTTTTAACATGATTTTATGTTGTGTGTGCATATGGTCCTATACTTAGTACAAGTGATGTGCTAACCCTATTTTCTCCCTTTTCCCCAACATTTTCGGTTCCGCTCATTGAAGGGCTTGTGACGGCTTTGAAGGAAACTTGGATTCTCATTCTCCAAGTTGGATAGGTCCTCACCACTTCGAGGACAATGCCATTTTCTAGCTTTGGATATTGATTAGTCTTGAAGACACTATGTTTATTTCCTTTCATTTGAGTACTAAACATTGTATAGCCTATATTTCGCTCTTATTGTATTGATGTATGGGCTATGCCCAATTGTTATACTCTTGCTTAGATGGTTATGAGATGAGACATCTGTTTTAAGACTATGTTATATCTTATATATATATGTGCAATACAAGTAGAAGACTATGTAATCTTCTTATACGAAGGGTCTATGTATACTCGATATGAATATATTATGTGTATACGAGAGGTCTATGTAAACCTCATGATAGATATAGACAAGTTTTAAATTTTCTGCATTTTAACCTATAACTGTAGTGTTGTAAGCTAAGAGGCTAGTCTTAATCCTCTTCGAGGACGACGACGCCGTTTACGTCTAGGGGGTTCTCCCCGGATGTAACAAACTTGGTATCAGAGCATGAGGTTGAATATTTCTAAAAACAATGTCTCATTAAACCACGTCTATGTAGATTCTTATTCATAATTGTGAAGTGCGCCACACTTATGATTGAGAGACTATATGATGCTTAGAAACTCTCATCTTCTTGTATTCCTATGTCGTGCCTCTAGAGTACTATTATGTGCTTTCGTCTAAACCTAGTATGGTGTTTTAGGTATGAATACTCGAAGAGCAGCTGCTAGAAGGGCCGAAGAATAAATGGCTAATGTGGGAGCTAATGACAACCAAGTGCCTCCATTTGAAGAAGTTGCTATGGGTGATCAAGTTCCGGTTGCTCCTCCACCGATGATCGATGGAGATATAAGGACAGTTTTTCTCACTTTGACACAAGCTATGACCTCTCAAGCTAATGTTGTCACTTCTCAAGTTCAAGCTATGATGACCCAAATGAATAGAGAGGTTGGACCTCGATTGCCTCAACATGCTAGAACTATGGCCTCGCGTTTAAGATACTTTGCTAGAATGAATCCACCTATGTTCTTTGGATCGAGGTCGGATGAGGACCCTCAAGATTTCCTCGATGAGTTCTATAAGATTCTCTATGCTATGGGTTTGACCTCAACTGAGAAGACTGAGTTAGCGGCCTATCAACTCAAACATGTGGCCCAAACTTGGTATGTGCAATAGAGGGATAATAGGGAACTAAGAGGTGGTCCGGTGACTTGGGAGATCTTCAAGAAGGCTTTTCTTAATAGGTTATTTCTTAGAGAGATGAGGGAAGCTAAAGTGGAAGAATTCATCAACCTTCGTCAAGGAGGTATGAGTATTTAACTACTCCTTAAAATTCACTAAATTGTCCAAGTATGCTCCGTCCTTGGTTTCACACCCAAGGGATGAGATGAGTCATTTTCTTACGGGGGTGTTTGATGACTTGGAGGAAGAATATCATTAGGATATGCTTCATGATAATATGAATATCTCTCATCTCATTGTTCATGCTCAACAAGTGGAAGAAACTAGGAAGAGGAGAAAGATTAAGGAGGCTAAGAAGGCCAAGTCTTATGAAAGTGGTTCTTCAAAAGGGTAGGATTGACATTCAAGACAAGCCTATGTTCAAGAAGAGGTTTTCCAATCAAGTTCCTATCAAATTTCTCAAGGCTCGTGATTATAGGGTGTCTAACCCTAAGTCTCAAAAGGGAAGAAGTACTAGCTCACCAAACAAGAAGACAACTTGTGGAAAGTGTGGCAAGAAGCATTATGATGATTGCCTTGTTGGGACGGACAATTACTTTGGGTGTGGAAAGAGTGGCCACAAGGTTAGGGATTGCCCAAATTTGAAGGGGAAAGACAACGGTAGCGGGCAAGCTCAAGCTAGTGGTTCTAATGTGGATCCTCCAAAGAAGAATCGCTTTTATGCACTTACTTTAAGGGGTGAACAAGAGAGTTCTCCCGATATGGTGACCGGTATGTTACAAGTCTTCTCTATTAATGTATATGATTTGCTTGATACAGGTGCTACATTATCTTTTGTTACTTCTTTGATAGCTAGAAAGTTTGATATTTTGCCCTATATTCTAAATGAACCTTTCAGGGTAACTACCCTAGTAGGTGAGTCGGTGGTTGCAAAGAGGGTATATAGAAATTGTTCTATAATGTTTCCCAATAGAGTTACTCATGTTGAATTAGTAGAACTTGATATGGTCGATTTTGATGTCATTTTGGGAATGGATTTGTCGCATGATTGTTTTGCTCCCATTGATTGTAGAACAAGAATTGTTAAGTTAATTTTCCAAATGAACCCGTTTTAGAGTGGAAGGGGGGAAATTTTATTCCTAGAGGTCGTATTATCTCTTGTCTTAAGGCTTGTAAAATGATCTCAAAAGGGTGTCTATATCACATTGTAAGAGTCAAAGATTTAGACTCCGAAAATTCTCCCATTGAGTTAGTCCCCGTAGTAAGGGAATTTCCAGAGGTCTTTCCTAATGATCTTTCCGGAATCCCTCCCGAACGGGAAATTGATTTTGGTATTGACTTACTACCGGATACCAACCCCATTTCAATTCCTCCTTATCGGATGGCTCCGACCGAATTGAAAGAGTTGAAGGCTCAACTTATGGACTTACTAGACAAAGGCTTCATTAAACCTAATATTTCTCCATGGAATGCTCCGGTATTGTTTGTGAAAAAGAAGGATGGGTCCCTTAGAATGTGCATTGATTATCGCCAACTCAATAAAGTCACTATTAAGAATATATTCTCTCCCTCGGATTGACGACTTATTTAATCAACTACAAGGGGCAAGCTACTTTTCTAAGATTGACTTGAGATCGGGGTATCACCAACTTAGGGTGAGAGGTGAGGATATACCAAAAAATGGCATTTCAAACAAGATATGGTTACTATAAGTTCTTAGTAATATCCTTTGGTCTCACTAATGCCCCGAAGGCGTTTATGGATCTCATGAATAGGGTGATTCAAAGTTACCTTGATTCATTTGTCATTGTCTTCATTGACGACATCTTGGTATATTCAAAAAATGAGGGTGAACACATGGACCATTTGTGGGTGGTGTTACAAGTGCTTAAGGAGAACCAACTATTTGCCAAGTATAGTAAATGTGAGTTTTGGTTGAGGTCGGTGGCATTTCTTGGTCATATCATCTCTAGTGAGGGGGTTGAGGTTGATCCAAGAAAAACCGAGGCGGTGAAAAATTGGCCTAGGCCATTGACTCCAATCGACATTAGAAATTTCTTAGGTCTAGAAGGCTATTATACGAGGTTTGTGGATGGTTTTGAGTCAATTGCATCTCCATTGACTACTTTGACCCAAGAGTATGAAATTTGAGTGGTCGGACGCATGTGAAAAAAGCTCCCAAATATTGAAAGATAGGCTTACTTCCGCTCCGGTGTTGACCTTATCGGAGGGTACCAAGGATTTCGTTGTATATTGTGATGCATCCCGAGTGGGTTTAGGGTGTGTTCTTATTCAACATGGGAAAGTAGTAGCCTATGCCTCTAGACAACTTAAGGTACATGAGAAGAATTATCCAACTCATGATCTTGAGTTGGCGGTCGTGGTATTTGCCTAGAAAATATGAAGGCATTATTTGTATGATGTTCATGGTTATGTGTATACCGACCACAAGAGTCTTAAATATGTATTTATTCAAAAGGATTTGAATCTCCGACAAGAAGGTGGTTGGAATTGTTGAAAGATTACGACATGAGTGTCTTCTACCACCCCGGCAAGGCCAATGTGGTTGCGGATGCTCTAAGTTGTATGACCATGGGTAGTGTGTCTCATGTAGATGAAGCCAAGAAAGACCTAGTGAAAGATGTTCATGGGTTGGGTCGTTTGGGTGTTAGATTGCAAGATTCTCTGAATGGTGGTTTTATAGTCCACCATAACTCTGAATCGTCTTTGGTGGTTGAGGTGAAGTCCAAACAACACCTTTATCACCCATTGATGGAGTTGAAAAAGTCAGTTATTGGTAAACTTAATTAGTCATTCTCTTTAGGGGGGATGGTGTCTTGAGGTATCAAGGAAGGTTGTGTCTTTCCAATGTAGATGACTTGAGGAACCGGATTCTTGAGGAAGCTCATGGGTCCCGTTACTCCATTCATCCGGGTTCTACTAAGATGTATCATGACCTTAGAGAAGTGTTTTGGTTAGAAGGCTTGAAAAGGGACATAGCGGAATTTGTTGCAAAATGTCCAAATTGCCAACAAGTGAAAGTCGAGCACCAAAAGCCGGGTGTTTTACTTCAAGAAATCCAAGTTCCTACTTGGAAGTGGGAAGACATTAATATGGATTTTGTGGTAGGTTTTCCTCGGACACAAAAGCAATATGATTCCATATGGGTGGTTGTGGATAGGTTGACCAAATCCGCTCATTTTATTCCCGTCAAGTGCACATACTCGACGGAGGATTATACAAGGATCTTCCTGGATGAGATTGTGTGTCGCCATGGTATTCCGTTATCCATCATATCGGATAGGGGGTGCACAATTCACATCTAGGTTTTGGAGGTCATTCCGAAAAGGGTTGGGTACCAAGGTGAAGTTAAGCACCGCTTTTCATCCTCAAACGGATGGTCAAGCGGAGCATACTATTCAAACCCTTGAGCATATCCTTAGAGTTTGTATAATTGATTTCAAGGGAAATTGGGATAAGCACTTGCCTTTGGTTGAGTTTTCATACAACAATAGCTACCATTCATCTATATCTATGGCTCCTTATGAAGCCTTGTACGGTAGGAGATGTATATATCCAATTGGATGGTTTGAAGTGGGTGAGTCTTCACTTTTGGGTCCCGAATTGATTTATAAGACTTTGGAGAAGGTTCATATTATAACGAACCGCTTAAAAACAGCCTATAGCCGGCAAAAGTCTTATGCCGACCATAGGAGAAGAGATTTAGAATTTGAAGAAGGTATAAAGTCTATCTAAAAATTTCTCCTATGAAAGGGGTGGTAAGATTTGGCAAGAAATGAAAGATGAGTCCTCGTTATGTGGGTCCCTATAAAATTTTGCAAAAGATTAGCAAGGTTGCATATGAGTTGAAGTTACCTAGTGAATTGGCTTCGGTTCATCCGGTGTTCCATGTTTCCATGCTAAAGAAGTGTATCGGTGATCCCGAGTCCATTCTTCCTATTGAAGGTCTAGGTGTTCAAGAGAACCGCTCTTATGAGGAGGTTCCGGTTGAAATCCTTGATAGACAAGTAAAGAAGTTAAGAAACAAAGAAATGGCTTCCGTAAAGGTGTTATGGAAGAACCACCTAGTTGAGGGTGCAACAAGGGAGGCCGAGGCCGACATGAAGTCCCGTTACCCTCATCTATTTTATAACTAAGGTTAGTTATTCCTATTTGTAGTGAAAATAATAAGTGTATTTGAAATTACCTTGATTTTTGGTGAAGTTGTACAAAATGTGCATATTACAGTGATATTACAGTGAACTTTATGCCTAAAAAATGAAAATGTTTCTTTTTACTTGTTTTGAGTTTATGTTCTGCATTTTGGTATATTGTGCCTACATGAATTGTATTGAGCAAGTTGGCATGTGTGAAAGAAATCTTTGGCATAATGAATAAGCATGAAATGAATGTTGAACTCTTATGAGTTGAAAATGATGCATTGAGTTGCATTGTGTAAAAGGACATGTGGTTATGTTGATTTTGATTGTGACTCATGTCTTCATGTGTTGTTGTTGGTTGGGCTGCTAGTCTTGAGTCTAGTCCTTCCTTTAAAGAATTTAAGTGTCATTTAGGGACGAATGTTCCTAAGGGGGGATAATGTAATACTCCAAAAGTCTAAAGCCTAAACTAGAGCCTAACATGAGAGTCTAAGAGTTGTAACATTAGTTTTAGGTCAACTATAATTTATACAAGCCATTTAGGAAGTTTTAGAATCAAAACGTCAAGGAACGTCCATGACGTCCGGAAACTAGTTCAAGAGGTGCTAGTGTGCCTTAGCCTATTTGACTAAGTTTTAAGAGTCGAAAAATGATGCAATTTGGTGGTAAGGTGTCTAACACGTATTAGAGTTATTTTATAGTTGAAACGTATGGGTACGACTCCCCAAGGACCAACCAAGGGCCCTTGAGGAGGACCCTTGCAATTTGGCAAAAGGCTGCCAAAAAGCAGTGTCGATCAACGTGTTGCGGGCGACGAGCCGTTGGTGAATCGACGAGGCGTCGATGCCTATGTCGATGAGTACTTATCCAATTTCATGAAGGGGTAGTTTTGGCAACTCTCTGACCAATACCACAGACGTGCAGCAAGGAGACCACACTGCCCGTCGACTGACCTACGACCCGTCAGTTGGGGTCTCGTAGGTCAGGCCCCTGTGTTGCTGCCACGTTTTAATTAGTTCATTTAGTAAATTAAGTGGTTAGTTAATTAGTGAGGGGTTAAGGGAGGCCTAATTAAGTTAGCTAATGACTCTTATAAAGACACCAAACCTAATTAGACTAAACCCAACTCCCATAATTTCCCAAAACCAAATTGCTCTTCCTTCTCTCTTTTTTCTCTCTCCCAAAGAACCTCCATAGAAGACCAAGCAAAGGACGGTTAGAGCGATGAAAAGGATCAAGTTTATCAATCAAACTTCATAAATTAGTAAGGTATGGGATTCCTTTCACCTTTGGGATCTCTTTCCCCAAAGGGTTCCTCCAAATTGATTTCAAAAAGATGAAATTCAAGTGGGTTTACTTCCAATACGAAATTGATCTTGTGATTTGCTTTGTTTATGATTACTTTTGGTTATTATGATTATATTAACATGTATTATGATTCAACTACACTACTTTTTGATGAATTGACCTAGTTTGTGGAAAGATCACCTTTTCCCCTTAACCCTAGGTTGTGATCTTGGATTGAATTGTGTAGTATTGGTACAATTGGCTTGGTTATTCTGTGAATTACTATTCTATGTTGTTATTATGTCAAGTTATGAGTAGATTGTGATATATTGTAATCCAATATGCTAGTTCTTGAGTAATTGACCTAGGTTGTGAAGTAGATCATGAATTTGACCTAAGTCTCTAATCCTAGACTATGAACTAGTGATGAATTATTGTGTAGTGATTCAATTGACTTTACTATTATGTTGGTTACTATTGTGTGATAGTATTATAACCATTGTTGGGTTGAATTGAGGATGGTTGATGGTAAGACTTTGATGATGGCTTGTGAAGGTAATTGGGGAAGTCTTGTGATCTCAATTTTTTACTTCAATTATGATTACTTGTGATTAAGTGGTGATGTTATATTGAAGTTTACCTTATGTTAAGATTGATAGGGTTGGTATGATGTTGAATTGGAATGTCTTGATTATGGTTTGTGAGATGTTGGCTAAGATGTAAATGTTATAAGGATGGTGATAACTTACCAATGTGCCTTATTATAATGTGATATGTAAATGTGCTAACCTCACATGTATGAATTGTAATGAAAGGACAATACTCATGCAATTCTTATTGAGCTATGATGATGATTATATAAGGTATAGACTCTATGACCTACATTAAGCTATGATGATTAATAAAGGCATTAAAGACATTTCAAAAAGGGATTGTAGCTTAGAACTAAGTGCACTAGAATGAGGAGTGTACATTCCCATATAAGGAAGGTAGGCTCACTATCGTACTCATTAGATTGGAAACTATAATGCATGTAGCATAAAGAGGGTCCCAACTACATCTCCTAGTTCTTGAACTATGTTGCCCCCATAGGAATACTTGCTAGTGGATCCACATAGATACTACGTTTATGTTTTGGTACTTCCTTGTCAAGTAGTCCGCCTTCTTTCGATGTAGGGTTCCATGACACCGGATTCTACATTAGCTCATGTGGTCTATGTAGGTTAAGGCAAGATGTTCTCAAAAGGTAAAATGAAGTAATGAATGAACTCTAACTAGGATGAACTAAGAGGTGTAGATTATTCTAGGTAGGGGTATGGGAGTCTACCTATACATTGCACTAGTTAGCCTTGAGGGGAGTCTTAGGAGAATGTTCTTATGTATGTATATGCTTATAAATCTATATGATATGTATATGATGATCTTACATGTTGATTTCACCATATGATGTTGATTTCACTTATGAATTTGTGTTTGGTCTCTATTGCTAAAGTATGATGATGTGTAATCTTAATGATATAGTATGTGGAGTTGGACATTGTTTATGGTTCTTGTTGAGTTTACTTGATCGAGTAAGGTTATGGGGCTTTTTTTAGTCATTGCACTAGTGGACTTAATTAGGGTTCATGGGTAATGGCCTTTCTTTGCTTATGATGTTATGACATTATGAACTCTTATCCATGCTTGTTGATGATATAACTTGATGATAGAGTTGTCTTGATTATGGATTCAATTATGTTGATACGCATGTTGACTTGACTAGACTTAGTATTGTTGGTCTTGTGATGTACATGGTCTTGAATTAATGAATATGTATTAATGACTTTTATTGGTTCTTGAATGTGCATAACGTTTTTCAAAGTAAATTAGCATGCTTTAATGAAATGTCCCTTTTTATCATGATTTGATGTTGTGTGTGCATATGGTCCTATACTTAGTACAAGTGATGTGCTAACCCCATTTTCTCCCTTTTCCCCAACATTTTAGGTTACGGTTGTTGAAGGCTTATAACGACATTGAAGGAAGACTTGGATTCTCATTCTCCAAGTTGGTAGGTCCTCACCACTTTGAGGACAATGCCATTTTCTAGCTTTGGATATTGCTTAGTGTTGAAGAAACTATGTTCATTTCCTTTCATTTGAGTACTAAAGATTAAATAGCCTACATGTGGCTCTTATTGTATTGATGTATGGGCTATGCCCAATTTTTATACTCTTGTTTAGATGGTTATTAGATGAGACATCCGTTTTAAGACTATGTTATATCTTATATATATGTGCAATACAAGTAGAAGACTATGTAATCTTCTTATACGAAGGGTCTATGTATACTCGATATGAATATATTATGTGTATGTGAGAGGTCTATGTAAACCTCATGAGAGATATAGAAATTTTTTAAATTTTCCGCATTTTAACCTATGAATGTAATGATGTAAGCTAAGAGGCTAGTCATAGTCCTCTTCGAGGACGACGACGCCGGTTACATCTAGGGGGAGCTCCCCGGATGTGACAATAACAATCTAATATCTATTACAATACTTTGAAATAAAGAAGTCTATAGATGATTATGCCCTTGAGCCAAGTGAGGACATACTTCAACTATGCTTGAACGATAACTAGATTCCAGGCTTGCTTCAACGACACCTCTCACCTGCTAACCACACCTTTAGACATAAACAAAAGTATGAAATTAGTACAAAGACATGTACTAAGTATGGCTTAATGCATAAAATCATGAGAAATGGACATTTATGAGAAATATGCTCTTTTAATTAACACTTCATAGAATAAGCATAAGAACCACATTTAAACACCAAACATTATATTTAGACGACATTACAAATTATAGCCACATAACATGAAAGTTACAGTAACATTATAGTGGAATTACAGTGACTTCACTGTAACTTCACAAACAATTCACACTTCACAATATGACATCAAAATATATCCAACACACATAAATATGAGATTCTCCTACCCGAGATGATTCTAAGGCTCACTTGAGTGAGTTATAAAGCGACCGCCCATACAATCCCTTCACACACACCTAAGAGATCCTTTTGACTATCTAGAGTAGGGTCATTCCCACTTCATACAATAACATATATATAATATGACATTCTCTTTCTAAAGGTTATCAAAAGACTTACTTAAGTTACTCAAGAAGAGATCTCACATACACCCTCTCCAAGATTGCCTAAATAATCCTTTAAGACTACTTAAGTTTAGATCATGCCTACTTTATCAACCTATTTTCCTATCTAGAGTCATTCTTAAGACTTCCCTAGGTAAGACATGAAGAGACCATCCTTTATGCCCCTTTCACACCTTAACTAGGCAACCCTTAAACTACTATAGATAAGTACTTATTTATTAACATGCTTTATAACTTAAGCCATTATCTTCATTAGTTCATTTAAGATACATTCAACACATAAGGACATTCAAGTAATGGTCTTGGAGAAGTCCTAGGAACTCACTTGCTAACATCTTCATAGCCTAATCGTGTAATGTCTAGATAGCGTCCCATACCACCACCTAAACTTCATAGAACTTTTCCAACACTAGTGGGTATCCCATAGAATAAGCATATGCAATAACCAACATAGACCATACTAGCTATGCATGGAATCCAGAGTGATGAACCTATTTCGATGGAGGTTCGTTCTGTGGGCCAATGGTAGAACTAGGACCCATCCCATGTAGGCACATGGTTAAGGAATATTGAGGGTTTCTTTGTTCACTAAAGTCGTCTTAGTTAGAGCAACTTCCCAAGCATACTCACTCGGTGCTAGCCTTTGTTGTCATAGAGTATTTTCAATAAAGGATCACATGTAGGTTCCATATCTAGTTCATAACCCAATCACATTTCACCTTACAAAATAGGGTTCACTAAGGCTACCTACAATGGCTAAGAAGATAGCTCAATGACTTTTCTAAGGATGATTTTATGCCGTTCCATCCAACCACCCTTAAGTCCACCATTCACACAAGAAGGATACCATTACGACTTTAAACTTGAAGGATATCATAACCTTACATCTAGGATGAAGGTTCCACATAAAGGACCTTCTTAGATATGTTCAAGGTCACATATCAATCACACATACAAGAATAAGGATCTTTAACGTACTAAGTCAAGAAGTCACATTCAAAATGTACATGTATCAAGTAAGGGACACAAGTCTACCGATGCAAGACACACACATACTTCACCATACCATACACATAGCATACTATTCTAGAGCACCTAGAGACACCAAGTCAAATATAGGTCACCCTATACACTACTATAGAACCATCAACATAAACATCATAAGACTCATATAACCAAGTAGGAAGAATCATGCTTCAACCTTAAGACTACACACATAAAGACATAGTCATAGTCTAACATGATCACCTAATGTCAATAGAAGAACACATACTTTTACCTTACTCACAAGTAGATAGATATGATCATACTTCACATAAATCAACTACACAAACCATCATAATATATCAAGTAATGCAACAAGGCCATGATCATCATAATTCATAAAGTAACGCCGACGAGGCCACATAATTCACAAGAAAAGCACATAACACCGCCACCATAAATGGACCATACCAATCATAACATAATTCAAGACCTGAATTACATAATATAAAGAGAATTAGGGCAGCGTACCATCAATCCACTTAATCGGTAGTTAAATCATCCAACTCATTACTCAAAGGCTCTTACCTATAGACTTGATCTCCAATTCAATTCAATGATCTCAATATTCAATGAATCCAAAGTGAAACAATATGAATTCATCAATCTAAGACAACCTACTTACAATTCTAACATAATTCTTCATAATTCAATAGCCCTAATCAAACTACACAAGAATTCAATAATATAGAGACATGACCAAATTGCCCATAATATAGTCAAAATAAGGAGTTCATAATTTGCATGGGTTCTTAAGGAATTTGATCTAAAATCATACAATTAACATCAATATATCGTAAAACATTGTTTCAAATCGTTTCATGCAAGAACCCATGGCTAGAAGTTGAAATAGAATGAGTCATGTTTTGATCATCTTTGAAAAATCATTGGAATTGACTCCTTGAAGAAAATGATTTCAAGGATGAAAAACCATACCTTAATTCTAATGAAAATCCCACAAGATTGATGGAGAAAAACAGTCTTCATCTTTGGAGCTCCCAAGCTTCAACAATGGTGGTTTTGGAGAGAAGAATGGAGAGGTTTTATTTTGAGTTGAGGGTTTTGCTTTGATTGGTGAGTTTAGAGGTACAAAAAGACTCAATAACCGTCAATAAGTCATCCTCAAATTACCCAAAAGACCCTTGCACTTATTAGACATTTTAACCAACTCAAATTTGACTTTAAAACGACGTGACCAAATCTAGGAGCTTACTGCATGTCGCGGAGGCATTTTCAAATCTCGGTTCTGGAAAATTTTGAGACAGAATGGTTCGTGAAAGATCCGTATAGTAGGGCAAGATTTTTTCCCATTCTGTGCCAGCTGCGCGACGCGCAGCCACTGCCATATCTTGGCTGGCGCGGCAGCTTGCATTGGTCAACTTTGGGTCCTCTTCGGGGACCCTTAGGCTGGTCCCCGGGGCATCGTTCTCGAAAGTTTCGACCCTTTACATTTCATTCTGCCCATAGGAACCATCGGTACTTAATTTCACCCTCAAATCATCCCCCAAAACTTCACCACAAAACACTACGACAAACTAGTTCAACTTCGACTAGTTTCCAGACGTCTTGGACGTTCTTGATGTTTGACCTCCAAACACTTCCAAACTTTATCTACTGCCTCTAAACACCATTATTAACCATTTTAAGACTTTTAAAACATCATTACACAAGTGTTAGGCTCTAGTTCAACCTAACTCATTTTTTAGGGTGTACCAATACTCCCCTCTTGGAAACATTCGTCCTCGAATGACACTTGCTTCTCTTTAGGCACTTTCAAGAGATGATTAACTCAATACTAGCAGCACATAACCATACAACACAAGATACAACACCAAATTTACGAGGAACACCACTTTCACATAACCAAGAGACTCACAACACAACAAGAAGCTAAAAACTAATCTACGACTCATTATATAATAAGACTCACATTTTTCATTTCAAAAATCCAAAAATCCTTTTTCATTCATTATCATTCTCATATACATCAATTCTATACACACTATAACCATTTTCAACCAAAGAACAATTTAGTCAAAATTTCAAAAATCTTGCAGTGAATTGCCAACATTACAGTGAAACATGCTTAAAAAAATTCAAAAATAAAATTCTTAGGCAACTGATGATAAAAGCATGCCAATATGATAGACAAAACCATACAAACTCAATTTACAACATAATCATAACTTCATGAAATGCACAATGCAAGGAATCAATGAAATTCAATTCCAACAAGACTCCTAAACACAATGCAACATGCAATATGCTACTATGACTTTGTAACTCTCAAACTTGAATTGAATAGAAGAGATGAGACAACAAATCACCATTCTACTACTCACCATACTCCCCCGCTTAGAAGGAACCCGTAACAACTAAAAGAGAGAAGCTATAACTTACCAACATCATCATAATCATCCGGCTTTGATCCCCTAGCCCGGAGTGCATAGAAATGATTCTTCATTGGAACATCATCACCCGGAATATTTGGAGGAACTTTCTTACCTTCCTTTCCTTTAGCCACAATAGTAGGACAATCCCTCACCTTGTGTCCATCCTTACCACATCCAAAGCAATTCCTGGTACACGTTAGACATTTTTCAATGTGCTTCTTCCCATAAGTAACACAAGTAGGCTTACCACCTTGGGAACCACTACCCTTCTAAAGTTTGACCTTAGGAGCACTAGGTTCATCTTGAATTGGAGCCTTTATCTTGAACCTAGGTTGGTTTTGCTCACTTGGCCCACTCATCTTCAAGTTTCTAGTAATCCTACTAAGCTTAGACTCCTCAATGGATTGAGCATACACCATGAGTCTAGACAAGTTTATATAACCATGGATCATGGCCGTACAACATTCTTCTTTCACAAGGTCGACAACACCGGTCACAGACTTACTCATCTCATCCATATAGTTAGACACCAAGGATGGAGCATACCTAGACAACATAGTGAACTTCAAGGAATACTCCTCAACACTCATATTACCTTGCTTGAGATTAATGAACTCTTCAACCTTTACCTCCCTCCTCTCACGGGGAAAGTACTTTCCTAAGAAAGCCTCCTTAAACTCCTCTCACTCTATAGGACCCGACTTAACCGGCCTATTATCTTTCCATTGAATGTACCACACTTGAGCAACCTCTTTCAATTGGTACGAAGCTAACTTCTCCTTCTCCCTAGAAGTCACCCTCATGGCACTCAACACCTTATAAACACCATTTATAAACTCTTGGGGATCCTCTCCCACCTTAGAGCCAAGAAAGATAGGAGGATTCATCCTCACAAAATCTCTTAATCTAGATGTCATAGTGCTCTCCATAGCATTCACTCTAGGCTCAACACCCTTATTCACATGAGTAGTCATGGCTCAGGCTAAACAAAGTAGAGCATCTCTAATCTCCCCATTACTCATTTCTGGGGAAACCACCAAAACATCATTACCTCCTTCCACAATAGGTACTTGAGCATTCGTAGAACATTGAGCTCCTTGAGCACCTTGAAGAACTTGCTCAAATTGTTCAACTTGAGGAGGAATCTCCTCATTCACCCTTCCCTCTTCCAACCATATAGCGGCCATCCTTCTAGTATTCATCTTCCTAAAAACCAAAGTAAAGCATTAAGAAATACACTCATAACTTTTACTCTATGGCACGACACAAGAGTAGAGAACGAAGTGAAACTCTATCGTCCTATATCCTCTCGCCCATAGATGTGTCGCGACTCACACTGATGAACGAAACTCTACTAGACGTGTCTTTATGAGACTTTTTGAATCCTAAGACTACTTTCATAACTTATGCTCTGATACCAACTTTGTTACATCCCGAGAGTACACCCTAGAAGATATGGCACTCTCGGAGTGCGACATGGCATACTTGACTTCTCAAAGGTCTTGTACAAGCCTTTGACATCATTCGTTGGATACATGTATGAAAAGTAGTGCGGAATTAAAACTTTTCACACGAAAACATCTAAAAATATCTTTCATATTAAAAGCGATAAAAAACTCTAAATCTCATTATATCTCATCCTTAGACTTAAGAAATACTTGGGACACGGCCCATACAATCGAAATATAACAATCTAATATCTATTACAATACTTTGAAATAAAGAGGTCTAAAGATGATTATGCCCTCGAGTCAAATGAGGACATACTTCAACTATGCTTGAACGATAACTAGATTCCAAGCTTGCTTCAACGAAACCTTTCACCTGCTAACCGCACCTTCAGAGATATATAAAAGTATGGAATTAGTACAAACACATGTACTAAGTATGGCTTAATACATAAAATCATAAGAAATGGACATTTATGAGATATATGCTCTTTTTTATTAAAACTTCATAGTATAAGCATAAGAACCACATTTAAACACCAAACATCACATTTAGAAGATATTACAAATTATAGCCACATAACATGAAAGTTTCAGTAACATTACAGTGGCATTACATTGACTTTACTGTAACTTCACCAACAATTCACACTTCACAATATGACATAAAAATATATCCAAAACACATAAATATGAGATTCTCCTACCCAAGATGATTCTAAGGCTCACTTGGGTGAGTTATGAAGCGGCGGCCCATACAATCCCTTCACACACACCTAAGATATCCTTTAGACTATCTAGAGTAAGGTCATTCCCACTTCATACAATAATATATATATAATATGACATTCTCTTCCCAAAGGTTATCAAAAGACTTACTTAAGCAACTCCAGAAGAGAACGCGCATACACCCTCTCCAAGATTACCTAAATAATCCTCTAAGACTACCTAAGTTTAGATCATGTCTATTTTATCAATCAACTTTCCTATCTTGAGTCATTCTTAATACTTCCCTTGACATGAAGAGACCATCCTGTATGCCCCCTTCATACCTTATCTAGGCAACCCTTAAATTACACTACGTAAGTACTTATTTATTAACATGCTTTCTAAATTATGTCATTATATTCATTAGTTCATTTAACAGACATTCAACACATAAAGACATTCAAGTAATGGTCTTGAGAAGACCTAGGAACTCACTCGCTAACATCTTCAAAGCCTAATTGTGCAATGTCTAGATTGCGTCCCATACCACCACCTAAACTTCATAGAACTTCTCCAACACTAGTGGGTATCCCATATGATGAGCATAGGCAATAACCGACATAGACCATACTAGCTATGCATGGAATCCGGAGTCATGAACCTACTCCGATGGAGGTTTGTTCTACGGTACAATGGTAGAACTAGGACACACCCCATGTAGGCACATGGTCAAGAAATATCAAGGGTTTCTTTGTTTTCTAAAGTCATCTTAGTTAGAACAACTTCCCAAGCATACTCACTCGGTGCTAGCCTTTGTTATCATAGAGTATTTTCAATAAAGGATCACATGAAGAGGTTCCATATCTAGTTCATAACCCAATTACATTTCACCTTACCAAAGAGGGTCCACTAAGGCTACCTACAATGGCTAAGAGGATAGCTCAATGACTTTCCTAAGGATGATTTCATGCCGTTCTATCCAACCACCCTTAAGTCCACTATTCACACAAGAAGGATACCATTACGTCTTTCAACTTGAAGGATATCATAACCTTACATCTAGGATAAAGGTTCCACATAAAGGACCTTCTTAGTTATGTTCAAGGTCACATGTCAATCACACATACAAGACTAAGGATCTTTAACTTACTAAGTCAAGAAGTCACATTCACAATGTCCATGTATAAAGTAAGGAACACAATATGAATTTATCAATCTAAGACAACCTACTTACAATTCTAGCATAATTCTTTCATAATTCAATAGCCCTTACCAAACTACACAAGAATTCAATAATATAGAGACATGATCAAATTACCTATAATATAGTCAAAATAAGGAGTTCATGATTTGCATAGGTTTATAAGGAATTTGATCTAAAATCATCCAATTAACATCAATTATATTGTAAATATTGTTTCAAATCGTTTTATGCAAGAACTCATGGCTAGAAGTTGAAATATAAGGAATCATGTTTTGATCATCTTTGAAAAATCATTGGAATTGACTCCTTGAAGAAAGACATTTTAAGAATGAAAAACCGTACCTTAATTGTGATGAAAATCCCACAAGATTGATGGAAAAAAACTTGAGAAAAACAGTCTTCTTCCTTGGAGCTCCCAAGCTTCAACAATGGTGGTTTTGGAGAGAAGAATGGAGAGGTTTTGTTTTGAGTTGAGGGTTTTGCTTTGATTGGTGAGTTTAGAGGTATAAAAAGACGCAATAAATGTTAGTAAGTCATCCCTAAATTACCCAAAATACCCCTGCATTTATTAGACATTTTAACCAACTCAAATTTGACTTAAAAACGATGCAACCAAATTGGGAGTTTACTGCGCGTCGCAAAGGTATTTTTAAATCTCGGTTCTGGAAAATTTCAAGACAAAATGGTTCGTGACAGCCCCACCTCGCAGGTCAGGATTTTTGCCCATTCCGTGCCAGCTGCGCGACACGCATACACTGCCACATCTTGGCTGGCGCGGCAGCTTGTATTGGTCAACTTTGGGTCCTCCTCGGGGACCCTTAGGCTGGTCCACGGCGCGTCGTTCTCAGAAGTTTTGACCCTTTACATATCAGTTTACGCGTAGGAACCATCGGTACTTAATTTTACCCTCAAATCATCCCTCAAAACTTCACTACAAAACACTACGACACACTAGTTCAACATCGACTAGTTTCCTGATGTTCTTGGATGTTTGACCTCCAAACACTTCCAAACATTATATACTGCCTCTAAACACCATTATTAACCATTTTAACACGTTAAAACATCATGACACAAGTGTTAGTCTCTACTTCAACCTAGCTCATTTTTTAGGGTGTAACCGTTCTTGAATTTCAAATCCATGTTTCGCTTGAAGAAACCTGAAAACCATCACAAACAAAAGAAATACACTAAAGAAATTCCCCAGTTTTCACTGAAAATTTTTTGTGAGTTATTAGCAGATGTGAATTCTTAAAAGTAAACTCATACTAGGAAGTGTGTAGTCTAGGAGAAAATGAGAACACAAAAGTCTCAGACTAGGAAATGTTTATTCTAGAAGAAAACAAAAGATAATATCTTAGACTGTGAAGTATTTATTTTATGAGAAAATAAAAAAACAGCGATCTCATACTAGGAAATGTTTATCCTAGGAGAAAATAAAAAAATAACGGTCTCAGACTAGGAAGTGTTTATCGTAAGAAAAAATAAAAATAACGGTCTCAGACTAGGAGAAAATACACTAAATCCCATTATGTAGGAGGGTCGTTCTAATCCCATTGTGTAGGAGCGTCATGCTAATCTAAGTCTCATTGTGTAGGAGGGTCCTACTAATCTACTCCCATTATGTAGGAGGGTCATGTTAATCACATTATGTATGAGGGTCCTCCTAATCTAAATCTCATTATTTAGGAAGGTCCTGCTAATCTAAATCTCATTATTTAGGAGGGTCCTGCTAATCTAATCTCATTATGTAAGAGGGTCCTGCTAATCTAATCTCATTATTTAGGAGGGTCCTGCTAATCCCATTATGTAAGAGGGTCCTGCTAATCTAAATCTCATTATGTATGAGGGTCCTGCTAATCTAATCTCATTATCTAGGAGGGTCCTGCTAAACTAAATCTCATTATATAGGAGGGTCCTGCTAATCTATATCTCATTATCAAGAATATCTCACTTAATAAAATTATTTGAAATCATCACAACATTTTTATTTTTAGCCCAATTTACACCAGAAAATGTTTTTTTGTGTTTTTAGAATGAATGACAAATTCCTATACCAAAAGAAAAATGCAAAACAAAATGCAATTAAGGTGTTTGTTCCCTATAAATGAATGATGACAGAGTGTTTGTTTCCTAAAATCGGTAGAGATTTTTAAAATAAAATAAAAATATGCTCAGTTTTTAAATGGAGGAACTTTCAGAGTCGTTTTAATTTTTCATTTTTTCATTTTTTTAAGTAAATATGATCCAATTTTTATCATTCAAGGATATAAGATTTTATTTTGTGAGATCGAGCCATTGTGAGACTACCTACGTATCTTGTATAGAAAGAATCAAGTCAAACGTAGTTCATAAATACACAATTATTTTTCTTTCTTTTTTCCAATTTTTTTTTTAAAAAGAATCTTTTGAAAAAGGAATATGTTCATGTTTGACAATGTCTTGACTTTAGTTGGTACCAACAATTAGTATGAAGCATATGAATCATCTTCAACCACTTTTAGACAAATTTTAGGTCAACTTTGATTAATCTCTATAGTTCCAAATTGTATCTCAAACATACTTAAGTATTTACAAGATCAGCTCATCTTGCATAAATTAAGGGGTTAAAATTATTTATATACTCGTGTTTCTTGTGCCCTAACAACAAATGAAGTCCTACTTCACACATTAAAAGTGTTTTGATCTTAGGACGTTTTAGATATCACTCACACTCAGAAAGATGTTCAATGCATGAGATCGAGATATCATATGCTTGGCCTTCATGTAAGAATCCACTAATGTGAGAACATAAAAAATGAGAACAAATAGGACTTGTCATTGGATTGTAATGTAGGCTTAAAGAAAGGTAAGATATTCATTTGGGATAAAGTGATTATTTCCCCCTTAAAGTTTGCACAATGCTCTCAATATTTTCATTTTCGCATTTGACCTTTTTTGTCTTGAAAGCTTCTCCTCATTTATTTTCTTCTTTTTTTTTCTCATTATCTTTATTTTTTGTTGGAGATTTTTTCATTTTTTTAGTCTAGCTTTTCTTTGTCATTTTTTTAACTTTCACATATTTGGCCTTTTCACTTTGGTATCCAACTCAGGTTTTTGGCGCTGTGTATCTAACTCATAGGCGCTCAAGGAGGTGGAATCAATTCATGGTGCATTTATGCACTTAAAATCCTATATGTTAAGACGTAGTTATCCAAATAAGGGGTTCATGCTCAAAATGAGAGTTTTATGGATAACATGTCATTTGGTGGGCTTGAAATGCACAATCGGATCAAAGAAAGGGTATAATCCTTTTCCAAGTCAAATGTTGCTCAAAATTTCGTTTCAACCTACATTCAGGCCAAGTTCTAGATCAACAAAGTCATGCTATTGAATTTTATATAGGGAAAAGGGTCAAAAATACCCCTGGACTATTCGAAAAGGTTTATAAATACCCCTCATTCACCTATTGGGTTAAAAATACCCCTTCATCCACCTTTTTGGTCCATAATTACCCTTAAAACTAACAATCTTTTATTTTTTAATTATTATTATTATTAATTATTATGTGGCATCTTTCTATTGGATAAATTTAAATTCCAATCCACCAAAAACATTTCTACCCATTTGACCCATATCCACATTTTTTTGACCCAAACCAAATTAAAAATTCATCAAAATTAAAAGATTTGAACATCTCTTCTCTACCATTCCAACCTAATAACTTATTCTCTTCTCATCACCATATACAACCTCAATCAATGATAACTAGTGAATTTAATATCAATTAGAACTAAAACGCTCTTCTTGATTATGTTAGAATTTGGTCAATGCTACCATTAAAATACAATCAAAAGAGCTTTTTAGTGCAACTCCACTATGAAAAATTGAATCTTGAAAAGAGTGTGAACCAAAAGGAAGAAATAAGAAGACCCAATTCAGGTTTCCTCAATGCCACCATGAAAACACAATCAAGAACAACTCTTTTACTGCAACTTAACCATGAGAATTGAATATTTTGAAAAGGGTGTGCACCAAAAGGGGAAGAAAGAAACAAGACCCAAGTCAAATTATCTCAATTCCATTATTAAAGAACGATTAAGAAGAGCTATCTAGTGCAACTTTCCCTTAAAAAAATGAATTTTTCACATGGTGTGAACCAAAAGGAAGAAACAAGAAAAATCAAATTCAAACACAATCAAAAAGAGCTTTTTAGTTCTATTTGATATGACCAAATTCAAATACCATTATGTCAATTTTAAATTCTAATACTAAAATCATTAGTTTTATTTTGAAATTGTTGAATAAGAAAAGAGTAAAAAAGAAAATAGGTTATTAGGTTCAAGGGAAAGTGAGGAGATGATGAAATTTATTATTCTTGATAAATTTTTTAATTGGTTTTGGGTCAAAGAATGTGGTTATGGGTAAAATGGTAGAAAAAATTTGGTAGGTTGAAATTTAAATTTATCCAATAAAAAGATGCTACATAATAATTAATAATAATAATAATTAAAAAAATAAAAGATTGTTAGTTTAAGGGTAATTGTGGACCAAAAAGGTGGATGGAAGGGTATTTTTAACCCAATAGGTGAATGAGGGGTATTTTAAAACCTTTTCGAATAGTTCAGGGGTATTTTTGATCGTTTTCCCTATAATATATAAAGTTCACCACACAATGCAAATGAAACATGAGTTTGAATTTGTTTTAGCATTAACTTTAAGCAAAACAATTTCTCAAATATTACTTAAATATATCAAGAGGTACCAAAAGAAGTTTATAGGTCACAACAAAGTTGGTCTGTCTTGCCAAATAGTTTAACACTTTATTTTTTTATTTATTTACCTAAGTATGTACCAACATACTCAAAAAAAATTCTAAATAAGATAAAATTAAAAAAAATCCCATTTTTGTTTTTTTCCTAGTTTTTATGACGAGGACTTTTTAGATTTTTTCTTGGTTGGAGCGAACTTCAAAATAAGGTTGCCTGCGTATCTTGTCAAAAGCAAGAATCAGGTCAAACGTAGTTCAGAAAGATTATAATCTCAACATTATTTTTAATAAGAATTTTTTAAAAAAATTTTAATTAGGATCATCGAACCCGAAGAGGGTTGCTTACGTATATCATAGAGTTAAGAATCAGGTGTCGTAGTTCATTCAGATTGGATTGTTGATTTTTTATTTTATTTTTTTTAAAAAAAGTTAGGAATTTGCTGAAAAATGCAATAATATAGTTTGTTTAAAATGGTATAAACAACTTTTGAAATGAATTTTGTTTTATTTTATTTTTCTTGTGATTTTGCTTAAAAATGATCTATTTTTTTTTTTCAAATGTTGATTTTTAAGAAAGTAAGAACTTGTAAAACAGATTTTTTGTGTGTGTATTTTCTCTCTATTTTGTAAGTAAAAATTAAATGTCGAACTTTTACATTTAACTAATCACTATAAAATGGGTCAATTTATAAAGACTTTCTAAATAACTTCATTTTCGTGTATGTACCAAAGAAAATCATCTAAATGGTCAAGTAAGAGATGAATACTTTTTCAAGATGAACTCAATCCTTGTTTCAAATCACTAAATCAAATACAAATTATGCAAATGAGTGAAACTAACTAATGAAAACCATGACCTAAAGGAGACAGTTGTCTAGACTGAATTACTCAAGTGGACAACTCGAGCCATGGAGGTACAAGTTATAAGTAGCAGCGCTATTCTAACTTCATTGTTGGTCCAACCCCGCCTAACATATGTGACTAAATATTCTTCACTGGGTGTCAAGACACTCCCGATTTATCTCAAGGGAAAATAGAATGCATAGCTGCATTCATGTGACCATGTGTGAATGTGTTCAGAGACTTAAAATGGTTGTGCAAAAGAAAATAATATAATACAATTCAACAATATAAAAGCGATAAATGAGCATCAAGTGTTGACACCCAATTTTGGCCTAACATTTTTCAAATTCATAAATTTTAAGTTTATTTATTTAATAGTTCAAATTATATATTTTTTTATAGTTTTAAATAAGTTTATCGATAACTATCTTATTTGTCAAAATTTAAAATTTTTTATCAGTTAATCTTAATTTTAAAAAAATTCACAGCCAGTTGAATACATTCAAATATTTTTTTTATTTTTATTTTTGATTAAATCATTATTTTGCTAAATTCATGTCATTAGTCACGTTTTATATATATATATATATTAATTTTATTTGTTATATTTGTTAATATTCATTTTTATATTTTACACAATCTAAAAAATCATTTAAATATTACGGATAAACTTTGCATACGAAGATTTGATCAATAATTTTGGGCCATAAATTTGAGCCCATAATTTGAGCCCATTGAATAATAATTCACTATTTAAGAAACAATTAGGTCATAGGAGGTGGTGGAAATATATTATTTATTGAGGGTGAAATTTTAGATATTGAATAAAAAAGAGTTTCTTATTTTTTCAGATGAGTATATCGGATTCCGGCAAACTGCCGCCACCCAAACCTTCTTCTCCATAGTTCTAATCAAACATTTTCTCACTTTTTTCATCTTCTTTGAATGACCAGCAACAGACCGCGAATCTCCACTCAAAAAACGATCAAATAACAACCAACAACCCAACAACTAGACGCCAAAATCCGACTCCGGCGAAACACCACCAAACGATCACCACATTCCCTTCTCTTCTCCGACCAAACCCACCACTGTTCTCGCTCAAACCAGACCTCAAAACCACCACCAATCCAGACCGAAATTGCCGAGAAAATCCCCAACCAAAACTACCCCTCTTTCCAGCGACCAAAAAACCCAAAACCCGTTCACTTTTCCAGCGAAACAGGTCACAAAACCCCACCCAGAATTCTTTTCTTTCGTTGCATCTCCGAAGAAAGTACACACAAACCCTTTTGGAGCAGGAAACAACAACTCCATCAAAACCCTGACCCATTTTCCCCTTAACGATTTTCTTTATTTTTAGGTGTTTCAGCTTAATATCAACGAGCTCCGGCGAACCCACACAATAATCAAATCTGGCCGGAAAAGATCTCCCTCCTATAACTTTCCTTAATTTTACATTTTTTTCATATCTATCCGTATATATTTTCAGCTTTTGTTTGTAATTGTTTTTATATTTTATTCTCCTTTTTTCATATCTATTTGTATATATTATTTAGCTCTCTGTTTGTTTGTTTTTTAAGTTTATTTTATTCTCCTTTTGTATTGTTGTCATTCCTTAATATTGTGGATTTTTAACCCATTAGTATACATATTCATTTTTGTTTTGTCATAGTTTATTATACATATATTTATTTTAATTGTTAACATAGTATTATACATAGTTTATAACCTATTACTATACATCCGTATTTAATTACTTTTGTTAACATTAATTGCTCTTAAGATATTATAGTTAGTTGTATATATTTCAAATGTTTTCCATTAGGTTGTGTGTTATTTTATTATCATGTGGCTATTATTATGTTTAATTGTTGTTACTGCTTTGTATTGTGATAGCTAAATATGCAGTGTTAAGCTAGATTTAATCTTGTTTATAGTGTGATGACACTTTCTGTTATTCTCATTCTTTTTAATTATATGTTTATCTTAGTTTGCTTTATTTAGTTATTTTTGATATGTTAGATTTATTGGGATTGGTTATATCCACTTCTTCTAGAATTTTAAATGTTGCTAGTTGTCATCATATGTTATCCTATAATTTATTATCTTGTTATTTGTTAGGTCAATTTTTATTTAGATTTTGCATATTACTTTGGTAGTGTCATGTTAGTTTTGTATAAAAAGTTAAAATTGGCCAAATTAGAAAATCTCTCCGTCGATTTTAGAGGCCTTCACATTGTAAAAGACGAAAATTTAATTGAGTTTATATTATATACTTGTTTAAAATTGTCAATAAGAAAATCTCTCCGTTGATTTTGGAGGCCTACACATTGTAAAAGACGAAAAATTAATTAAGTTTATATTATATACTTGTTAAAAATGGCCGATGAAGAAATTACCGTCGATTTCCAAGACTTTCCTTGTTAATAAGGCGGATTCTTATTTTTAAATTATTATTTAATTCATTTATTTTTATTATATATATTTGGTATAAATACTTTTACTAAGTGTCTTTACATGTACCCGGAGATGCTTTCCATTGGAGCTAGTTCGAATATTGTTTTATTATTTATTATGTATACTCTCGACCTTAGGCAAACTTTAGGCCGTATTTTATATTATTATTTTATTATTTTATTTTATTATTTGTGTATGTTGCATGTTATTAGACTTGTATGTTATTTTTATTTCCTCATCAATTTAAAAAAAGTGAATTCAGTCGTGATCCACAATTGTGGATTTCAAAGGGTACCTAACACCTTTCTTTCGGAATAACCTGAACCCTTACCTAGAATCTAATGGTTTCGTAGATATTTAATTGGTTTTCTAGTTTTCCCTAAAATTAGGTGGCGACTCCTTTAAAATTCGTTTATTCTTAAAAATCTTTCAAAATCAACTTAGTTGATTATTTTTTGAGTCACCGCGATGTTTCGCCCTATTCAAATAGAGTAGGAATGTAAAAAGAATGACGACTCCGCTGGGGACATAGAGGTTCTAACCAATATGAATTTATTTTTCTAAAATTGAGGAATTTTTTTTAATTTTGTTATATCTTGTATCTCGTATATTTTGTTGGTTTTTTTTGTATATTGTAGTTGTAATTCATTCATTATTTATTTAATTGTATATATGTTGGCATTGCATCATGACATATTCCGCCATTTGGCCTTTTTTATTCACAGTCGTTCGTTAATCAAACCTTTCTCGGGACACACTGACGAATGTAGTTGACTACTGGATAGTCAACGGTCGTTAACTGTTCAAGCCCAAGTAGTCCTCTTGGATCACCTATCCGCTATAAATAAAACTAATTTTAATCAAATTAGTGTAGAGCAAAATCCAATCCCAAAATTTAGGACATTGACCTAAAATGACCTAATACCCAAGGCGTGTTGGGTCCATTAAAAAGACCGCCTTGAGTCCATAATGGCCTCTTGCCTAAAAGGACGATCATAATTGTGTATAATTTGAAGGATGTATACGTCGTTTGACAAATCACTTTCCATCTGAATTAGAGGGTTATTTTAATAATTTACTTTTGTCAAATTCGGGTCTTCACAAGCTATCATTCCATCAAAAAGTGTGGGTAGTCGAAGCTGACAAGAAGTTCAAGAGGAAGACCCTTCTACAAAGGCTTAGTTTAGGATGATACCCCTGCGCGGGACATATTATTTGTATCTTTTTTTTCTCTCCTTATTTTATAATTCTATTTAATTTATTCCTAAATTTTGTAGCAAGTGTTTAAGGGGACGATGTAATGTTGTCAAATGGCGTAATACATCCTTCAGATCGATAGGCCTATTCCTTAGCATAAAAGGGTCACATATTTGTATAGGACGCGCAATAATTGTTTGTATGTTATGTGATATAATTCAATTTGTCTTTAATTTAAAACAATGCTTATGTGTTTAATTCATTATTTGTGTGATATTTTGAATTATCCATTATGAACACGAATTAACACTTTTACCTTTTGATTTGTTCTTCTTTCAAGCGAAAAGCTGATTTATGTCAGAATTTGGAAATCATTAATCGTCTGAAGTTGCAAGAGACAAGGGGACTCGCGAAAGTTGAGTCTTTATATTTTACGGGACATTAATACCCAATCAAAAGATAAATCAGGGAAATATTTGACTTTGAAGTCACACTCACTTATTTTTTGTTATTTTTGAACTATGGCCCTGCTTTCACACATTTCTCATATATTTTCAGGAAAACCGTCCCCGACAACAGTCAGGGATTGTCAAAAAATTTAAGGTTTCCGTAGATAATTGGAAGAAGACACAACATCAAGAGACATCCAATATATATATATATATATATATATATATATATATATATATATATATATATATATATATATATATATATATATACACACACACAACAAGTTGTTATGGTAAAAATGAGGGATCACATTCAAAAGGCAATACAAAGATCAACAGCTAAGTGGATATAAAATGTCACGACCCGAGCCTACACCCTGGACTTGGACGACACTCAAGAACCAATGTTGGTCCCCAATCGAACCCTCATCGTGGCTGAATACAAGCGGAAGACTAACTTAAGCATACAAAGCTTAAAACTGAAATAAAATTCAAAAAAACTCAACTTTAGAAACTTTAACTCAAATGAACAACTTTGAGTAAAATAATATATTCAACTAGACATAAAATAGACAAATTTAATCTTTAAAACATTTAATAAAATAAATGAATAGTACAGACTTGTTATCTAAACTGACTATCTATCTATGAAGCCTCTAACTGATAAAGATGGAGGTCGGGACAAGACCCACGACCTCCTAACTAAACTGAAAGGTAAATGAAATCCTCCGAAAGCAAGGAGGCTCACCATGGCTAACTCGAAATCTGGGATGTATCAACGAAGCTCCTGTTGATGACCCTGAATACCTGTGTCTGCATTATCAAAAAATGCAGGCCAAATAGCTCAGTACATGAAATGTACGAGTATGTAAGGGAAATTCTAAAGCATAACATAAGCTTGATATTGAATAAAAAGATGGAAACATACTTACCTCTTTTCAACTCAACTCAAAGATTAAATACTGAATTCAGAGATTAGACATTCAACTCAAAGATTACATACTCAACTTCAAAGGTACGATACTTGACTCAATGAAGCACAAACTAACTCAAGATACTCAACTTAAGATACTCATTCCTGATACTCAACTGAACTCATTTCAATATAAAGCAGTTTAAAACAAGTGCAATATAAAGAAAAATTGTTTAAAAACATGATGCTAACTCAAGATAATAATATCATAAACATATCATACTTCGTC
The DNA here is from genome assembly GCA_016801875.1 of Solanum sitiens. Taxonomy (NCBI): domain Eukaryota; kingdom Viridiplantae; phylum Streptophyta; class Magnoliopsida; order Solanales; family Solanaceae; genus Solanum; species Solanum sitiens. The sequence continues at coordinate 662,515 of JABWTJ010000327.1, forward strand.
TCAAAGACTACTTGTGCAATGCATGAATGAAGTCACATACCCCCATTCATAAAAGCAGAACCCCTTGAGGAACTATGTAATTAATATTGTGTGAGTTTCTCTAACCGACAACCATAACTTAAGAGCTACAATGATGATACAACAGTCTACTGCACGTTGCCAGCGCATCTTATACCCGGCCAAAGGTATAAGACCTGAACTACCTAATGGATCCACTAGTAAACTGTGAAAAGAAATCATCTAAAAAGTATGACCTTTTTCTACCCATGGTGGCTAAAATGGTTTATGGGGGCTGTGAGTTATCTGAACTCTCCCCCGTATCGGTGCTCAATACTATTCCCAAAAATATACTGGCTCTTATGTTTAAAAACATACTGATTCTGTGGTTTGAGATTAGTGCTCAAAACTTAGCTTTTAAAAAGCTCTCTTGGAAATCATAGTTTCCTCTTTCTTCTATTAAAGGCTTTGTGGAAATCTAGCTTCCCTTCCTTCTCAAAAGTCTGAAACATTTTGTTTAAACTCTTAGGGAATACTTAGTTCCCTTATAACTCTTGAGAAAGACTCTAGAAAACTTTAAAACTTTACTTTGATTTTCTTATGAACTTCTAGACTTGTTTCTTAGCTTCTTTGACATTGATCTTAACTTTCCTTGAATTGAAGTATAGATTCAAGGATCATTATCTCATGGTTTATGGATGATTTCATGATTTTTAACTTGGGGAGTTCATACGGAATTATGAGCATGAACTACTCAACTCAAGAACTAGAAGGTACTTTTTAACTCAAGATAGGAATAAGGAACTCATTACTCACTACTTAGAACATGGAGATACTACTCCTCTCAATGATACTCAATTTATGAAACTCATGCGGAAGTTATGGGCATGAACGACTTGACTTAAAGGTCTAAGTAACTAGATGGAACTCATGTATACAACTCTTCTCATTCTCTTACTTACGTCCTCAATTACTAGCTTAATCTTAATTGTTGATCTCAAAAGATTCATGATTTAATTTAAAGTCTTTCTTGAACTCTACTCTTAACTCTCTCTTGAATGTGAATTATGAATTCAAGATTTATGATTCATGATAATAAGGATCTAGGTGATATGGTAGACTCATGAATACATACTCTTCACTCTTATACTCATTTGCTTAAGTCTTGAAACAAGTTACTAGAAGTTGTGGAAGACTCCTCAAAAGGACTTTCTTAGAACGTTTGAAAGAATTCTGAAAATTTAACTCTCAACTATACCTTGAAATTGAATTATGAATTCAAGGTTATGATCATGTTAGGACTGATTTTAGGTGTTTATAAGTAGCGTATATTAGTCAGAACCGAAAAGGAGTGAAGGTGCACTTTAAACGAACTCAAACGGAGCTATTGGAGGCAAACTGGACTGGGCAGATGACCCCAGAGCTATGGCTGACACGGAGCCCCAACGCTTGACGGACAGAGATGGGTTTGTGGCGCTCTGGCAGGTGCGCCATGTCAGGCCCTAACCCAGAATTTTTGCCGAGCACTTTTGCTCGTTTTCTCACCCTAAATCGCCTAAATTCAAATTGTTTCTTCCCCAATCACTTGGATTCGATTACTTAACTTAATTACACTCTAATATACTGGAAAAAACACCAAAATTACTCAATTTGATCTCAATAAATCATCAAAACTCCAACACTACAACATTTAGAATAAACCTTAAGAACACCTTTCAAGAACTCATCAAGAACTCTAATCTTTAAACATTAAGCATGAAATTTTGCTGAAAAAATACATGATTGGCGTGTGGGTAAACTAACCCAACACTATGAAATATTACATACCTTTTAGGTATTAGACCATGGTGAAAATCCGCAACTAGACTCAAGAACGTCGACAAACGCCTTCATCCTTTCATCTTTTCTCCTCTTTTCTCTTCTTGCCTCTTCTTGAACTCTCAACTAAAACCCTAAGCGTATTTTGGATTATGAAACTAAACCTAAAAGGATTAGACCCCTGAAAAATGACTAAAAACGAGTTAAATCTGATTGGGTAAGGAAATGACCAAAATACACCTCATTATTTTCGGCTAAATTTCCTTAACTAGACAGCCTAACTTGAAAATGTCATATCTCACTCATCCGAACTTGAAATATAGCAAATTCGGCGGCGTTGGAAAGATAATTCAAAGGTCGTTTTAATGGTATCTTGTAGAACACCTAATCATCCTGTACTAGGATTTATGGTCGTTTGAAGTTGACCAAAAACTCATACTTTGCTTAACTCTTAAATTTTCAGATTTTTGTTATTTCCAATTTAATTCTTTATGGAACTCAAGGTATTAAATCTAGTGAACTGACCTTAATACTTAAGAAAATTTTAATTACTTTGTAAAATCCACTCACTACGATGAACGATTCGAGTCTTAGCTAAAAAAATTTCTGGGGTGTTACATTATCTCTCCCTTGGGATCATTCGTCCTCGAATGACGACTAAACTGGGTATAAGATGGTTTGCTCTTACTAAGGTCTGCTCTAAATGGTACACTTTCAATATATTCAAACTTAACCTAATCCTTAGGTTCTGGTTCTATACCTCTCTATTGGAATCTCATCCCAATACTATTACTCTATACCACCACCTTGGTCATCTCAAGAATCCACCTAATGTTTAACAACACCACATTCAAGATTAGTAATCTCACAACTCCATGGACTCCTATTAATCACCCTTAAGAAGTTCTCAAGCACTTGACTTGATTTCTCATCTTATCATCTCCCCCTTAGGTGTAAAGCTGACACTTGAAAGTTATGGACATATTCTACATCTCTATTTGGTGTACATTCTTTTAATGATCTCTTTACACTTGTGACTTAGCCACACTTCATTGCCCTTACCTAAAGGTTAGGGTCTATCAATTGCATCACTCATATCTATTGCAACTAATCACTTCAATTTCTCACTTATTCTATGTCAAATCTACCATATCAATCTCAAGACTAACATCATCACCCTTTTGTTGCCATTCTTTTGGATCATGACACTCATCTCAAATTCAAGCTTAATGTTTATTAATAAACCCAAATGTCAATACGATTTCTCACCTACTATACCATAACTCATTACTACTATGGCAATTTGGAAACACTTGTCCGCTAGGACTTCATGACAATTAGTCAATCCTTACCTCTCAGTTTGAATACTCGAATTACCATCACCTTCCACTTCGCAACTTAAGTATTACTTACTCAGTTACTATGCATTTATCTCTCAAATAACTCTATCATCCTCTAAATACCATGATGTTCTCCTTTCAAAATTCAAAAGCCTAGATTAATCTATCACTTTATGAATAATTTTGTTCTGCTATTCAACACTTACACTTGGTCATTATCTATCCAATGATATATAATCATAAACTCCTTTCTAGCTATAACACACTTTACCTCCTATGATGGAATCCTCCCAACTCATCACTTCTTATTCTACTCATAAGGGAAAACTCCTCATTACTAACTTACTAGGTGCATGAATATTGTAACATAGTTTGTCACAACACCATCTCCCTTACTTAGATTACTAAATCTCTGCATACTTTCCTATAACTCTGGGCTCTTTCACTACTACTGCTCATGATACCATAACTCATGCTACTCTTTCGGGTGAAAGTCTTACCCAAGTTCTAAACATACTTCTTAAAAAGGACCTCAGCTGAAACAACATTTAAGGAAAAGAGTACAACTCGCTTTTAGCTCAAACGCACGATTCATATGAATATGGGTGCATTCCTTTGAAACAGAACACTTAACTTACTCTTGGGCTTCTCTCAAGCCCCTCTGGAGTCTCATGACTTTCTCACGACTCTTGCTAAGAGTAACTCATCGATAAAGATCTTTAAACTTTACTTTTCAACCACCTCTAGTATGATGGGTAGTCAAATGAATATGAGAACGCACGAGTTAGAATAGATCTCTATAACTTAGCTCTATTACACGAGTAAGAGTATGAAAGAAGGGAAACTTTTCTTAAATGCCTATAGTACCTCATTGATAGAAGTGGGGCCCTCACAATCATAAATAAGATTCTATTGACACGGCTTCATAGACACCCTAGCACACTTAAACCTTTGCTCCGATACCAAGTTTGTCACGACCCGATCCTACACCCTGGACGTGGCCGGAACTCAAGAACCATTGTTGGTCCCCAAGAGAACCCTCATCCTGGCTGACTACAAGCGGAAGACTAACTTAAGCATACAAAGCTTAAAACTGAAATAAAATTCAAAAGAACTCAACTTTAGAAACTGTAACTCAAATGAACAACTTTAAGTAAAATAATATATTCAACTAGCCATAAAATAGGCAACTTTAGTCTTTAAAACATTTAATAAAATAAATGAATAGTAAATAGTTCTTAACTAAACTGACTATCTATCTGTGAAGCCTCTGACTGATAAAGATGGAAGTCGGGACAAGACCCACGACCTCCTAACTAAACTGAAAGGTAAATGAAATCCTCCGGAAGAAAGGAGGCTCACCATGGCTAACTCAAAATCTGGGATATATCAACGAAGCTCCTGTTGATGATCCTGAATAACTGTGTCTGCATCATCAAAAGATGCAGGCAAAATGGCTCAGTACGTGGAATGTACGAGTATGTAAGGGGAATTCTAAAGCAAAACATAATCTTGATATTGAATAAAAAGATGGAAACATACTTACCTCTTTTCAACACAACTCAAAGATTAAATAATGAATTCAGAGATTAGACATTCAACTCAAAGATTAGATACTCAACTTCAAAGGTACGATAATTGACTCAATGAAGCACAAACTAACTCAAGATACTCAACTAAAGATACTCAATTCCTGATACTCAACTAAACGCATTTCAATATAAAACAGTTTAAAACAAGTGCAATATAAAGAAAAGTTGGTTAAAAACATGATGCTAACTCAAGATAATAATATCATAAAAATATCATACTTCCTCTCAAAGTCTACTTGTGCAATGCATGAATGAAGTCTCATACCCCCATTCATACTAAGGAGAACCCCTTGAGAAACTATGTAATTAATATTGTGGGAGTTTCTCTAACCGACAACCATCACTTAAGAGCTACAGTGATGATACAATGGTCTACCACATGCTGCCAGCGCATCTTATACCCGACCAAAGGTATAAGACCTGAGCTTCCTAATGGATCCACTAGTAAACTGTGAAAAGAAATCATCTAAAAAGTATGATCCTTTTCTACCCATAGTGACTAAAATGGTTTATGGGGGTTGTGAGTTATCTGAACTCTCCCCAATATCAGTGCTCAATACTACTCCCAAAAATATACTGGATCTTATGTTTAAAAACATACTGATTCTGTGGTTTGAGAATAGCGCTCAAACTTAGCTTTTAAAAAGCTCTCTTGGAAATCATAGTTTCCTCTTTCTTCTATTAAAACTAGTCATAGGCTCTGTGGAAATCTAGCTTCCCTTCCTTCTCAAAGTTTGGAAACATTTTGTTTAAACTCTTAGGGACTACTTAGTTCACTTATAACTCTTGAGAAGTGAACTCAACTTGATACTCTTTGCTCACTTGAAACTTAACACTTAGGGAATACTTTTTTAGAAATGAACTCAACTCTTTACTCTTTCTTGACTTGAACTTTAAGTCTTTTAAAATGAAATGAAAACATTTGTGGAAGACTCTAGAAAACTTTATAACTTTACTTTGACTTGCTTCTTAACTTCTAGACTTGGCTCTTAGATTCTTGAAATTGATCTTAACTTTCCTTGATTTGAAGTATGGATTCAAGGATCATGATCTCATGTTTATGGATGTTTCATGATTTTTAACTTGGAGAGTTCATGCGGATTTATGAGCATGAACTACTCAACTCAAGAACTAGAAGGTACTTTTTAACTCAAGATAGGAATAAGGAACTCAATACTCACGACTTAGAACTAAGAGATACTACTCCTCTCAATGATACTCAATTTATGAAACTCATGCGGAAGTTATGGAAATGAACGACTTGACTCAAAGTTCTAAGTAACTAGAGGGAACTCGTGTATACAACTCTTCTCATTCTCTTACTTACTTCCTCAAATCGTAGCTTAATCTTAATAGTTCTTCTCAAAAGATTCACGATTTAAGTTAAAGCCTTTCTTGAACTCTACTCTTAACTCTCTCTTGAATGTGAATTATGAATTCAAGAGTTATAATTCATGATAATAAGGATCTGGGTGATATTTTAGACTCATGAATACATACTCTTCACTCTTATACTCACTTACTTAGTCTTGAAACAAGTTACTACAAGTACTGGAAGACTCCTCAAAAGGACTTTCTTAGAACGTTTAAATGAATTCTCAAAAATTAACTCTCAACTATACCTTGAAATTGAATTATGAATTAAAGTCTATGATCATGTTAGGACTGATTTTAGGTGTTTAGAAGTAGCTTAGATTAGTTAGAATCGAAAAGGAGTGAAGGTGCACTTTAAACGAACTCAAATGGAGCTACCGGAGGCAAACTGGATTGGGCAGAGGGCTATGGCTGGCGCAGAGCCCCAACCCTTGATGGACAGAGATGGGTTTGGGGCACTCTGGCAGGCGCGCCGCGCCCGGCCCGAACCCAGAATTTCTGCCGAGCACTTTTGCTCGTTTTCACACCCAAAATCGCCTAAAATCAAATTGTTTCTTCCCCAATCCCTTGGATTCGATTACTTAACTTAATTAAACTCTAATATACTGGAAACAACACTAAAATTAATTAATTAGAAATCATCAAAACTCCAACACAACAAGATTTAGAATGAACTTCAAGAACTCATCAAGAACTCTAATCTTTAAACTTTAAGCATGAAATTTTGCTGAAATAAATGCATGATTGGCGTGTGGGTGAACGAACCCAACACTATGGATGCTTACATACCTCGTAGGGATTATACCCATGACGAAAATCCGCAACTAGACTCAAGAACGTCGACGAACGCCTTCATCCTTTCATCTTTTCTCCTCTTTTCTCTTCTTGCCTCTTCTTGAACTCTCAACTACAACCCTAAGAGTATTTTTGGATTATGAAACTAAACCAAAAAGAATTAGACCCCGAAAATATGTATTAAAACGAGTTAAATCTGATTGGGTAAGGAAAGGACCAAAATACCCCTCACTATTTTCGCCTAACTTTCCTTAACTGGACAGCCAAACTTCAAAAGGTCATATCTTACTCATTCGAACTCGAAATTTAGCAAACTCGGCGGCGTTGGAAAGATAATTGAAAGATATTTCCACTAGTATATTGTAGAACACCTAACTCATAATGTACTAGGATTTATGATAGTTTGAAGATTACCCAAAACTCATACTTTGCTTAACTCTTAAATTTTCAGATTTTTGTTATTTCCAATTTAATTCTTTATGAAACTCAAGGTATTAAATCTAGTGAACTGACCTTAATACTTAAGAAAATTTTAAATACTTTGTAAAAATCACTCACTACGATGAACAGTACGAGTCTTAGCTCAAAAAATTTCTGGGTGTTACATAAAACAAATTGGTGACAACATTTAGAAGATACTCTCTGATATAAATGTAAGCGACATTGTAATTATGAGCATCACTCTAAGTTTGTCTAAGCTTTTGAACAACTTTATACCCTATCTTAATGAACTACGCGAACCTGATTTTCATTTCGGTGAGATACGTAGGCAACTCTTTCTTGGGTTCGGTATCTATTTTTCAAATTTAAAAGAAAAAATAAATAAAGTAAAATAGTTTGTGCATATTTTCAAAGTCATATATTTTTGAACTACGCAAACTTGATTCTCATTTAGGTGAGATACGTAGGCAGCCCTTTCTTGGATTCGGTATCAATTTTTCAAACTTCAAAATAAAAGAAAATAAAAAATAATAGTTTGTGCATATTTTCAAAGTCATATCTTAATGAACTACGCAAACCTGATTCTCATTTCGGTGATATACGTTGGCAGCCCTTTCTTGGATTCGTATCCATTTTCAAATTTCAAAAGAAAATAAAATAAAATAAAATAGTTTGTGCATATTTCATTTTGGTGAGATACGTAGGCAGTCCTTTCTTGGGTTCGGTATCCATTTTTCAAATTTCAAAAGAAATAAAATAAAATAAAATAGTTTATGCATATTTTCAAAGTCATATCTGAACGAACTATGCGAACCTGATTTTCATCTCGGTGAGATACGTAGGCAGCCCTTCTCGGGTTCGGTATTCATTTTTTTGCACAAACTATGCAAACCTGATTCTCATTTCGATGAGATATGTAGGTAACCCTTCATGGGTTCGGTATTCATTCTTTTAAACTCAAAAAAAAGATTCAAATATTTTCTTCATATTTTCGAAGTCATATCCGTCTGAACTACGCACACCTGATTTGATTCTCATATTAATGAAATACGTAGGCAGCCCTTTTTGGGCTTGGTATTCATTCTTTAAAAAAACATTGTGTATATATAGTAAGAGTCATGTCTTCAACTTAGTTGGGACCAATGCAGTTAGGAGCGTGTAAAAATATTGATATGATGGAGAGGACTGAATTTGTGGTAAACTGTAGATTCTTTTGGTACCTCTCATTTATACTTTTGTGATGGTTTAAAATTCTCTTGCGGAGAGCTTTTGTGGCCCAGAATTTCTGCCGAGCACTTTTGCTCGTTTTCTCACCCTAAATCGCCTAAAATCAAATTGTTTCTTCCCCAATCCTTTGGATTCTATTGCTTAACTTAATTAAACTCTAATATACTGGAAACAACACTAAAATTACTTAATTAGAAATCATCAAAACTCCAACACAACAAGATTTAGAATGAACTTCAAGAACACCTTTCAAGAACTCATCAAGAACTCTAATCTTTAAACTTTAAGCATGAAATTTTGCTGAAAAAAATACATGATTGGCGTGTGGGTGAACTAACCCAACACTATGGATGCTTACATACCTCTTAGGAATTATACCCATGACGAAAATCCGCAACTAGACTCAAGAACGTCGACGAACGCCTTCATCCTTTTATCTTTTCTCCTCTTTTCTCTTCTTGCCTCTTCTTAAACTCTCAACTAAAACCCTAATAGTATTTTTGGTTTATGAAACTGAACCAAAAAGAATTAGACTCCTAAAATGTGTCTAAAAATGAGTTAAATCTGATTGGGTAAGGAAAGGACCAAAATACCCCTCACTATTTTCGGCTAATTTTCCTTAACTGGACAGCCTAACTTCAAAAGGTCATATCTTACTCATTCGAACTCGAAATTTAGCAAACTCGGCGGCGTTGGAAAGATAATTCAAAGATATTTCCACTGGTATCGTGTAGAACACCTAACTCATCATGTACTAGGATTTATGATCATTTGAAGTTTACCCAAAACTCATACTTTGCTTAACTCTTAAATTTTCAAATTTTGTTATTTCCAATTTAATTCTTTATAGAACTCAAGGTATTAAATCTAGTGAACTGACCTTAATACTTAAGAAAATTTTAATTACTTTGTAAAAATCACTCACTACGATGAACAGTACGAGTCTTGGCTCAAAAAATTTCTGGGTGTTACATAAATCAAATTGGTGACAACATTTAGAAGATACTCTCTGATATAAATGTCAGCGACATTGTAATTACGAGTATCACTCTAAGTTTGTCTAAGTTTTTGAAAAACTTTATACCGTATCTTAATGAACTACGCAAATTTGATTTTCATTTTGGTGAGATACGTAGGCAACCCTTTCTTGGGTTCGGTATCTATTTTTCAAATTTAAAAAGAAAAAATAAATAAAGTAAAATAGTTTGTGCATATTTTCAAAGTCATATTTTTTTGAACTATGCAAACTTGATTCTCATTTCGGTGAGATACGTAGGCAGCCCTTTCTTGGGTTCGGTATCAATTTTTCAAATTTCAAAGTAAAATAAAATAGTTTGTGCATATTTTCAAAGTCATATCTTAATGAACTACGCAAACCTGATTCTCATTTCGGTGATATACGTTGGCAGACCTTTCTTGGGTTCGTATCCATTTTTCAAATTTCAAAAGAAAAAAAATAAAATAAAATAGTTTGTGCATATTTCATTTTGGCTTGATACGTAGGCATTCCTTTCTTGGGTTCGGCATCCATTTTTCAAATTTCAAAAGAAATAAAATAAAATAAAATAGTTTGTGCATATTTTCAAAGTCATATCTGAACGAACTACGCGAACCTGATATTCATCTTTGTGAGATACGTAGGCAGCCCTTCTCGGGTTCGGTATTCATTCTTTTGCACAAACTATGCAAATCTGATTCTCATTTCGATGAGATATGTAGGTAAATCTTCATGGGTTTGGTATTCATTCTTTTAAACTAAAAAAAAAAGATTCAAATAGTTTCTTCATATTTTCGAAGTCATATCTGTCTGAACTACGCACACCTGATTCTCATATTAATGAGATACGTAGGCAGCCCTTTTTGGGCTTGGTATTCATTCTTTAAAAAAACATTGTGTATATATCGTAAGAGTCATGTCTTCAACTCAGTTGGGACCAATGCAGTTAGGAGCGTGTAAAAATATTGATATGATGGAGAGGACTGAATTTGTGGTAAACTGTAGATTCTTTTGGTACCTCTCATTTATACTTTTGTGATGGTTGAAAATTCTCTTGCGGAGAGCTTTTGTGGCCCAGAATTTCTGTCGAGCAATTTCGCTCGTTTTCTCACCCTTAATCGCCTAAAATCAAATTGTTTCTTCCCCAATCCTTTGAATTCGATTGCTTAACTTAATTTAACTCTAATATACTGGAAACAACACTAAAATTACTTAATTAGAAATCATCAAACTCCAATACAACAAGATTTAGAATGAACTTCAAGAACTCATCAAGAACTCTAATCTTTAAACTTTAAGCATGAAATTTTGCTGAAAAAAATACATGATTGGCGTGTGGGTGAACTAACCCAACACTATGGATGCTTACATACCTCTTAGGGATTATACCCATGACGAAAATCCGCAACTAGACTCAAGAACGTCGACGAACGCCTTCATCCTTTCATCTTTTCTCCTCTTTTCTCTTCTTGCCTCTTCTTAAACTCTCAACTAAAACCCTAATAGTATTTTTGGTTTATGAAACTGAACCAAAAAGAATTAGACTCCTAAAATATGTATAAAAATGAGTTAAATCTGATTGGGTAAGGAAAGGACCAAAATACCCCTCACTATTTTCGGCTAATTTTCCTTAACTGGACAGCCTAACTTCAAAAGGTCATATCATACTCATTCGAACTCGAAATTTAGCAAACTCGGCGGCGTTGGAAAGATAATTCAAAGATATTTCCACTGGTATTGAGTAGAACACCTAACTCATCATGTACTAGGATTTATGATCGTTTGAAGTTTACCCAAAACTCATACTTTGCTTAACTCTTAAATTTTCAGATTTTTGTTATTTCCAATTTAATTCTTTATGGAATTAAGGTATTAAATCTAGTGAACTGACCTTAATACTTTAGAAAATTTTAATTACTTTGTAAAAATCACTCACTACGATGAACAGTACGAGTCTTAGCTCAAAAAATTTCTGGGTGTTACATAAAACAAATTGGTGACAACATTTAGAAGATACTCTCTGATATAAATGTCAGCGACATTGTAATTACGAGCATCACTCTAAGTTTGTCTAAGTTTTTGAACAACTTTATACCCTATCTTAATGAACTACGCGAACCTGATTTTCAGTTCGGTGAGATACGTAGGCAACCCTTTCTTGGGTTCGGTATCTATTTTTCAAATTTAAAAAGAAAAAATAAATAAAGTAAAATAGTTTGTGCATATTTTCAAAGTCATATTTTTTTGAACTACGCAAACGTGATTCTCATTTCGGTGAGATACGTAGGCAGTCCTTTCTTGGGTTCGGTATCAATTTTTCAAATTTCAAAATAAAATAAAATAGTTTGTGCATATTTTCAAAGTCATGTCTTAATGAACTACGCAAACCTGATTCTCATTTTGGTGATATACGTTGGCAGCCCTTTCTTGGGTTCGTATCCATTTTTCAAATTTCAAAAGAAAAAAAATAAAATAAAATAGTTTGTGCATATTTCATTTTGGTGAGATACGTAGGCAGTCCTTTCTTGGGTTCGGTATCCATTTTTTAAATTTCAAAAGAAATAAAATAAAATAAAATAGTTTGTGCATATTTTCAAAGTCATATCTGAACGAACTACGCGAACCTGATATTCATCTTGGTGAGATACGTAGGCAGCCCTTCTCGGGTTTGATATTCATTCTTTTGCACAAACTATGCAAACCTGATTCTTATTTCGATGAGATATGTAGGTAACCCTTCATGGGTTCGGTATTCATTCTTTTAAACTCAAAAAAAAGATTCAAATAGTTTCTTCATATTTTCGAAGTCATATCTGTCTGAACTACGCACACCTGATTCTCATATTAATGAGATACGTAGGCAGTCCTTTTTGGGCTTGGTATTCATTCTTTAAAAAAACATTGTGTATATATCGTAAGAGTCATGTCTTCAACTCAGTTGGGACCAATGCAGTTAGGAGCGTATAAAAATATTGATATGATGGAGAGGACTGAATTTGTGGTAAACTGTAGATTCTTTTGGTACCTCTCATTTATACTTTTGTGATGGTTGAAAATTCTCTTGCGGAGAGCTTTTGTGGCCCAGAATTTCTGCCGAGCACTTTTGCTCGTTTTCTCACCCTAAATCGCCTAAAATCAAATTGTTTCTTCCCCTATCCTTTGGATTCGATTGCTTAACTTAATTAAACTCTAATATACTGGAAATAACACTAAAATTACTTAATTAGAAATCATCAAAACTCCAACACAACAAGATTTAGAATGAACTTCAAGAACACCTTTCAAGAACTCATCAAGAACTCATCAAGAATTTTAATCTTTAAACTTTAAGCATGAAATTTTGCTGGAAAAAAATACATGACTGGCATGTGGGTGAACTAACCCAACACTATGGATGCTTACATACCTCTTAGGGATTATATCCATGACGAAAATCCGCAACTAGTCTCAAGAACGTCGACGAACGCCTTCATCCTTTCATCTTTTCTCCTATTTTCTCTTCTTGCCTCTTCTTGAACTCTCAACTAAAATCCTAAGAGTATTTTTGGATTATGAAATTGAACCAAAATGAATTAGACTCCTAAAATATGTCTAAAAACGAGTTAAATCTGATTGGGTAAGGAAAGGACCAAAATATCCCTCACTATTTTCGGCTATCTTTCCTTAACTGGACAGCCTAACTTCAAAAGGTCATATCTTACTCATTCGAACTCCAAATTTAGCAAACTCGGCGGCGTTGGAAAGATAATTCAAAGATATTTCCACTGGTATCGTGTAGAACATCTAACTCATCATGTACTAGGATTTATGATCATTTGAAGTTTACCCAAAACTCATACTTTGCTTAACTCTTAAATTTTCAGATTTTTGTTATTTCCAATTTAATTCTTTATGGAACTCAAGGTATTAAATCTAGTGAACTGACCTTAATACTTAAGAAAATTTTAATTACTTTGTAAAAATAACTCACTACGATGAACAGTACGAGTCTTAGCTCAAAATATTTCTGGGTGTTACATAAAACAAATTGGTGACAACATTTAGAAGATACTCTGTGATATAAATGTCAGAGACATTGTAATTACGAGCATCACTCTAAGTTTGTCTAAGTTTTTGAACAACTTTATACCCTATCTTAATGAACTACGCGAACCTGATTTTCATTTCGGTGAGATACGTAGGCAACCCTTTCTTGGGTTCGGTATCTATTTTTCAAATTTAAAAAGAAAAATAAATAAAGTAAAATAGTTTGTGCATATTTTCAAAGTCATATTTTTTTGAACTACGCAAACTTGATTCTCATTTCGGTGAGATACATAGGCAGACCTTTCTTGGGTTGGGTATTAATTTTTCAAATTTTAAAATAAAATAAAATAGTTTGTGCATATTTTCAAAGTCATATCTTAATGAACTACGCAAACCTGATTCTCATTTAGGTGATATACGTTGGCAGCCCTTTTTTGGTTCGTATCCATTTTTCAAATTTCAAAAAAAAAAAAAAATAGTTTGTGCATATTTCATTTCGGTGAGATACGTAGGCAGTCCTTTCTTGGGTTCGGTATCCATTTTTCAAATTTCAAAAGAAATAAAATAAAATAAAATAGTTTGTGCATATTTTCAAAGTCATATTTGAACAAACTACGCGAACCTGATATTCATCTCGGTGAGATACGTAGGCAGCCCTTCTCGGGTTCGGTATTCATCCTTTTGAATTCAAAAAAAAAAAGTTTGTACATATTTTCAAAGACATATTTGCACGAACTATGCAAACCTTATTCTCATTTCGATGAGATATGTAGGTAACCCTTCATGGGTTCGGTATTCATTCTTTTAAAATCAAAAAAAAAATTCAAATAGTTTGTTCATATTTTTGAAGTCATATCTGTCTGAACTACGCACACCTGATTCTCATATTAATGTGATACGTAGGCAGCCCTTTTTGGGTTTGGTATTCATTCTTTAAAAAAACATTGTGTATATATCGTAGAGTCATGTCTTCAACTCAGTTGGAACCAATGCAGTTAGGAGCGTGTAAAAATATTGATATGATGGAGAGGATTGAATTTGTGGTAAACTGTAGATTCTTTTGGTACCTCTCATTTATAATTTTGTGATGGTTGAAAATTCAATTGCATTGAATAGCTGATCTAGAACTTGCCTGAATGTTTTTTGAGGCAAAATCCTGAGTAATGTTTGGTTCGGGAAAGGATTGTAGGCCTTTTTGACCCGATTGTGCCTTTCAAAGCCTACCAAATGACATCAATCCCTAGTATTCCCACTTTTGATCCTGAAGCCTTTTATTTGAACAACCACATCTTAACCACTATTCCTTTTTGAGTGCTTAAGTGCACTATCCCTCTCTTGGCCCAACCTTCTTGAGTGCACCAAGAATGTGCAAATTATAAGAGAAGATCCATGTTTGAAATTTCCAAAAGCAAAGATATCTATTCTCTCAAAGTCAAGCAAGAGAAAAACACTTCTATAGAAAGAAAAAGAAAGAAAAAAGTTGAAAGAAATAAAGAAAGACAAAAATACCCCTACAAGATCAGCGAAAGACAAGAAATAAAATACTCCAACAAAAGAGGAGAAAATTTTAAAAGAAAGGAGTGAAATAAAAGAAAAACTTCAAGACATAAGGACTCAAAAGAAGTCAAAACAAAGGGGGTGAAAAAAATAGGGAAAAGCTTCCAAAAATGAGAATTCAAAAGAAGCAAAAAAAGGGGAGGACAATGAAGAGGATCTGACGCCAAAGACGTATAAACCATTAAGGGCACAAATTCATTGTGACGCTCAAGGAAGAATTAAGTCACTCTTATTCCAAATGAATATCCTATATATCCCTAAGTCTACGTTATAAGCCAATGACAAGCCCTACATGATCTCATTCCAAATGTTCTCACATTAGTGGAGATTTATATAAGGGCCAAGCATATGGTATCGCAGTTGTATGCATTGAACATTCTTGTGAGTGTGAGTGCACTTTGAAAAATGTCCTA
Source organism: Solanum sitiens (assembly GCA_016801875.1). Taxonomy (NCBI): domain Eukaryota; kingdom Viridiplantae; phylum Streptophyta; class Magnoliopsida; order Solanales; family Solanaceae; genus Solanum; species Solanum sitiens. Next base: position 678,092 of record JABWTJ010000327.1, read on the forward strand.
AAATCAAATATTTCAAATATGTGTGAAATAGGACCAGTCTTTGTCATGAGGGCACTTGAAACATGAGGATTGATACAATTCAAAACATGTGTTTGAAGTAAGATGAACGAATCTTATTGATCCTTAAGTATGTTTGAGGTACCACTTGAAGCTGTAGGAATTACCTTGAATTCAATCTTAATTAGAAAAAGAGAATAGAAAGAGAATGAGAGATTTACCTTCCTAACTGTTGGTACCAATTGTAATCAAGATTTGACTGTCTCATCACATTCTTTATTTTTTAAAAAGAAAAGAAAAACAAAAAAAAGGTGAGTAAGCACCCACTCTTTAATATTTTTCAAACCTTTTTTTAGAGTCTTTCCATTTTTTTAAAGAGAAGAAGAAATTATCGTTTTGAGTTGTTTATTGTAAAAAGTGTCATTAGGTTAATCTTGTATGTGTGAGATTCCTATTTTACATCATTGGGTTGTCCATCCCAAAATGTGATATGTCTTGTCTTTAGGCGTTGAATATATCAAGGAATATCATTTTCATGCATATTTCATCATGTTGATATTGTGCATTTTCTACTGATAATCCCTCAGATTCATTGCAGTATTCATCATCTACAGGATTGGAACTACATTTGACCTGATTCCTGGCTCAACAGGATATGTAGGCGCCACGATAGCTCAGTCATATACCCAGTGTGATTTTTCTTTCTCCTTGTAATAAACATTGGGACAGAATTTTTGAGAATATCTCAAAAGTTCACAATAAAGATGCTATCTCCAACAAGTCAAGATGGAAGCTCATTTTTGAGATTTGCCAAAAGTTTTAACTGGGACAAAATTTTTGAGGAAGATCTCAAAAATTTCAACAAGTATTGTGAGAAGCTTGATAATTAATTTCAAACGATCTATCATCGCTTGAAGTTCAAAGTCAACTTTTAAATCTCCAGCACTTTTATGGCAAGCCAGCAGCTCCTCGTACAAATTCCCAATAAAACATGAGTTTCAAAGAACATAAAGCGTTCAAGATCAAAATGATGATCGCTCACTTGTGCCAAAGTGAAATGCACTTTGTACATATTCTCTTGTGAATCTTTCCTTAAAGTTTCTTAATCATGTTGTCAGCTAAAGCGACATTTTGTCTTCTAACTGTTCCTTTTCGAATACAGGGACACATGAAAGCATCGAGATGATGACATTTTCAAAACACAAGATTCATCCACATTGTAACAGTGGAAAATCATTGGGTCATCCATCAATTGCATTTTTATTGCATTTTTTATTTGCCGAGAAGGCCATTGCATTTTTCATTTTCACAAAGGATAACTGTTTTTTTATTTGTCTAAGAGGGCGATTGCATTTTTATTTGCCAAGAAGGCCATTAGATTTTTTATTTATCAAGAAGGTTATTGCATTTTTATTTTCCAAGAGGGCATTGAATTTTTTATTTACCGAAAAGGTCATTACATTTTTCATTTTTCGCAAGGATAATTGCATTTTTATTCGCCAAGAGGGTCATTGCATTTTTTATTAAACAAAAAGGTCATGCATTTTTCATTGACCAAAAAGGTCATTGTATTTTTATTTGCCGAGAAGGCCATTGCATTTTCTATTATCAAAAATGTTATGCATTTTTCATATACCAAAAGGGTCATTGCATTTTTCATTCGCCAAGAAGGTCATTGCATTTAAGACGCATCTATTCGGTGGTGAAGGATGTGCACCATATCTTTTCAACGTTCAAGTCGGTGGAAACTTGCGTTGAAATATATTTTCATTTAAGTCGCATCTATTCGGTGGTGAAAGATGTGCACCATATCTTTTTAACGTTCAAATCGGTGGAAACTTGCGTTGAAAGATATTTGCATTTAAGTTGCATCTATTCTGTGGTGAAGGATGTACACCATATCTTTTCAACGTTCAAGTTGGTGGAAACTTGCATTGAAAGATATTTGCATTTAATACGCATCTATTCCTTGGTGAAGGATGTGCACCATATCTTTTCAACGTTCAAGTCGGTGGAAACTTGCGTTGAAAGATACTTTCATTTAAGTCGCATCTATTCGGTGATGAAGGATGTGCACCATATCTTTTCAACGTTCAAGTCGGTGGAAACTTGCGTTGAAAGATATTTATATTTAAGACTTTACAGTAAACCATATCATAGGAAATCCTTGGACTTAAGGATTCCTTTTCTTGAGCTTGGGATTCACATATCAAGCTTTTCAATCATATAGTCATCCTTTAAGAATTCATAACCTACACTTTGTGTAAAAAGTAGAGAAGAATGGAGTTAGTACAAGAATGCACTAAGTATAACAACTATGCAAAAACATGCATTTAAAAGGGATATTTTCTTGAAATCATACTTCATGTCATTTTGATTAAATCCTTACAAAACCTTTATACAATAGCATTTATATCATTCACATACTTCATAGTGATATAATCAAAGTCTAAACATCATATAAAATCACTTATAGAATTTGAACCACAATTGAGATCACTTTACAGTAAGCTCATTTACCTTAACAGTGAACCCTTTTCCCTTTAACTCATCAACCTTCCAAGTAATACTCTAATGATACTTGGTGCAATGCATCACCTTAAGGCCACAAGTAAACCATACATACAATCTACACAAGGCAACACATATCATCATAGAAGTATAGTACAACATAGACATATTTAAGCCAAGACTAAAAGGACATTACAGTGAATTCCTAGTCATTATGCACATATTCTTATTTTACTTCACATAGAACCTTATAAGACTTTGCTCATAATCCAAATCTTAATCTACTAGTGCAATTTACATGTGAAGCCCCATAACTTCATGTAACATTCCGGAAATTACATGTCTAGTGAAGAGACCAGTAAGTCTTTAATAATGCGTATTGGGGGTACATAGGCACCTCAATGCCCAATATTGAGAAATATTGGGCATAGTATAGAAAATTGGCTAGGGGGGTTAGCCAATTTCTATAATAATATCCAAGCAATCGAAATATAATCCAAGCTTCTTTAGAAATTGTACCTTCAATAAAGACCTAAGCTAATATAATTGGCATTATATACATATAGATCCACAACCAACATGTGAGGTATGAGGCATCCAAGTGTCAAGCCTAGATACCATAACACATGACCATTTAAAATGATCATGTAAATTAAGCAGTGCCCAAGGACATGGTGAGGATCCTTGGGACAATAAGTAAACATTCCGAAATGAACCATATATAATAGTTAGTTAGGAAAGTACAACCAACCCATGTCCAAGCACATGTGCAAGACATGTGAAAAAGCTGCCAAAGGAGCGGACCACCCTAACCAAATTTGGTTAGGGTAGTTAGGGGGAAAAACGTGCACAAGGGACCACTCCATGTGGGGCCTAACTTTCTAATCAATTCTAGACTATAACCTACTGCCCTAAATAGCTAACTAACCTATGACCAAACGAAATAAACTAATTAGTGCACCCGACAACCTAGGACCAAAACCGGGTTGACACTAACCTAGTACTAGTTAAAGAGACAACCTAGTACCTAACCTAGGATGGTCCAAACGGTTAGTTATGGTCCTAAAAACTTAGGGGTACTTTAGTAATTCCCCTAGGTTACCTAATTAATTAATTTAGCAAATTAATTAATTAATTTAAAAGGGCTAAAACCGAAACTAAAAAGGAAATTTTTAGATTTTGGTTAAGACAAGAAAGGGACAACCTAGTACCTAACCTAGGATGGTCCAAAGAGTTAGTTAAGATCCTAACGACTTAAGGGTACTTTAGTAATTACCCTAGGATACTTAATTAATTAATTTAGAAACTTAATTAATTAATTTAAAGGGGCAAAACCGAAATCACAAAGCAATTTCCAGATTTCGGTTAAAACAAGAAAAAGACAACCTAGTACCTAACCTAGGATGGTTCAATGGATTGGTAATGGTACTAACGACTTAAGGGTACTTTAGTAATTACCTTAGGTCACCTAATTAATTAAATTAGCAATTTAATTAATTAGTTTAAATGATCAAAACGAAATTTTTACACTAACCTAGTACAACTCAAGAAACATCCTAGTACTTAACCTAGGATGGTTCAAAAGGGTTAATTTTGGTTCCAATGACTTAGGGGTACTTTAGTACTTACCCTAGGTACCTAAATTAATTAAATTAAGGATTTAATTAATTAATATAAAGTCAAAATATTGACCAAAACCATAGTCAACACCAATTTCCAGATTTGACTAAGTGTTACATTCTCCTATGTTTAGTCAACTTAGGAGGGGCTTTTTAGTAATTAGTTAATTTATTTATTTAATTAACTTATTAAACCTAAGTTGTATAATTCAAGATCAGTTCTTAAACCTAAAAATCACGTTCAAACTGATAGAAAAAAAGGGACGCAAAAAAAAGTAAGCGACGAACGCAAGAAAAAGGCAGAAAATTTATTGATTTCTCTAGGGTGATTTCAAGGTTTCTTCAAGGTTTTGTTAAAAGTGGTCTTCGTAGATTAAGTTCTACATAAGGTATGGGTTTCTCTCCTGGACTCCTTTCTCCAAGAGAACTTTCTTGCCAATGAATTCAACGATCTTGAAACTAGGGTTGTTCCCGTTCTCGTCGAACTCCTTGTCCCTAGTATCCTTTTCGATTTCAATGTTGAATAGGTTAGAGATCATGTTGTTGGTATGTGGTGATGGTTGTTCTTAATATGTATTGTTCTTGAAGGATGAGTATCGAATGAACCTATAAACTTGTAGTTGCGTAAAGTTAATACTATCATGAAAACTAAGAATCGATGATATGCTAAGAACGTCCGTGATTGTGTTAGGTGATTTATGTGTATTGGCTGAATATTGACTTGTTGTTGTTGTGACGTTATGAAGATATTAAAGTCATCAAATTTTAATATGATACTATCCAATATGTCTTAAAAACGTTACCGTAAAGTCATGAACTAAGATTGGTTAAGAGAATGATACTATGTTAAGATGTGTCTGAAAATGTTATGTATGAAGATGATTACGGTTTGTTGTGCATACCTACTGCTAATGTGACTTGTTAATGATGTTGTGTTCTTTAAATGATCATATTATGCTGTCCAAGATGTTTAAAAATGTTATGCCTAAAGTTATGTGATAAGGTTGACTAAAAAGATCTCCATGATATTCTCATGACTAGTGCCTAGTGAAATTATGATTTGTGCCAACAAATTGGCTAGTAAAACATATGTCTAATCATATTACTTCCAAAACATGAAAATTCATACCAATCTCTAAATTAATGAACTCATAACATAGGGTATGCTAATCAATGGGACAAGTCCCAACATACCCTATCCACACAAACTTGTGAACGTAAAAATATTGAATTGTTCTTGTAAGTTAATCAAAGGTTAAAAGTTCAAGTGTAGTGAAAGTTTGGCTTATGCCAATAAATTGGCCTACAATATTATCTCCAAAAATGTGTAATATAATTGGCTAATGATTCCATGAAATTATATTTGAATGAATGTTTGGCTTGTGCCAATAAATTGACTATGAAGTTATTTCCAAATTTTCTAGGCCAATACTATTTATATGCCAACCTTGTGCAGCCAAGACAATGAAATGACAACTCAAGTACTTCTAAACTAATTCAATGAATTCATAACCAAGGGCATTCCATTCATTGGGACAACTTCCAACATGCTCTACAAGAATGAACTATGAACACATGAAACTCATTGAATGAAGTGCTCATCGTCCATAAACGGTGATATGAAGCTACTACACTAAAGTAAGTAAGTGACCAGAATGGGGTGTTAAAGGAAGTGAGACAAGTCTTACTTACACCAAAGCTAATTTGTTAAAAGAATACTCACGAATGAAGGTGTTAGAATGTGTGAGACTAGTCTCATTAACACCTAAGGATGATATGTAAGGACAATTCACATTCATCAATGTAAAGTAAGGATGATATGTAAGGACAATTCACATTCATCAATGTAAAGTAAGGATGATATGTAAGGACAATTCACATTCATCAATGTAAAGTAAGGATGATATGTAAGGACAATTCACATTCATCAATGTAAAGTAAGGATGATATGTAAGGACAATTCACATTTCATCAATGTAAAGTAAGGATGACAAGTCATCAAAAGAGTAAATAAGTCTCAATCATACTCTATATGTAAGTGTAAGGACAGTTCACACTTAATGCTAATGATGAGATGAGAAATCATCTAATGAGCTATGATGTCCTCATGCTAGAAGCCAGCTTCCATGATGTATGAGTTGAATGTAATGGAACATTATACTGAGCACCGATAGGCTAGCTATGAGCAGTGATGCCTTCCTTCGTGAAGGGCGGAGGTTCACGTAACTCTCATGAGATGAGACTCTCCGGCATGCCGGGTATGGGTCTCCTTATATCTCCTAGTCTTTGAACCTATACTGCCAATATAGGGATCTAGCAGGGTTCAATTCCCTATATACGCTAGCATGTTTTGGTTTCACCTTGGCCAGTGACTCCACCTCTTTTCGGTGTGGGGAAGACACCGGATTTCATGATGCTCACATGATCTATGTCGGTTAAGGTTGGAGTTCCTCAAATTATGAAAGATAATGAAATGAACGATACCGAACGTGTTTGTGCAAGACAATCAGGAGGTGAAATCAGATTCAAGTAATGACATTAGGTCATTCTTGGTCATTGCACTTCATGATCCTGATGCGAGTCTTAAACTTCATCCTAGGTATAGCTGGTGTTTGCATCAGCCTACGAATAACTGAAATGAATAATGTGAAGTACGAATGAACGAATGAAGCAGACTCTGTGTTTGCTAAAGAAGGACCCCGGGTTGAGGTCTCATATGTTGGGCCCTCACTTGAGATGTCTTAATGCTACATCCACAATTCCAAGGTCTCGTAGATATGAAATGTATATTATATAAAACATGAAAACTTTAACTAAATAACCCATAACTTCCCTAACATGAAAGTAATGAAATCAATGAAATGATCAATAAAGAATGGCTTATGAAATATAATGAATATATAGTGTAATGAATGACTTGCTATAAGAATAGTCAAAGCATGTCCAATGAAGTTTACAATAAGTAAAGGGCATAGCTAATAATGAATCTTCATTTCATGAAAATGAATAAAGCCAAATAAAATTGGCTTATAATGACTTCCTTTATTAGGAAAATATCAAAGACAATAATAAATTCAAATATGCTTATCCAAAATGATTAACTATTGTATTTAGCCAATAAAGATTGACTTATAAAGAATTCATGCCCAAAGTAAGCAAGATCATAAGCTTTAATGATATGCCCCAAGAACTATGCACATTATGCAATCAACTAAAGAATGAGTATAGTCAATAAGTATTGACTTATAAATATATTCATGCCCCAAATTGTAGTTAAGTCATTTCCTTAATCTCTTGAATTACTTACATGATTCATTGTGGGTATGGGACTACAATGAATCATTGCACTTGTAAGTAAAACATAGGACCAAAGGAGTTATTGAACTACACAACAACAAGAAGAAAAAGACTGAAAAATAATCTAAGTGTGCAAAGAGGAGCTCTCGACCTAGAGGATCAAAATCTCAAATCTTTGCTCGAGTTGTTCTAAAATTATGTTGATGATACTAATGTCTTGTAATCATATAGAAAATGAGTTGTGTGCTTTGAATGCATTAAAATACATCATATTCATACCACAATTCACAACTAACGAATTAGGAAAGTCTATTGACTAGACTTTCCATAAATAGCATGTTGCTTAGGAAGAGCTTTCATTGATCATGCATAGCTTTATGTGTATGTGTGCATATACCCATACTTAGTACAAGTGGTGTACTAATCCCCTACTATTAACTATTTTTATAGGTGCAGGTCAGAGGACAGATTGACGACACTTGCAGTGGTTTGGACTTCAGCGTTTCTCCAAACCATTTGGTAGATCCTCTTGATTTCGAGGATGCTACAGTCTTAGTCTAGCTTTAGATATAGACATAGCTAGTGGATGTTGTCCCTAGCGTTTCTTTCACATTTCATTTCAAACCTTTTGATGCAAGGCCGCTTTGGCAACTAAATATATTCTATTTATCATTTGTTTTGAAATGTTCTTGATATTAGATGGTTTTCTATTGATGTTGATCTTAGTATATAATGTTTAATACGTAATGATTATATGAAGTCTAAGTAAACTTCATACGTATAAAAAGTTTTAAATTTTCCGAAAATTTTTAACTAGATGAATGTGAGTAATGCAAGATGAGGCTTGTCTGCAACCTCTGAGAGGTCAACGACGCCGGTTGCAATCCGGATTCCAGAATCCGGGTCGTGACAAACTTGGTATCAGAGCATGAGGTTAAATTACCTAGTATCTAAAGCTCAACACAACCACGTTACGTATTTTCTAGCTTATGGTTGTGAAGCGCGCCACAATCATGACTTAGAGACTACGCGATGATAGGAAATCTTCCCTTCTTCTACTCTTTATCGTGCTATCTAGAGCTTTGACACTTTGTGTCATTATCAATATATAACTTCATTCTTGTGTGAACACGTAAGAAGAATATACACAAGAATTAGGATGACCAAGTGGTCTAAGGCGCCAGACTTAAGATCTAGCCTTCCCAAGAAGGGCCATAATGGAAATACCCAACGTGGACGAAAGGTGTGTGGTGAGTGTGGTTGTTCGCATGGAGGTGAATGCATGGTAATGTCTAAAAGCCTACTATGAGTATTGATGAGGAGGAGAAGGATAAGTTGGTTGCATAACAACTCAAGAATATGGCTTAGACAAGAATTTACTCCATAATTGTTATGCTACGATTGATTGTCGAAACAGGGTAGTGAGACTTCAGTTTCCAAATGAGTTAGAGCTGGTATGAGAAGGGTGTGGTTCAAATCTTTAGGCCAACAAGATGTTATCTAAGAGGTTAGATATACTCTTACTAAGTTTGGTTTACGTTTAAGAAACTCAAATTTCAAGTGCTTTAGTGGATTTGGTGTGGTAAGTCCCTAATCGTATGTCTTATAATAGCACTATGTGAGTTAAAACGAAGTTATGTTGCATTTTATGTTGCGGTTTTTGTGTAGCATAGACATGTTTTCTGTGTTGCATGATTTGTGATGTGCATTAAGTTAAGTGTGATTGAGAAGGAAATTCCTTAATCTCAAATATGAGGATTCAGATAAGCTTGAATGATATGCATCACCAAATAAGTGTGAATCAGATATTCACAAAAGAGAAACGTTTAAGTATGATAAAGTAACCTTCGTAAGTTACCCTCTTTGTTTAAATGATGTGTAAGTGTCATTCGGGGACGAATGTTCCTAAGGGGGGGATAATGTAACATTCCATAAAATTACATGTCTAGTGAAGAGACCAGTAAGTCTTTAATATGCGTATTGGGGGTACATAGGTACCCCAATATCCAATATTGAGAAATATTGGGCATAGTATAGAAAGTTGACTAAGGGGGGGTTAGCCAATTTCTATAATAATATCCAAGAAATCGAAATATAATCCAAGCTTCTTTAGAAATTGTACCTTCAATAAAGACCTAAGCTAATATAATTGGCATTATATACATATAGATCCACAACCAACGTGTGAGCTATGAGGCATCCAAGTGTCAAGCCTAGATACCATAACACATGACCATTTAAAATGATCATGTAAATTAAGCAGTGCCCAAGGACATGGTGAGGATCCTTGGGACAATAAGTAAACATTCCCAAATGAACCATAAATAATAGTTAGTTAGGAAAGTACAACCAACCCATGTGCAAGCACATGTGCAAGACATGTGAAGAAGCTGCCAAAGGAGAGGACCACCCTAACCGAATTCGGTTAGGGTAGTTTGGGGGAAAAACGTGCACAAGGGACCACTCCATGTGGGGACTAACTTTCTAATCAATTATAGACTCTAACCTACTGCCCTAAATAGCTAACTAACCTAGGACCAAACGAATTAAACTAATTAGTGCACCCGACAACCTAGGACCAAAACCGGGTTGACACTAACCTAGTATTAGTTAAAGAGACAACCTAGTACCTAACCTAGGATGGTCCAAAAGGTTAGTTATGATCCTAAAAACTTAGTGGTACTTTATTAATTCCCCTAGGTTACCTAATTAATTAATTTAGCAAATTAATTAATTAATTAATTTAAAAGGGCTAAAACCGAAACTAAAAAGGAAATTTTCAGATTTTGGTTAAGACAAGAAAGGGACAACCTAGTACCTAACCTAGGATGGTCCAAAGAGTTATTTAAGATCCTAACGACTTAAGGGTACTTTAGTAATTACCCTAGGCTACTTAATTAATTAATTTAGAAACTTAATTAATTAACTTAAAGGGGCAAAACCGAAATCACAAAGCAATTTCCAGATTTCGGTTAAAACAAGAAAAAGACAACCTAGTACCTAACCCTAGGATGGTTCAAAGGATTGGTTATGGTACTAACGACTTAAGGGTACTTTAGTAATTACCTTAGGTCACCTAATTAATTAAATTAGCAATTTAATTAATTAGTTTAAATGATCAAAACGAAATTTTTACACTAACCTAGTACAACTCAAGAAACATCCTAGTACTTAACCTAGGATGGTTCAAAAGGGTTAATTTTGGTTCCAATGACTTAGGGGTATTTTAGTACTTACCCTAGGTACCTAAATTAATTAAATTAAGGATTTAATTAATTAATATAAAGTCAAAATGTTGACCAAAACCATAGTCAACACCAATTTCCAGATTTGACTAAGTGTTACATTCTCCTATGTTTAGTAAACTTAGGAGGGGCTTTTTAGTAATTAGTTAATTAATTTATTTAATTAACTTATTAAGCCTAAGTTGTATAATTCAAGATCAGTTCTTAAACCTAAAAATCACGTTCAAACTGATAGAAAAAAAGGGACGCAAAAAAAAGTAAGCGACGAACGCAAGAAAAAGGCAGAAAATTTATTGATTTCTCTAGGGCGATTTCAAGGTTTCTTCAAGGTTTCGTTAAAAGTGGTCTTCGTAGATTAATTTCTAAATAAAGTATGGGTTTCTCTCCTGGAATCCTTTCTCCAAGAGAACTTTCTTGCCAATGAATTCAACGATCTTGAAACTAGGGTTGTTCCCGTTCTCGTCGAACTCCTTGTCCCTAGTATCCTTTTCGATTTCAATGTTGAATAGGTTAGAGATCATGTTGTTGGTATGTGGTGATGGCTGTTCTTAATATGTATTGTTCTTGAAGGATGAGTATCGAATGAACCTATAACTTGTAGTTGCGTAAAGTTAATACTATCATGAAAACTAAGAATCGATGATATGCTAAGAACGTCCGTGATTGTGTTAGGTAATTTATGTGTATTGGCTGAATATTGACTTGTTGTTGTTGTGACGTTATGAAGATATTAAAGTCATCAAATTTTAATATGATACTATCCAATATGTCTTAAAAACGTTACCGTAAAGTCATGAACTAAGAATGGTTAAGAGAATGATACTATGTTATGATGTGTCTGAAAATGTTATGTATGAAGATGATTACGGTTTGTTGTGCATACCTACTGCTAATGTGACTTGTTAATGATGTTGTGTTCTTTAAATGATCATATTATGTTGTCCAAGATGTTTAAAAACGTTATGCCTAAAGTTATGTTATAAGGTTGACTAAAAAGATCTCCATGATATTCTCATGACCAGTGCCTAGTGAAATTATGATTTGTGCCAACAAATTGGCTAGTAAAACATATGTCTAATCATATTACTTCCAAAACATGAAAATTCATACCAATCTCTAAATTAATGAACTCATAACATAGGGTATGCTAATCAATGGGACAAGTCCCAACATACCCTATCCACACAAACTTGTGAACGTAAAAACATTGAATTGTTCTTGTAAGTTAATCAAAGGTTAAAAGTTCAAGTGTAGTGAAAGTTTGGCTTATGCCAATAAATTGGCCTACAATATTATCTCCAAAAATATGTAATAGAATTGGCTAATGATTCCATGAAATTATATTTGAATGAATGTTTGGCTTGTGCCAATAAATTGACTATGAAGTTATTTCCAAATTTTCTAGGCCAATACTATTTATATGCCAACCTTGTGCAGCCAAAATAATGAAATGACAACTCAAGTACTTCTAAACTAATTCAATGAATCCATAACCAAGGGCATTCCATTCATTGGTACAACTCCCAACATGCTCTACAAGAATGAACTATGAACACATGAAACTCATTGAATGAAGTGCTCATCGTCCATAAACGGTGATATGAAGCTACTACACTAAAGTAAGTAAGTAACGTGAGTTATAACATAATTAAAGGGGTCTAAATTAAGTAAGTGACCAGAATGGGGTGTTAAAGGAAGTGAGACAAATCTTACTTACACCAAAGCTAATTTGTTAAAAGAATACTCACGAATGAAGGTGTTAGAATGTGTGAGACTAGTCTCATTAACACCTAAGGATGATATGTAAGGACAATTCACATTCATCAATGTAAAGTAAGGATGATATGTAAGGACAATTCACATTCATCAATGTAAATTAAGGATGATATGTAAGGACAATTCACATTCATCAATGTAAAGTAAGGATGATATGTAAGGAAAATTCACATTCATCAATGTAAAGTAAGGATGATATGTAAGGACAATTCACATTTCATCAATGTAAAGTAAGGATGACAAGTCATCAAAAGAGTAAATAAGTCTCAATCATACTCTATATGTAAGTGTAAGGATAGTTCACACTTAATACTAATGATGAGATGAGAAATCATCTAATGAGCTATGATGTCCTCATGCTAGAAGTCAGCTTCCATGATGTATTAGTTGAATGTAATGGAACATTATACTGAGCACCGATAGGCTAGCTATGAGCGGTGATGCCTTCCTTAGTGAATGGCGGAGGTTCACGTAACTCTCATGAGATGAGACTCTCCGGCATGCCGGGTATGGGTCTCCTTATATCTCCTAGTCTTTGAACCTATACTGCCAATATAGGGATCTAGCAGGGTTCAATTCCCTATATACGCTAGCATGTTTTGGTTTCACCTTGGCCAGTGACTCCACCTCTTTTCGGTGTGGGGAAGACACCGGATTTCATGATGCTCACATGATCTATGTCGGTTAAGGTTGGAGTTCCTCAAATTATGAAAGATAATGAAATGAACGATACCGAACGTGTTTGTGCAAGACAATCAGGAGGTGAAATCAGATTCAAGTAATGACATTAGGTCATTCTTGGTCATTGCACTTCATGATCCCGATGAGAGTCTTAAACTTCATCCTAGGTATAGCTGGTGTTTACATCAGCCTACGAATGAATGAAATGAATAATGTGAAGTACGAATGAACGAATGAAGCAGACTCTGTGTTTGCTAAAGAAGGACCTCGGGTTGAGGTCTCATATGTTGGGCCCTCACTTGAGATGTCTTAATGCTACATCCACAATTCCAAGGTCTCGTAGATATGAAATGTATATTATATAAAACATGAAAACGTTAACTAAATAACCCATAACTTCCCTAACATGAAAGTAATGAAATCAATAAAATGATCAATAGAGAATGGCTTATGAAATGTAATGAATATATAGTGTAATGAATGACTTCTATAAGAATAGTCAAAGCATGTCCAATGAAGTTTACAATAAGTTACGGGCATAGCTAATAATGAATCTTCATTTCATGAAAATGAACAAAGCCAAATAAAATTGGCTTATAATGACTTCCTTTATTAGGAAAATATCAAAGACAATAATGAATTCAAATATGCTTATACAAAATGATTAACTATTGTATTTAGCCAATAAAAAATTGGCTTATAAAGAATTCATGCCCAAAGTAAGCAAGATCATAAGCTTTAATGATATGCCCCAAGAACTATGCACATTATGCAATCAACTAAAGAATGAGTATAGTCAATAAGTATTGACTTATAAATATATTCATGCCCCAAATTGTAGTTAAGTCATTTCCTTAATCTCTTGAATTACTTACTTGATTCATTGTGGGTATGGGACTACAATGAATCATTGCACTTGTAAGTAAAACATAGGACCAAAGGAGTTATTGAACTACACAACAAGAAGAAGAAAAAGACTGAAAAATAATCTAAGTGTGCAAAGAGGAGCTCTCGGCCTAGAGGATCAAAATCTCAAATCTTCTATCGAGTTGTTCTAAAATTATGTTGATGATACTAATGTCTTGTAATCATATAGAAAATGAGTTGTGTGCTTTGAATTCATTAAAATACATCATATTCATACCACAATTCACAACTAACGAATTAGGAAAGTCTAATGACTAGACTTTCCAGAAATGGCATGTTGCTTAGGAAGAGCTTTCATTGATCATGCATAGCTTTATGTGTATGTGTGTATATACCCATACTTAGTACAAGTGGTGTACTAATCCCCTACTATTTACTATTTTTATAGGTGTAGGTCAGAGGACAGATTGACGACACTTGCAGCGGCTTGGACTTCAGTGTTTCTCCAAACCATTTAGTAGATCCTCTTGATTTCGAGGATGCTACAGTCTTAGTCTAGCTTTAGATATAGACATAGCTAGTGGATGTTGTCCCTAGCGTTTCTTTCATATTTCATTTCGAACCTTTTGATGCAAGACCGTTTTGGCAACTTAATATATTCTATTCATCATTTGTTTTGAAATGTTCTTGATATTAGATGGTTGTCTATTGATGTTGAGCTTAGTATATAATGTTTAATATGTAATGATTATATGAAGTCTAAGTAAACTTCATACGTATAAAAAGTTTTAAATTTTCCAAAAAATTTAACTAGATGAATGTGAGGAATGCAAGATGAGACTTGTCTGCGACCTCTGAGAGGTCAATGACGCCGGTGGTGATTCGAATTCAAGAATCCGGGTCGTTACACTTCATATATACTTAGTGAACCCTTCATGAGACCATAAGCATTAACACTTCATACATCAACATAACAAGTAAAGACAATTTCATTCATGTCAATTCAAGACCTTCATCATATAGTCATTTCGACCAACATAATGCATATAAGGATAAGATCACATCATATAGACTCATACCATGCACATCTTCATAATAAGTAGACACATACTATCATGTCATGCATAAAGACATAACCATGATCATACACATTAGGTCACCTTCCTAGGACTTCCTAAGGAGCTACTTGTGCAATGTCTAGATGAGTTCATTACTTCCATCTATCCTAAGTAACCTCCTTTAAGTCATCCTAGTTAGGAACCTAGTCATTTACTTCCATTGTCCATTTTAATTTAGGGAAACTATAGCCTTAACCGACACTAAGACCATGGGTGCTAAACATAGAATTTGGTGTTGTAGAGCCTTACACCAATGAAAGGTGTTCCTACCTAGCCAAGGTAGAATATTAACACATGCTAGCATACTGAGTGAATTCACTTACTAGATCCTATGTGGCAAGCATAGTTTATGGAACTTCGGGGCCGTCATGGAAACATCTCTCTATACCCTTTTTGGGTCATGAGGCTATCCACCCCGTGAGGACCGTTAGTGGACCTTTTCGCCTTCCCTCCTTAGAAAGGTGCCACCCCCTCATCTACAAGTTAACTCGGTGCTAAGCTAAGTTCCCTTTATTGAAAAAGACTTTATTATCATTTATTTATAAAACATAGGCTTAGGAGAGTCATACCCTCACATGCTTAGCTCATAGGTCATAGATGAGAGTTCATCAACCTAAATCATGTGAGAAATCCTTTCACATGGACATATCATATATGTATTAGCACTATCTAGTTAAGGATACGCTTGAGCACACATTTCAAGGCTTCTCTATTGACTGATCATCATTCATGTGTGAGTGTGTGTACATATATGTGAGCAAACCTTTCACATAACACATTAAGACCACACATGACCATACATTCATATTCATGCTCATAGAAACCAAACCTAGGAAATATCCTATCGAGGTACACATGTGCAATGCATAGACAAGGTCTCATACCCTTGCCCACACTAGTACACCTATCAAGTCATCCTAGTTGAGGAAACACATATCATACTTTCATAGACATAAGCTTCACATGCATAGTAGTAGACACTAGTGAATATGAAAGCTACCTTTCATTTAGACACTACGATCCTATACTACTTGTAAGCATGCATGAAGTGTGAGTGTGTGTATACATTGGTCAACATGATCACATGATGTCTATAAACAACATATTGAGGGAGCCACCCTATTAAGACCACAATACTCTATCAAAAATAGACCACACAACACACAATAGCATAGGAGGCAAGAAATCTTCACATTATAATCAAGACTCCAAACTTTAGCTATTTACACATTCACATAGGGGTACATGGGTAGGGGTCATCAATCTTTAACACTTTATTAATGGCAGCAACTACACATGATCTTAGCATAACCATTTACATGCTCATAACAATAGTAACATAACCTAGATTCACAACTATAAAACAAGACTAGGTACAAGTTACACATAAGGTGATCATCATAACCACTCATTCATACATTCATTAATTTGCCTTAAAGGTCATGGTAAACACATATATAATGATAATAAAGTAAACACCGCCACCATAAGTGGACCATACCACACAATGCTATACAAGGCTTCATCAACTACAATAATATAGAAAAGTAGAGAAATAGAAGAATAGAGCAATTCTTACCAATCCTTTAGCCTTTGGTCATCATTGACCATTACTACTCTTTAATCAATAAATCAAGTATAGGGCAGTATCTAAAGTACCATAATCATATATAAAGTCATGTATAAGCTACTGATGTACCGTGGTTTCACGGTACTTTTAATGCTGTTTACTTAAGTTTAGTGGGTGTCCAAAGCCTTTTTGAATTGATTTTTGATGTAGGTTTCTCTTTATTTGTAGGAAATCTGTCCAAATGATAACGCGGAGGTTTTGAGCAAAAAAGTGCAGAAATGACCACCTACGGAGCCCACAATGGTCCGTCGTGACTGTGACGATCCATAGGTGGCATCGTAGTGAGGAGAGTAGCTGCTGAAGGAAGATGGGGAAGTCTGACTAAGTGTAGGACTACGGAAGCTCATGACGGACCGTCATAGTTACGACGGTCCATCCTGCTTGTTCGTTGTGGTTGGCAGAGAGTAGTCCAGTACCCAATTCCAAGAAGTTTCTAAGTGTTTTGAAACGGAGCCCCTCGACGGACCGTCGTGCTTGAAACCGTTCGTCAGACCTGTCCGTCGAGGTTAAAAGAGAAGTGATGAAGAAAGCAGCAGAAGATTTTGTCAAGTATGGGATGACAGAGGCCACGACGGTCCATCATGCACACGACAGTCCGTCACGTGGGCCGTCGACTCAGATGCGTTTTGGACAGATTTTCATTAATTAGATTCCTTCTTTTATTAGGTTTTGTTTTATTATAAATAGTTCGAAAAACCTCATTTTTGGGGTTAGACTCTTGGATATTTTTCAGTACTCTTGTTTTAGTGTTGAACTATTGATTTTGGTATTTGAGATACTTTTTCTGGAATCGATTGTTGGTGTTTTTGTGGATTAATCAAGTAAATTTCTGGGTTTTATTCATTATCATTAAAGTAAATGCATGAATCATTATATTATCAATATGAATTGTGTGACTATGACCGTGGGTAACTAAACTCCATAACTAGGGTTGTGGGAACCATGGATAAATAACAAGGTAAAATCTAGCTAAAATAACAATTCTTGAATAGTGTCTTGCATGTATTGATAACTCTTTTATTTAGAAGTCTTTTTAACGGATGGCCAACGTTAAAACTCGCCTTAATGCTACTTGCCGGACCAAGGAGGTAGATAATAGGAAAAGAATTATCAACGTAGATTTAGTGTATACTATCTAATAGGCTAGTGTTGGTTGGTACGTAGTAACAACTTCGTCAAATATCGATTACGATGCTTAATATGAGGTAAAGATAAGGTTTAGTAAAGCAACACACGTAGCTGAACCAAGGTGCGGAGTGAAATTCTCTAGATGCCGGACCAAGGATTTAGAGATACCTAACTTATCACTTTGCATGCAAGATATTAGGAAAAAATTATTATAGTTAGAATTACCGAGTTAGGAGCCTGTGGGGAACACTTAATCCCTAGTTAATCTCATCACTTGATTAAACTTTAATACTTGAATCTGTTAGTTGATTACTTTAATTTAGTTAATTGTTTTTATTAATTAAAACCCCCCTTTAGTTATTTGTTTTCGGAGAATAATTGACTAAATAGAAGTAATAATAGAATAAAGTTAAGTCTAAACCATTTTCCTCGTGGGATCGATCCTAACCTCTTTAGTTGGGTTCTTTACTTGATATGACCGCTTTACTTCTTATTTGAGAAGTAAATTTGAGCGTATCAAATTTTGGCGTCGCTGCCGGGGAAAACGGCTTTTAGATTAACTTAAAACTTATTACTAAAGTTTAGTCAATATTTTCCTAATTTTACTTTTTCTGTTGTTTTTGTCTCTTGCAGATCTAACTTCCGTGTATGCCAATTACGCGGAGTAGAAGAGAACCCTTGTTTCCATACGATCACGAATTAGAACGTACACTACGCAATATGAATCGAAACTTGGGTATTAACGATGATGATCCCAACCTGAACATTCCAGCTCCAATTGATGCTCATGGTCGGTTATTACCCAAAAATCGTGGTGAAGATGAACAAAGGGGACAAAACCCTGCTCCACGTCCTCAAGAGTATTACAGAGGTTATGATAACATCGCAGACTCTGATGGGCCACTTGTCTTGCCTCCTCTACCACACGGCCACACCTTTGTGGTAACTAGTAGTCTGATGCAAATGCTCACTGCTAAAGGTTTGTTTTCAGGACTACCTTCTGAGGACCCACATGCCCACATTTCTAAGGTAAGGACAGTGTGTAAAAGTTGTGTAGGGAGGCCCGATTTGAATATGGATGTAATAGGGATAAGAGTATTTCCTCTCTCACTGACGGGAGAGGTTGCTATTTGGTTTACTGAGCTCCCTTATAACTCAATTTTCACTTGGAATCAACTAAGGGACGCCTTCTTAGCACGTTACTACCCGATCTCTAAGAAACTAAATCACAAAAACAGAGTGAACAACATTGTGGCATTACCAGGAGAGTCAGTTAGCAGTTCTTGGGATAGGTTCACTTCATTTTTGAGAAGTGTCCCCAATCACCGCATTGATGATGAGTCACTGAAAGAATATTTCTATCGGGGACAGGATGATAATAATAAAGCGGTATTGGATACTATAGCAAGCGTTCTTATGGGGAGTGTCCTTATGCCGAGATTGCTGAAAAGTTAGAGAAAATCTCTCAAAATAATAAAGCTTGGAGTACTAGGAAGTCAGATACAGTAAGAAACACTTTTGCAGTGCAATCTGCACACAACCCAGCCACAGACGAGATTCGTGAAGAGATGGCTCAAATGAGAACGGAGCTTGGGTTGGTATTAAAACATGTCACTGGGGGTGCAGAAAAGATAAATGCAGTGAACTACTTGTCTAAACCACCACCACCAAATGATGAATATTATTATGAGGAGGACACCTATGCGGTGAATGAGCAGACGGGGGGTTTCCGACCGAATGCCCAAGGCTCCAATCAGGAGAATTGGCGCCAAGGTCAAGGAAACCAAGGTCGGAACTATGGTAATTATAACCGCGAGGGTCATTATGTCCGAGATGGAAATTACAACCGCGACAACAACTTCAACAGGGGTAACTATGGTAACAGAAATGATAGGACTGGCCCTATGTTCCTCCTCAAAATCGTGAAGTTGCTCCTAGGATGGTGGAGGTAGTATGGCGCGAGTTGAGGATATGTTGCACAAAATGATGAGGAGGTTCGATGCTAGTGATGAGCACACTAAAGAGTTAAGGAGTGATTTAGCGGGTATTGGGCAGAAAGTTGATACACATGCAATATCGATTAAGCAGCTTGAGTTGCAAATGGCCCAATTATCTGCGACTGTGAACACACGGCAACCGGGCACTCTCCCTAGCAACACTGTCCAAAATTCGAAAAATGATGAACATTGTATGGCAATCACTACTCGGGGTGGTAAGCAAACCATTGACCCACCTATGCCATCTGATGTGGAAAAGGTGACAAGAGATAATGATAAAGTGGTGGAGGTTAGTGGTGAGTTAGAAGATAAAACGGGAAAAGATGTTGAAGTGCCCAAAAAGGTGACTCCCATGCCTAGACCACCACCCCCTTTCCTCAAAGATTAGTGAAAAAGACCGAGGATGGTAAATATCGGCATTTTATAACGATGTTGAAACAGCTTTCCATTAATGTCCCTTTGGTAGAAGCTTTGGAACAAATGCCCGGTTACGCCAAGTTTATGAAAGATCTGGTTACGAAGAAAAGATCGGTCGGATGATGATAGAATGCAGCATTGTAGTGCTATTGCTACAAGATCTCTAGTGCAAAAGAAAGAAGATTCGGGTGCTTTCACTATTCCTTGTACAATTGGGTTATTATATTTTGCAAAAGCATTATGTGATCTTGGGGCAAGCATAAATCTCATGCCCCTCTCGATTTACAAGAAGTTGGGTTTGGGTGACCCAAAGCCCACTGCAATGCGGCTACTGATGGCCGATCGAACAGTAAAAAGGCCTATTGGGATACTCCACGATGTGCTAGTAAAAGTGGAGTCGTTTATATTTCCGGCCAATTTTGTTATTCTTGATTGTGAAGTCGATTTTGAGGTGCCTATTATTCTTGGGAGGCCATTCCTTGCTACGGCTAGAGCCTTAGTTGATATGGAAAAGAGGCAAATGAAGTTTTGGTTGAACAATGAAGAAGTGACCTTCAACATTTGTAGGTCCATGAGGCAGAGTGGTGAGCTCCAATCAGTATCTGCCATATCCTACAAAGTTGAACAGTCATCTGAATTACAAATAGAAGAACGTCTAGGTATATAAGCACTAGCGGCAGTGATAATGAATTTTGATAGCGTTTGCACTGAAGAGTATGGGTCATTGGTTGTGGCTCTTGATCGAGGTGATGTTCGGTTTAAACCGAAGAAATATGAGTTAGATATGAAGAATCGCGAGTCTCCACCCGCTAAACCATCTATAGAGGAGGCTCCAAAGTTAGAACTAAAAGCTCTACCGCCTCATCTAAGGTATGAATTCTTAGGAAATAATGACACTTTGCCAGTAATCATTGCATCAGACATGAATGTACAACAAGTTGAGAGTTTGGTGAAAGTGTTAAAAAGGTTCAAAAGAGCGATTGGGTGGACTATTGCGGACATTATTGGGATCCCTCCCGATATTTGTTCTCATAAAATCCAACTCATGCCCGATCATAAGCTAAGTATTAAGCACCAGAGACACTTAAATCCACCTATGCAAGAGGTCGTGAAGAAGGAAATCATTAAGTGGTTGGATGCCGGAGTAATATATCCGATCGCCGATAGTAGTTGGGTATGCCCTGTTCAGTGTGTACCTAAGAAAGGGGGAATGACTGTGGTCCCCAATGAGAAAAATGAACTTGTTCCAATGAGACCGGTGACTGGATGGAAGGTGTGTATGGACTACCGGAAATTAAATGCATGGACCGAAAAAGACCATTTTCCTATGCCCTTCATGGATCAGATGTTGGATAGACTTGCCGGAAAAGGGTACTGTTTTCTTGATGGTTATTCGGGGTACAATCAGATTTCTATTGCACCGGAAGATCAAGAGAAAACCACTTTCACTTGCCCATATGGGACCTTTGCTTTGAAGAGAATGTCGTTTGGGTTGTGCAATGCACCCGCCACATTTCAGAGATGTATGATATCGATATTCTCCGATATGATGGAGGACACTATTGAGGTGTTTATGGATGATTTTTCTGTGGTTGGTGACTCCTTTGAGCGGTGTTTGAGTCATTTATCTGAGGTTCTTAAGAGTGTGAAGACTACAATTTAGTACTAAATTGGGAAAAATGTCACTTCATGGTGAAATAATGTATTGTTTTGGGTCATCGCATTTCAGAGAAGGGTAAATAAGTTGATCGACCTAAAGTCGAGGTAATAGAGAGGCTTACCCCACCTATCTCTGTAAAAGGTGTGAGAAGCTTTCTGGGGCATGCAGGTTTTTACCGGAGGTTCATCAAAGATTTTTCAAAAATTGCGCATCCCTTGTGCAAACTGCTAGAGAAAGAGTGTAAATTTTATTTTGATGAATCCTGTCTTAAAGCATTCGGCGAGTTAAAAGAAAAGTTGGTGTCTGCACCTATCATTATTTCTCCAGATTTGAGCAGTCCATTTGAGGTGATGTGCGATGCTAGTGGGGTTTCTCTTGGTGTGGTATTGGGACAAAGAAGGGACAAAATCCTTCATCCCATTTACTATGCTAGTAAAGCCCTCAATGAAGCCCAGAAGAACTACACAGTGACTGAGCAAGAGCTCCTTGCAGTAGTCTTTGCTTTTGAAAAATTTCGTTCCTATTTGCTAGGTACCAGAGTTATAGTGCATACTGACCATTCTTCTTTGAGATATTTGATGGCAAAGAAGGATGCGAAACCGAGGTTGATTCATTGGGTATTACTATTGCAAGAATTTGACTTTGAGGTGAGAGATAGAAAAGGCACCGAGAATCAAGTTGCTGATCACTTGTCCCGTTTAGAAGATAAAGCAATGAGAGAGTTGGGGGATAAGACTACGATTGATGATACCTTCCCCGATGAGCATGTATTGGCTGCCTCTCAAGACTTGATTCCATGGTTCGCAGATTTTGCGAATTATTTGGCTAGCGATATTGTTCCACCGGACTTGTCCTTTCATCAAAGAAAAAAGTTCATGTACGATGTGAAGAAGTTCTTTTGGGATGAACCATACTTATATAGGAGTTTTGCCGATGGGCTTATTCGGCGTTGTGTGCCAGAAGTTGAGATGTTGAGTGTCTTGGAGGCATGTCATTCTTCACCCGTTGGTGGACATCATAGTGGTATCCTAACCGCTCATAAGATCTTACAATGTGGCTACTATTGGCCAACTATTCATCAAGATGCTCATGAGTTCGCCAAAGCATATGATAGATGCCAACGAGATGGCGGCATTTCAAGAAAGCAAGAGCTCCCTCTAAATCCCATTCTTGTGATTGAGTTATTTGATGTTTGGGGTATTGACTTTATGGGTCCTTTTGTGAGTTCTCATGGGATGAAGTACATTCTAGTAGCAGTTGATTATGTGTCTAAATGGGTGGAAGTTGTCGCCCTCGCAAATAATGAAGGGAAGAGTGTCACTGCATTCTTGAAAAAGAATATATTCTCTCGATTTGGTACCCCAAGGGCAATTATTAGTGATGGGGGATCCCACTTTTGCAACAAGTTGTTTAAGGGATTATTGGAGAAATATGGGGTTCGCCATAATGTGGCCACTCCTTACCATCCTCAAACTAGTGGGCAAGTTGAGGTGTCAAATCGGGAGATCAAGCAAATTTTGTCGAAAACAGTAAACGCTAGTAGAACGGATTGGTCAAGGAGGCTTGATGATGCTCTTTGGGCCTACCGGACAGCATATAAGACTCCCATAGGTATGTCCCCATACCAACTTGTTTATGGGAAAGCTTGTCACCTACCGGTTGAACTAGAGCATAAAGCCATGTGGGCTATGAAGAAGTTGAAATTGGATTGGAATGAAGCTGCAGAACAGAGGTTAAATGGGTTGAATGAACTCGATGAATTTCGCCTAAAAGCTTATGAATGTTCAGCCCTTTACAAAGAAAATATGAAGAAATACCATGACCAAAAGATTGAGAAACGCGATTTTATAGTTAGGGATTTGGTGCTTTTATTCAATTCTAGGTTGCGTTTGTTCCCGGGCAAGCTCAAGTCCAAATGGACTGGCCCTTACTTGATCACCCAACTATTCCCTCACGGAGCGGTTGAGTTGGAAAACAAGGAGGGTGTGCGGTTTAAGGTGAACGGACAACAAATCAAAATCTATTTGGGGCATGCTGAATCGGCGAATAAAGTGATCGAGGCATACCATCTTGATGAAGTCTCAGTAATCGAGTATCCTCCATCGTGCCGCGACGTTAAATCAAGCGCTGGTTGAGAGGCAACCCAATATGTATCCTCTAAGCCAACTATAATTTTTTTTCTAGTAATAGTCGCATTTTCTTTGTTTTTCATTTTGTTAGAAGTGTTGGCTAGAGCGTAGTTTAGGGTCCGTGTCTACTAAGTGTCCATTCAAACATATAGAGAATAGATTAATGGGTGTTAACTTTGCAGGTAGCACATCACCAGAAAAATTTGCAGAAATTGGTCTGAAACACTCAGTGACGGAACTATCGACGGACCGTCACAGGAATCCGTCGTGCCAGGTATGTTTGTCTATATTTTTTAAATTAGGGCACACGCAACGGAACCCACGACGGACCGTCACACTTGTGACGGACCATCGTCAGGGACTCGTCGCATCAATACCCAGCAACCCGACCCTACCCGACCGGCGAATATTAAAAGTTTTAAACCTTTTAAGCTTCCCACCCCTTCATTCTAACCGTTTCTTTTCCATCACTTCTCCCATTTCCTCTCTTTTCAACTCCCTCCCACTCTCATTCTCTTCCCAAAACTCCTGATTCAACATCCCTCCCCTAATTCCCCAAATCTTCCTCCTCCCAAATCTTCCTGGTTCTTCAAAGTATTCTGCTGGTCGGAGTCCACGACTCTTTTGCTGATCTTCATATTTGTGAGCCTCACCCGGTTCTTCCTCTTCTCAAATTCTCAGGTATGTGCTTCTGATCTCTAACCCATTAACATTTCATTATTGTCTTCACATTCTACAGGATTGTTTTTGAATGTTGGGTCTGTGATTTTTGGCCCCTCTTGTATGCTAAAGACCTCATTCCATTGCCTTAAGTCCCATCATACAAGTAAAAATGATTTGAGTATTGGGTTAACCGAATCAAAGAGGAGGGCTTATGTTTTAGTAACTTGTTCTGACCTAGGTTGCTAGTCCCCCGTGTTGACATGCTAAAAAATCGAGAAATTGGTACTTTAGCATTGCTTGTTTGTTGGGTATTTAGGTATCAAAATATGTGGGTTAATATTGAGTCTTCCGTTTGGAATCTCAGGGGATGATTGTGACATCCTCAGTTCCGTCACTAAATGACAGAACGAGACCCCGTCGTACCCACAACGGACCGTCATGGGGTCCGTCCCATCAACCCATGATTTACTCTCTCCAAGTGTCCACTGATGGACCTATACGCCCACGACGGTTCGTCCTGCACAACCGTCATGGTTGTCAGAGACCCCATTTCTAAGGGTCTCCAAACTTTTTCTAAGTGTCCACTGACGGACCTATACGACGGACCGTCGTACCCACGACGGTCCGTCCTGCACAAGCGTCATGGTGGTCATAGACCCCACTCCTAAGGGTCTCCAAACTTTTTCTAAGTGTCCCATGACGTACCTATACCACGGACCGTCGTGCCCACGATGGTCCGTCCTACACAACCGTCATGGTTGTCAGAGACCCCATTCCTTAGGGTCCCAAAATTTTCTCTAAGTGTCCAATGACGGACCTCTACGACGGACCGTCGTGCCTACGATGGTCCGTCCTGCTTAACCGTCATGACTGTCAGAGACTTCCCTTCTGAGAGTCTCCAAAAATATTTTTAAGTCATTTATGACGGACCCCCATGACGGTCCGTCATACTCACGACGGGCCGTCAATTTTCCCGTCATGCTTCACAGACACTACAGCAATACCATTCCAGTTTTGGTTTTACGTTTGTTGTTTTCTTCTTTGCATGTCTTGTTTACTTCTACTGGTACTAATTGTGATTATTTACAGGTACTAACAGTTATGGCACCAAAGCAAGATCGAGTCTACGCACGAGGGCGTTCAAAGTCCGTCGCCCCATCTGCCAGACTGGTCATAGGCTCTGATGATGAGCGTGACCCCGAGTACGTGCCCCCAGGCACTGTCACTCCTGCACGGCCTGCACGCGCAACCAGAGCCACGCCCAAGAAGGTGGCGTCCGGCGTAGTCACTGCCTCCGAGTCTGATAAGGAGCGCACACTGACCGGCATACCTTCTGGGTCAGCTGCATAGGATAAAGGAGCGTCTGGCTCCTTAGGAGTATAGGAAGTCTTCGGGTTTGCTGAAGCCTCTGCGCCCGCCACAGCTTCACAGTCTGCCTCGTCTGATGAGGCCGACAGTACTGATTCCACTCCAGCTTCACCGACTGGAGTTCCCGCCCCGGTTGCCGACCAGCCCAACCGGTGGTGTGTCGAGGGGCAATACCAAGTGTATTCCGACGCCAAGCTGCTAAATGATAAGGGCGTCATGACCTAGACCCTTACACTGGAGAGGCGGGTCCTTACAGGGAGTCTCCCCACCATGTCGGATATCCATACTCTCTTCACCAGACACCGGCTAGAGTGGACGGCTCATTCTTTGGGCCGATACAGTGAGGAGTTGGTCCGAGAGTTCTATGCCTCGTATGTGGCTACTCTCCGATCACAGATTGATAGGCGAGCTGCCCCCGCCAAACAGGCCCTACTTGATCACATCAGAGTGCGCGGCAAGCGGGTAGACATCTCCTTGCCAGCCATCCGCCGGTATCTATACGGCGAGAATGTTGATGCCACCAGGACCCCTCTCACCACCGAGTTCGACTACCGGTGGCAACTTGTTAAAGATGGACGGTTCCTATGTGAGCCAGCACTGAGAGAGACCATCAAGAGATGGATGGCCCAGCACTTATCTATTGATGGAGAGGCTGCTGACTAGGTTATGGAGCCGAAGGGAGCCATCAAGAAGGCTAACTTGACCTTCACTGCCAAGTTTTTTGTGGTTGATAGTCCGCCACTGCCTTTCCCCCACTACTGCAGATAATATAGTTACATGGGATCGCGCAGTTCTGATGGCAGCGATGATAGCAGGGTTTGAGGTTGACTTCGCTTGGCTTCTGCAAGCAGTCATGCACGAGAGGGCCTTCAAGGTCACCACTACTTACCCATTTCCGTGCATGGTTTTCTCTTTATGCAGGTCCGCAGGCGTGCCCATTTGGCACATAGATCAGCTGAAGACCCCGCAGGGCAATGTTGATATCGGCCTCATCAGAGATGAGGCCAACGAGTTGGCTCTGCACAGAGGGCCCCGTCCTGAGGTGCCTCCGCTTGGTGAGAACCTGGCGGATACTGTAGAGCATGCCCAAGCGGCTACCCAGGCTCCTTCTGCACCCACTGACACTACCCCGGTCGAGTCTATCTCGGGTAGTAGCACTACCCCGAGCTTCTCTCGCTCGGCTCCTTCCGCCACTCTGGTCCCACTTGCTAGGGTCCAGAAACTCGAGGCTCAGATGTCCACACTTCTGCATCATATTCAGCCTTGGATGCAGAGGTCTATTGCTGAGGCGGAGGAGCGCATGGAGCGTAAGATGGCCCAGCACACGGAGAGGAAGATCTTGGAGGTTCATCAGCGATTGGACACTTTTGAGTTGCGGGTGCTAGCCCAGCCAGCCCCTCCGGTGGATATGTCGACCCTTCAGGCTGCGGTTGCGAGTTTGCGAGTGGATCTTGATACGATCCTAGAGGCTAGGGTGCCTGAGTCTGAGCCCCCTTCTGCAGAGCCTGCTGAGGACACAGTGTTGGCTGCGTTATTCGCCACTTCAGAGGTTCCACCACCTCCCCCACGAGAGCATGCCAAGAGGCGCAGGGGTCGAGAGGAGAATGAGGCTAGGGCGAAGAAGAAGGAGCGTCGTGAGATGGAGACTGCGAGGAGAGCCTCGATTGATGAGGAGGAGGCCCCTACGTTGAGGGCTGTAGAGGTAGCTGCTGGGGCGTCTAGCTCCAGAGTTGTGGAGACAGAGAGAGGCACTACTGATGGTGTTGTGGCTGCTGAGGACACTACTGAGGGTGTCCATACTACAGAGGGAGTGGGTTCCGAGGAACCGAACCCACTAGCTTGCTGATCGCCGGCGCTTTGCGCCTCAGGTTTGCTTCACCTACCACTCAATTATTTTAGGTTCTTTTATGCATTGGGGACAATTGCATATCTTTTTGTTGGGGGTGGGGTAAATGGAAAGTGAGTGCTAGGGTGAAGTCTGAGTAGCCCAATTCACGATCCTCTTTTGGGGTTTTCTTGCCTGTGTTCTTTTTCCCCAAGAGACTGACTACTTTTATTGTTGAACCGGCATGTTATATCTTGTGTACATAGTATAACTCTGAAGCATGATGGCTAAAACAGATATGATATCCCGATGTAATGAAAATGATGCATGACTAGGCATAGTAATTGATAAATGTGTTGCTCTAAGCATGACATAGAGATATACTACTGCATGACCCTGAATCTAAGACTCGAACTAGGTTTCTGATAATCTGGTAGTGTAACGAGATATCAAGTGAATGTGAGGAAAATTCGAATGATCCACCATTGATACTGAGCTAGAACTTGCCTGGTTATTCTTGCTGAAAGTAAGCCGAAATAAACAATTAGGAAAGGATCATAGGCCCTTGTTCGAAATAGTCAATCTTAAGCCTAAAAATAACAGAAAACCAAATGAAGTTAATCCCTTATTGATCCAAATGATTTGAGCTTAAAATAGATCTTTCTTTTTCACCCCAACTGATCTTCTCTGGGAACAATGTGTTGGCCCTGGTCCCTCCTTGGACATGTGCACCTCAGTTTATGCTAAAAGCATAAGTTGAGGGTGGCTAATGCAGAAAGCAACCTTGTCGTGGACCTGACCCAACCATGGGTATTGTGAACCTTGACTCATGGCAAAATCATGAGTTGAGGGTGGCTGTCATAAGGAATACTCCGGAAAGTGGGGTTGAAAGAATAAAGAGGAAGAAAGAACAAAACAAAAGTGACTAAAAAAAAAATATATATATATATATATATATAAAATAAAACACAAGAAAAGAGAAAAAGTCACTTACGCTTAAGGAGAAGAAAGGGAAAACAGCAAGGTGATAGAAAACTGAGAAATAGGGCGAAATAAAATGATAAAAAGGTGGTACGCTTAGCCGATATGTCAAGGAGGGCAACAAGTCACTAAAGTATACCTAAATATACCCTACCTGACCCTGAGCCTATGTTACAAGCTAAGAAAGTCCTATCGTGATCCTAAGAATTGTTATGGCAAACTTAAAGCAGTGAAAATAAGGGCAAGCTTATGGCAATATGTATAAATGAGTTGTGAAGTTGTTCTGAGAGCGAGTGTTGAAAAGTAATTCTTATACTCAAACTGAAATCATTGTGTGAAAAATGAGAATGTTATTTTGAAATGAGGACACTAGTTGCAATACCGGAAAAATTAACACCTTGGTAAGAAATCGAAGAGGATAGGTGTCAGTGCGTAGTGAGTCTATGTCATGGTCTGACCCACATAATTCAAGCCTAATAGTGATAGCATGCATGAACATAATAAGAATGATCGGGATTGATAGCCAAATGGTTGCGAAAGATAAAATATGGATACTCTTGTACAAAGCTTTTGTAGTGAGTCATAGTGCATCGCTTGAGGACAAACAACGAATTTAAGTTGAGGGTGTTGATGTACTGTGGTTTCACGGTACTTTTAATGTTGTTTCCTTAAGTTTAGTGGGTGTCCAAAGCCTTTTTGTATTGATTTTTGATGTAGGTTTCTCTTTATTTGCAGGAAATCTGTCCAAATGATAACTCGGAGGTTTTGAGCAGAAAAGTGCAGAAATGACCACCTACGGAGCCCACGACGGTCCGTCGTGACTGTGACGGTCCGTAGGTGGCATCGTAGTGAGGAGAGTAGCTGCTGAAGGAATATGGGGAAGTCTGACTAAGTGTGGGACTACGGAAGTTCATGACGGACCGTCATAGTCACGACGGTCCGTCCTGCTTGTTCGTTGTGGTTGTCAGAGAGTAGTCCCAGTACCCAATTCCAAGAAGTTTCTAAGTGTTGTGAAACGGAGCCCCTCGACGGACCGTCGTGCTTGAAACGGTCCGTCAGACCTGTCCGTCGAGGGTAACAGAGAAGTGATGAAGAAAGCAGCAGAAGATTTTGTCAAGTATGGGACGACGGAGGCCACGACGGTCCGTCACGTGGGCCGTCGACTCAGACGCGTTTTGGACAGATTTTCATTAATTAGATTCCTTCTTTTATTAGGTTTTATTTTATTATAAATAGTTCGAAAAACCTCGTTTTTGGGGTTAGACTCTTGGATATTTTTCAGTACTCTTGTTTTAGTGTTGAACTATTGATTTTGGTATTTGAGATACTTTTTCTGGAATCGATTGTTGGTGTTTTTGTGGATTAATCAAGTAAATTTCTGGGTTTTATTCATTATCATTAAAGTAAGTGCATGAATCATTATATTATCAATATGAATTGTGTGACTATGACCGTGGGTAACTAAACTCCATAACTAGGGTTGTGGGAACCATGGATAAATAACAAGGTAAAATCTAGCTAAAATAACAATTCTTGAATAGTGTCTTGCATGTATTGATAACTCTTTTATTTAGAAGTCTTTTTAACGGATGGCCAACGTTAAAACTCGCCTTAATGCTACTTGCCGGACCAAGGAGGTAGATAATAGGAAAAGAATTATCAACGTAGATTTAGTGTATACTATCTAATAGGCTAGTGTTGGTTGGTACGTAGTAACAACTTCGTCAAATATCGATTACGATGCTTAATATGAGGTAAAGATAAGGTTTAGTAAAGCAACACACGTAGCTGGACCAAGGTGCGGAGTGAATTCTCTAGATGACGGACCAAGGATTTAGAGATACCTAACTTATCACTTTGCATGCAAGATATTACGAAAGAATTGTTATAGTTAGAATTACCGAGTTAGGAGCCTGTGGGGAACACTTAATCCCTAGTTAATCTCATCACTTGATTAAACTTTAATACTTGAATCTGTTAGTTGATTACTTTAATTTAGTTAATTGCTTTTATTAATTAAAACCCCCCTTTAGTTATTTGTTTTCGGAGAATAATTGACTAAATAGAAGTAATAATAGAATAAAGTTAAGTCTGAACCATTTTCCTCGTGGGATCGATCCTAACCTCTTTAGTTGGGTTCTTTACTTGATACGACCGCTTTACTTCTTATTTGAGAAGTAAATTTGAGCGTATCAGCTACTACAAGATCATGCTACAACTAGTACAACACATTAACATACTAGAAGGTAGAAGAATGTAGGTCATTAACCAATTTAACTTGCATGGATCATAAATCATATTTCATTAATAATATCAATATATGGTAGTAGCTAAATATACACTTAGCACAACGAGATCATGCTTACATCCCTACAAGATCAAGATACTAACATAGGCATTAAACTATCAATTCAATATAGAGTAGAGGGAATAAGCCATTTTACTAATTTTCCCAAAGTATTGATCATCAATCATATTTTACCAATGAAGTACATGCTAGGCAGTAGCTAAAGATATAGAAATCAAGTCTTAATCATACTTTATTCATCTTAGAATATATATCACATCACTACCTAGCATTATCAATTCAAAGACTAAAAGAATATAGATCAATTCATGTCAATCCTTCTTCACTTTGATCATACATGATTTATAATTACAATTCAATCATAATATCAACTTAAAACAGTAGCTATAATCATCTTCACCTAATCGAATTCATCATTAAATCATTAAAAGGGCAATGTTACAGTGAACTCCTAGAATTCTAAACTAGGCATGTTCAATTCTTCATACATTGATCCACATGGATACTTCATCATCAATTCATAATCAATTCACTTAAATAACAATAGGTATAAGCAATTCAACGTAAGAGAATCACAATTTAATAATTAACAAGTCATGATCACAAAGCCCATGCAAGGACTAAATCGATTTAGGGAAGGAACATGGGTTCATCATGCAATTGGATTAAAATCACGTTCAAACCAATACATTAACATCAATTCATCATGATTTAACCATTTAAAATTTTTTTAGAAAGAACCCATGGCTAGATTGAAGAAGAAGAGATTTGATCATGAAACCATCTTTGAAAACTTGAGATTAACTCTCCAAGTGAAAGGTTACTTGGATATGAAGGATTACCATACCTTTGTCTAGTTGAAAATCTCTAAAACTTGGTTAAGAACCCATGAGAATCCAATCTACAAGTTGTTCTTGAGCTTCAATAACAATGGAGGTTTCTAGGGAGAATTGGTTTTGGAGGGAAGGTTTATTTCGTGTAGAGGGGATTGGGAATGGGTTGGTCACGTTTTAGAATGCTTATATACACCCAAAAATAGGTAAATAAATCAATTAGGGTCATTTTAGGACGTGGGGTGAATTTCCCATTCACCCCTTAATAAAACAGTGCGCAAGGCAGCAGTTGCAGGTCACCATCGACGGATCCAATCGACTGGGCGTTGGTCCATCGACGGGCCGTTATGTGTCCTCCGTCGATTGAGTATGAGGATGCCATGTGGCCAAGCCTTTCCCGGGCTAAGTGACCATCGACGCATCCCCATCAACGGGGCGTCAGTCAACAAACAGAGCATGCATTGAGCTCGTCGATTGACTCTGCCAAGGCAGTGTCTCGACATCTCTTGGATCCTTCTTGTGGGCCCTTTTTGCGGGGACCTTTGGAAGTCGTACCCGGACGTTTCCAACGTAAATAAAAATCTTAACAAATTTTAGACCTCCTACATCAGTTTCACCCAAAATAAATACACATAACACGTCCAAACACACTAGGCCCCATCAAGACACACACATGCATGTCTCAAGGCTATCTTTCGAGCGTCTTGGATGTTCTTGGACGTTTGACCTTCAAACTTCACGAAACTCCTTATACTATCATAAAATATTATTATAACTAATTTTAAGACTTCATAAGCACATTTTATACAATTATAAGCACGTATAGACATATGAGGCACATAGGTGACTAGTTGTCGAACGTCTTAGTCGTCCCTTGACGTTTGACTTCCAAATCACTTCAAACTTTACACAATGCCTCTATACATATTATAATACATTTTAGGACCTTAGAACCTTAAGACAAACATGTTAGGATCTATACACCCTAACTCATTTTGGGGGTCTTACAGCTTGCTTGTAAACCTGCCAAGTACTCCTACTGCATATGCAATATCAGGGCTAGTGCAATCAGTCACATATCTCAAACTTTAGATTATACTAGCATATTCATTTTGATTTATTACATCATTTTCACTTTCAACAGGAAATAAGTGAATATTTGAATTAAAAGGAGTAGCAACATGCTTGTAATCATGAAAGTTATTTTTTTTTAAAATTTTCTCAACATAATGTGACTGGTCAAGGAAAATTCCCTCACATGTACTTGTTATTTTTATTCAAAGAATAAAATTTGCCTCACCAAGATCTTTCATATCAAAATGGCTTTTAAGACTATTTTTAGTTTCATCAATAACATTCATGTTGTAGCCAAAGATCAATAAATCATCAACATATAGGCAAATAATCACAAGTGAATTATTCCAAGACTTATGATATATGCACTTATCACACTCATTTGTTTTAAAATAATTTTCAATCATGCAGGAATCAAACTTTTCATACCATTTCTTTCGTGTTGTTTCAAGTCATATATGGATTTAGTAAGTTTACATACTTTATTTTCTTGGTCTGCTTCAACAAAAGACTCGGGTTGATCCACATAAATTTCCTCATTCAGGTCTAGATTTAAAAAGGCAGTTTTTACATCCATTTGATGAATTTACAAATTAAAAGTTGTAGTCGTAGAAACTAAAAGTCGAATAGATGTAATTCTTGTTACCGGAGAAAAAGTATCAAAAAATTCTAGGTCTTCTAGTTTTTTAAAACCTTTTGCAACTAGTCTAGCCTTGTATTTATTAATAGATCCATCCGGTTTCAATTTTTTTCTTAAGACCCATTTGCAACCAATAGTTTTACAACCCGGTGATAAATCAACTAACTTTCAAATTTTATTAAAAATTGGAGATTCAATTTCATCATTTACAACCTATTTCTAAAATATAAAATCATGTGAAGATAATGTTTCTTTTAAATTGAGAGAGTCATCTCCAACATTAAACACATAAAAATCAGGACCAAAATCTTTTTCTACTCTAGCTCTTTTACTTCTTCTTATCTCAAAATCATCAATTTCTTTACTTTTCAAAGTAGAAGTAGAAGAACTAGGTAGTGACAAAATATGTTGTTCAATCCTTTGACCCCCACTATGTGTGGAATCAAAAGAAAACTTATTTTCATGAAAAATAGTATCACCTGATTCTTTCACAATATTATCTTCAAGATTAAAAAATTTATAGGTTGCACTATTTGAAGCATAACTAAGAAAAGCACAAGTAGTAACTTTTTTACCCAACTTCGTAATCTTGGGATCCATTAGCCTTACAAAGGCTAGACAACCCCAAACTCTTATATATTCCAAACTTGGCTTGTAACCTTTTCATAATTCAAAAGGTATCAATTTAGACTTTTTATGAGTCACGCGATTCAACACATAACAAGCAGTTAAAATAGCTTCACCTCATAAACTTAAAGGTGCATGTGACTCAATAAGCATGACATTAGTCAATTCAACCAAAGTTCTATTTTCTTTTCCGCTACTCCATTAGATGAAGGTGAGTAAGGAGGAGTAGTTTCACGAATTATTCCCAATGATCTAATAAAATAATTAAACTCATTTGATTCATATTCACGGCCTCTATCACTTCTAATTCTTTGTATTTTTCTTCCAAACTGATTTTCAACCTCATGCAGATAAGTTTTGAAATTTTCAAAAGCATCAGTTTTATTTTTCATCAAGTAAACATATATAAACTTAGAAAATCATCAATGAAAGTAATAAATATCTATTACCTCCACGAGTTAGAATTCCACCAAGTTCACAAATATCAGTATGAACTAATTCTAACAAATCAGTTTTTCTTTCAACTTAAATATGAGGTCTTTTAGTGATTTTAGCTTTACTACAAGCCTCACACTTTTCAAAATTCTTTTTAACCATTGGGATTAATCCTAAATTACTCATGACTCCAACATAACGATCATTAATATGATACAAACGAGCATGCCAAAAATTGATAGAAGAAAGCATATAAACAAAAGCAGAAATTTTATTCATCTCAACATTCAACTTAAACATCCCATCACATATCTCAACATTCAACTTAAACATCTCATCACATGCATACCCCTTCCCCACAAAAATACACTTCTTAACTATTACATATTGATCAGATTCAATAATCTGTTTAAATCCTATTTTATTAAGAAGAAAATTAGATATCAAATTTTTTTCTAATGGAAGGAGTATAAAGTACATCCTTTAAAGTTAATACCCTTTCATATTTTCGACATCTCCCTTTGAAGAACTCGAGTAGTGTGAGTATCACCAAGCATGATGGTTTTGGGCTCCTCAAAATGAGTATATTTTTTAAATCAGTCTTTGTCATAACAGACGTGACGGTTTGCACCAGAATCATCCCACCATCCATCAACATTCTCAACCATTTTTATGTCAGTAATCACCGCCACAAAAGGTTCTTCGATAACGTTTGCATGAGGGTTAGGACCACATTTACGGAATTTGCAAAATCGAGCAATATGCCCACTCTTGCCACGAACAAAGCATGGTCCTTTTTCTTGAACTTGTTGATTTTGTGCTTGGTTATTTTCACCATTATTTTTCTTGGGAGGTCTACCATTATTTTTCTTGAATTTTTTATTCTTAGGCTTCAAAGAAGTATTTTTATGAGTTTCAGGAGTAGCATTATTCGAAGTAATTAAATTTACCTTCTTTGTGATGTTGTTCTCTTCTGTTTGTAAAAGTGCATCTTGTCCCCTTGCTTCTTCTTCCATGCGGATTTTCATCATCAAGGTTTCAAGAGAGGTTTCCTTTTGTTTGTGGCGCATAGTTTTTGGAATTCCTTCCAAGAAGGTGGAAGTTTATCTACTATGTCACAAACAATAAGGTGATCTACAATTTTAACCTCTTCGGACCTAAGCTCTCCAACAATCATGATAAAGTCTTGAGCTTGGTCTACCACCAATTTATTATCAACCATTTGGAAACGAAAAAATCTACTAGCCGCATATTTTTTCGCTCCTGCCTCTTCGGTATCATACTTACTCTACAATGTATTCCAAGTTTTCTTTGCACTAGAGTTAGTTCTATCATCATAATGATAAACATTATCAGATAGACAATTAAGAAATAATACCGACATTTATAGAAATCACCATCGTACTTTTCCACTTTCTCTAGACGAGAAATAGTTTCATCATCATTCATAGAGGTGATGTCTACTTTATTAGAATTGTTCTCAGTTAACACATAAGTTAACACATAAGAAACATTGAGAAGACTTAAGTAGAAAAGTATTTTACCCTTCCATCTCTTAAAATGATTACCATTGAACCGAAATAGATTGTTAAGGTCTCACATCTTGACATCCGCGATTTTTTCAATTGTAGCCATGTTTGAATCTCCTTAAAATTGTTAGTGAAAAACTTACAAGATTATAATTGAAAATAAAATGAAGAAAATAAATCTCTTCAGGCTGAGGCGGGGATGTCGCGCTCTCTTTAAGAAGATTTAAGCACACTACAGCAAATGTTTTCACCGGTCCGACAGTAGTCCTCTTTGACTTGTCCCCTCCAAGATACAATAGTCTTCACAAAGTATAACTCAACAACTCTAGACAAGAGTTGAGTCCAAATCTCCACACAAAAAAATACCTCCTTTCAACTAATAAGAACTCTATTTTTGAATATTTCTTTCACTCTATATTTTTCTTGTATGTTGTGTCTACCAAACCAAATGAAGACATCACAATTTATAGTTGAGAATGTCTTCCTAGCAATGAATAGGAAGATAATGGTGTAGTAAATAGTGAAGATAATGATCTTAGGAGTTACATTGGTTACAAGACATAGGTTACAAGACATAATGATGGAATTAAGAGTAAAATGAAATGAGGGTTATCCAATGCCATCAATGGCTAATTTTTCTAACGGATTGCTACTCAACTTATTGAACAATTAGAATGAGCACTGATTCCAAAATATGATGGAATAATGCAGCAATAAAAGAGTTCCAACGGCAGCAAATGAAAAGCCACCTGACCGTTGGAAGGCAGCAACTAAAAAGATAGCAAATTAATATTACAAAGAATTAATATTAAAATGCTAACAAAAACCAACAAATCCTCTATGAGTTGATCTTTTTTTTTTTTCATATTCTGAGTTTGTTTTTAAAAAAATAAAAAAAAATCACCTAATTTAAGATCCTACTACGACCCCAAAACTCCTCTATCTCATTCACCTCTTCTCTCCAAACAAATCTACCCTACTATTTAACTAAATTCTAATCCTGGTATCAGTCTTTGTGCTTGTTTGGATGGGTCTTTCTCTTCTGCGAGAAAGTTGAGGAGAAATTGGAGAATTTAGTGTTGAAGATGATTTGGGGATGAAGATGGGGAAATATGATGTTAAACAAGTATTTAAGTTTCTTAATTTGAAATTAAGTGAATTGATTTGGGATTTGGTTATTATTTTTGTGTTATGGGAAAATTTTTTTGGGCGGGGTTTTAGATTCGTGTGGATCTTATTAATGTTGGGCAGAAATTTAACAAATATCAGGTTAGTGGTTAGGATCGAGACACGTGTACAGCCCTTAACTTAAAGGGTATATATGCTCCAAAATTTGGACGGCAAGGAAACTAACGTCCTGAAAGTATAACGAAGGGTATACGCATACTATTTTACGAAAATTCAAGAATATACTTATCTTTTTTCCCTTTATTTATTTATTTTATGTTTGATTCCTCTTTTAACTATCTTTATTATTATTATTTTTAACGTATTGTAGTTATAGGATCAGATGCAGTGGCTTTGTTGGCTCTGCCATATGCAAGAAAGAGAACAGAGACCATAAGTTTGAGAAGGTATTTATGAATTTGTCTGAGTAGTTTAATAGGGATTTCAATTATTAAAATCAGTATGTACTATTTTATGTGATAATTTATGTGATAGATCTTATGCATTTTTGTTGATTCATTATAATCCATATAATTATCTATCCTCTTATGTTATTTTAGTGTATTAAGGATTCTCAAAATTTAGTATTCTTACACAGGTTCGGACATCCCTCTTACTTGGATTCGTGATAGATAAAGTCACTTGGATAATAATCATGTTCATTTCTTCATCATACACTTGAATAGATTGAATGAACGCAAATGAATATTTGCATTGGTGATGTAAAAATTGATTGTAGGTTATTGTTACTCTAATTAATATTTGCTATTTTTTTAATTATACTTGAAATTCATCCAATGCAATGAAGGCATCGGATTATGAGTAAAATATATAAACATTTTACATTAATTTGTAAATTTGTCTAAAATCAAATGAGACTTTTGAATATTTCATATTCATTGTAATTTAAATATTAGTGTTACGTTTAATTTTATTTATCACAGCAATGTTATCACAAATTTTGATTATATAGATGTTCAAGGCTTACATCGGTAAGAAGTTTACGACATCAATTCTTCAAGAAAAACTTTACTATGATTACTATGCAGATATAATAATACTTTGTATTCAAGTAAAATTTCACTTACTCTTTCTGATTTTTTTTAATAAAAAAAATCATTACAAAAAATAATACAATTGTATATTATTTAGAGCTTCAAAATTATTATTAGTTTCTTTGTATAAGGTAATATTTACATTTGAAGGAATGACCAATGAGATCAAGGTTAATAAATAATATTTTTAAAATTGAAATGATTAGATAGTACAATAATAATGTGCAAAAATTGATTATTTTTTTTTAGTTATTCAAATTTATGAGCATGATATATATTAAGCAAAAATATTATATAATTAGTAATGATGAATTTAGAGAGAAAAAAAAATTAAAATGATTATTTTCACACATGTGACCGTCTAATATCAAGTCATACGGTAGTTTTAGAACAAAACTAAAAGAAAAGAAAAAAATTAATAAACAACAAAATTAATTATTTTAAATTTTAAAAAAAAAATCTCATGCTACGAGACTTATATTAATAAAAAGTTTACAATATTAGTCCTTCAAAAAAAATCTTTGGCGGGATTATTGTGCAGATATAATAACACTTTGTATTCAAGTAAAATTTCACTTATTTTTTTAATTTTTTAATAAAAAAATCATAACAAAAAAAGAATACAAATTGTATATTACTTTGAGCTTTCAAATTACTATTAGTTTCCTTTGTATAGAGTAATATTTACATTTGAAGAAATGGTCAATGAGGTCAAGGTTAATAAATAATATTTTAAAAATTGAAATAATTAGATAATACAACAATAATGTGCAAAAATTGGTTATTTTGTTTTTAGTTTATTCATAAGTTATGAGCATGACATTAAGCAAAAATATTATAATAATTAGTAATAATGAATTTAGAGAAAAAAAATTTAAAATAATTATTTTCACCCATGTGGCCGTCTAATATCAAGTCATCTGGTAGTTTCAGACAAAACTACAACAAAAGAAAAAAAATAACAAACAACAAAATTAACTATTTGAAAAAAAATTATCGCATGCTACAAAATAAATAAAATTAATAAAATAATTAACGGAAAAAAAACATTAACAAAGACATAGCTATAAATACGTAGATATTGTTATAAACATATTTATATTAGTGAATGTCTAATTATGTGGAGTCTTTTTAGGATATGGTTAGGAATCCTACTTGGGGACCAAGTCAGATTTTCCCTATAAATAAAGGATATTCCTTCATTGTAAATAAGTTCTATGAATCTTGAATATACTTCAACAAGAATAAGAAGTTTTTTCTCTTCTCCCTAATTTATTCTTCTTCTAAATTCATATAGTTTCATAACACGTTATCAATACGATTGTTCTATTCTTAAAGAATTATGATAGAAGACGGGAAAAGTGCAAAAGAGATCGTGCATAAGTTATGAAGTAAGATTCTCATAACTGTAACGTATGATTTATCTTTATGTTATAATTATTTATGTGACCGATCTGCGTACCATTTGGAGTAAGTATTTAAAGAGACTTGTTGACTTTTTATACGTTTAATTTTACCCGATTGATAAGAGAATTTCTTAATTTATTTTAATAATTGAATAAGCACAATTTAGTGAAAGGTATGTTTTCAACCTTTATATGAGGTATTTGATCTGTTAAGCTATATTTATTAACTACTAATGTTGATTATAATAAATCAATAATCTCAATTTTGTGTGTAATTATAATGTACGATCATATTAATGATCATCAAAAGTGATAAAATTACAATTATTTTGAAGGTTTGAGGTTGAACCTCATTGTGGGTAAGACGATATATTTAAGTATTATCGCACCAAAAGAATAAGACGATGGATTTATGTCCAATCGCACAAAGAGAGTAAGACATTGGGTTAAAGTCCTGGTGCACCATGATGATAAGATATTGAGTTCAAGACCCACCGATTTATGATCTAAGACACTTTTATATGGATAAGACATTGAATATGAGTCTCAATGCACCATATTGATGATATAATAATGACTAAAGAAAAACTAATGAGTTTTTTATGAGAAGTCATGAAATTTACTGAATTTGTTTCATTACTTAAAGTGAATGCGGTAGTAGTGTATAATATGTTTGAAAGAAGACAAGTGATTGAATAATGCACATAAATATGGAATGAGGTACTAAAGTTATCATAATTTGATATGCTCACATGTTTGTTCATTCATGAAGAATGAGAACTTTTGATAAATGTTAAAAAATACATATTCATTCTCTAAAGTGAATGAGGTGTAAGTCATCATCCTAGGTGTGGAAAAGATCATAACCTTTGATTGTAGATATGGTATCACCAAGATTGTCTTTGGGCAGACATATGTTAAAGAAAAGTTCCATACTTTATCTTTTGACTTTTATTGGATAATAATGAGTGCAATTGAGGCACATTCTAATACTAATTCCAATACTTTCTTACTTTTGCATAATTGTATGGGACATCATGAGTCTATAATGATGAGGTGAATTATATATAATTTAAATAGACATTCATTAAAGAACTTAAAGATTCTTTTAAATGGTGAATTTACTTGTACTATTTGTTATAAAGGCAAGTTGAGAAGAAATAAATCCAAAAATTACTCTCGGAGTAATAAAATTAAAATTTACTCATATAATAGTAAATTAGAAATTTACTAAAGCAAAAGGCATATGTCATAGTAAACTTGGAGTTTACAAGTACTAATATTTTTATTCATCAGCATGAAAAATTGGTAATCCCAAAGTTGTGCATACACGGTGATAGATATACATTGGATAATTTGAAGATTTTTCAAGAATTCTTTACGTTGTTTGTTCTCGTGATAAGTTGATTGGATCAACTAAAGTTGGGACTAAATTCCTAAATTTTGAAAAAGTATAAAAGGTGAATATGGGCCCGTTAACCTATCATGTGATACGATAAAGCGATGCATCTATAAGATAATTATATGTGTGTTTGTTGTCAACTTGCAGTTAGACATTCGCATAATTGTTTGTGCAAGATAATTGAGTTAAAAGAGCACAACTTTCAGAATATGTAATCAAGACAATTTATCTTGATAATATTGACAAAATACTCAAGTTGATGTGACATTAAAAGTCTGAGATAGTGAAATCATTGCTTGAGAAAATAAAGTTCCATGTGTTGATCTGAAATATGATACCGCATACAAAAGTAATTGTATGCATCAGACCAATAAATTATGATCGAATTTTCTTTCAATTGATTTATGGTCAGGGATCAAATATTTTTCATCTGATTATTTTTATGTGTAGCATATAATCAATGAATATATCATGATGCACAAAGATAGAATCTCCAAAAGATTGAGATATATGTTAGTTTATCTAACATAAGTGGGAGATTAGAAGTAACACAAGAGTTGTAAATACTCCTATTTAATGTCCCTTAAGGATAGAGTCTACGACATGCATGAAGCATGATAGACTTATCAATTCTAAATAAAATAATCGTTGAAAAAGGGGGAGGATCAAAAAATCAAAATGATCATAATAAGGAGACAATGTGCTCTTGGATAGCGTACAACATAACACTTCATGAAACC
This sequence comes from Solanum sitiens, assembly GCA_016801875.1. Classification (NCBI taxonomy): domain Eukaryota; kingdom Viridiplantae; phylum Streptophyta; class Magnoliopsida; order Solanales; family Solanaceae; genus Solanum; species Solanum sitiens. The sequence goes on from JABWTJ010000327.1 coordinate 720,217, forward strand.
TCATGATAGGGGTAGCTACCTAAAAATAATGAAGTGATGAGATCTCAATATGTCGTATTGTAAATCGATACAAAATAATATATCGTTGAAGATATCTTTGATACAATAGCGTGCAATATTGTAAAAGATTATGAGAATATGAATTCTACGTCTATTAAAGCATGCTGGTGTAGAAATAATTATCAAGTGAAAAGTGGAATGGTGCATCTTGGTAAGTGTAAAGCTTATTTGACTTGCATTTTAGGCACTAGAAGATGTCATACATTTAATATTGAATGTTTTCAATCACTTGACAAAAGTGATATGAAATTATCCGATAGATTTCAAATCTAAAGCATATACAAGTTTTTGAAAAACTTGTTTATAATCCTCATAAGGATTAAATAGATTTAAAATGCATAAATCATATACAAGTATCGTTATACAAGTTGATGACTAGAATTGAAACTCTTTGCTTAAAGAAGTTGAAGTAAAGAACTTGTAGAAATCTTTGATCCTGAAGGGAAGATTCATATGAGGAGATAGAAGGAAACATATTTCGTCAAAACTTTTCTACACACATGAGCTTCCAAGAATGGTGATATCAACATGCAACAGGTTTGTTCAAGTAACACTATAGTTAATTTATCCACCAAGTCTCTACCAACTACAACTTTCAAGAAGATGGTACACAAGTTTGGAAAACGAAGATTCAAGTCTGTGGATTGATGTTCTCATTTGGGGGAGTTATACGCGATGTACTCTTTTTTCCTCACAAGGTTTTGTCTCATTGGGTTTTCCTTGTAAGGTTTTTAATGAGGCATCCATGATGCATATTATTAGATATATGTACTCTTTTTTCTTCACTAGATTTTTTTTCCACTGGGTTTTATCTAGTAAGGTTTTAATGAGGCACATAATCTACCGACATTCAAAGGGGAGTGTTATAAACATATGTGTATTATAGTGCATGTCTAATTATGTGAAGACTTTTTAGGATATGGTTAGGAATCCTACTTGGGGACCGAGTCAGATTTCCCCTATAAATAAAGTATATTCCTTCATTGTAAATAAGTTCTATAAAATATTGATATACTTCAACAAGAATAAGAAGTTTTTTCTCTTCTCCCTACTTTATTCTTCTTCTAAATTCATATAGTTTCATAACAAATAAAAACTAATCTAAAGCATCTCTTAAAATTTTCCACCCCACTTACCTAGCTACTTTTATCTCAAAACTTAATTATATATAATAAACTTTTACCTATATAATAGGAAAGATAAAAATGTCACAAATCACAAGAAAACTTCAATTCAAATTCTGAGTTTATATAAAATGAATTTAGTATTTCAAATTTGTACTTTGTAATAAGAAAATAACATCAACATAAATATTTTTAAATCATAATTTTTTAACAATATAAATTTAAAATATTGTAAATTCATATTTTCCAAAATATTGCAACATTAATTCTCAAATTTTTAGTTTGTATATTTTTTTTAAAAAAATTATCTCCGTAAAAATATATTTTTAATTTCATAAATAATTATGTAATGATCTACCATATAAAATTGCCAAAAACAAAAATGGACAGTTATTATTTTAATAGCTCTATATGCACTTTTGTTATTCAATAATAAGTCGTACTAATTATTTTAAATTTACAATTATTATATTCTAAAAATATCCGCACAATGCACGCATATAATTACTAGTTTATAATAGTTTGAGAGTATATTATTACTTTTTCCCATTTTATAAGTATTAATATATTAAGTGAAGGAGCAGTTATGGATAAAATAAAGGGCAACTTTCATATAGAGCAAATAAAAAATTCATATTTATATACTATAGCAAAGTTTGCATAATTGCGCTCCATAGCAAACATAGAAACTGTATAATTCGCTATACATATACAGTTGAAGCGAATTGTATAAAACGAAGTGTATAAAACGAGAAAGAAAAAGACACTTGGGCAGAGAATTGTATAAAAACGAAGTGTATAAAACGAATTGTATCATTATAAGAGTATAGAACGATTATATACAATTTGAATTTGTATAAAATGAGAAAGAGAGAAAGACAAAAGAGACTTGGGCAGGGAATATACAATTGAATCGAATTGTATAAAACGAGAAAGAGAGAAATTAAATACAATTTGAATTTGTATAAAACGAGAAAGAGAGAAAGGCAAAAGAAACTGGGCAGGGGAGTATTTTTATTGTTTAATTATAAGTGTATAGGACGAAAATATATGTATTTACATGTGTACATACAATTTTCTCACGCTTTATACAAACAGAAACGCAATTTATACATTTCGCTTCTGTTTGTATAAGTGAGAAAGGCGAGGGTGGCGAGCGAGATTTGGGAGAGTGGCGAGCGAGATCTGAAAGAGAGGAGAGAGGAGAACAAAAATATATATATTTATACAATTTCATCTGCTTTATACAAATAGAAACAATTTTTATACACTTGTGTTTGTATAAAAAGTGACGAAGCGAGCGAGAGATTGGAGCGAGAATGGGAGAGTGGCGAGCGAGACTTTTGGGAGAGAAGCGACTGGCAAATTTTTGCAAACGTTTCCTATGGAGCACAATTAAATCAAACCCTAGCTACTCCATTTATTTTAGGTTATTAGTTTGCTATTATATACAATTATCCCTAAAATAAAAGGCAAACAATTAAACGCGGGTGACTAAAACCTTTTGCTTACCATATTGAGGAGTTAATATCTTAAAAGGTCAATCAACTTTTAAAATTTATCTAATAAAGTCATTAATTTTATTTTGTATTAATACAATCACTTAACTTTAACCTTTGTATTAATAAAATCATTTAACTAAATTATCATTAAAATTATTTTGATGTATATAATAAATTATTTTTATACCATATATACTAATTAAGTTTAATACTCTCTCCGTTTCAAAAAGAATGACCTCCTTTCTTTTTTAGTATGTTTCAAAAAGAATGACCTCTTTCTTTTTTTGGTAATAACTTTCCACGTGGCATATTTAAGACCACATGATTAAAGAGCAATTTTGTACATTTGACATACCTTTAATTTAGGACCACATGATCAAAAGTCTTCTTTATTTTTTTAAACTCCGTGCCAAGTCAAACTAGGTCATTCTTTGTGAAACGGAGGGAGTAATAAAACTTTTGGAATTGTGACGTGACGGCCTTAATTATTATAAATTTAATAGAATCAACACACTAAACCAATATTTTACCCGTGATATATCCCACCCATGAGCCCTCATTTGTTGGTTATAATTTGATGTCTTAAACCTAATTAACTAGCAGTGAATATTGAGAAATTTGATAAACAAATTAGTTAGTGAAATTTTGTTTCCTTTTGCGTAGTTATTTTTTAGGAAAAACTTACATAAATATACTATAAATGAAAAATATTTATCATTTATAGCAATAACATTTTTTCACTTTATCACTTTTAATCTTTTTTATAATACATTTTTAATTCATATTACAAAAACACAAGTTTTATTTGTTGGATAATATCTTTATCACACATTTTAATACATTTATAATACAATGTATCAACTTCTTACCAAACAAGCGTAATATATTTTTAAAAAATAGTTATAATACATATATATTGCATACTTAATTCACTTTTAATACATATTGTAGATTTAATATAGTATTGCTATAAATGATAATAAATAAAAAGTATTGCTAAAATAAATAATTATTTATTAAAAGACATTCATCCAAATAATTTTTCCTATTTTTATGTTATGTATACATTTATCAATTAAGTTTAATACTTCAATGACAAAACTTTCACTGCAAATGAGACGTGATAATCATAATTATTAATGTATTCGCTTAATTTAATACTCCCTCCGTCCCTTTTTAGTTATCCATTTTTGAATTGATATATCTATTAAAAAAATAATTAACAACGTAGTGAGTTTACGATTTTATCCCTATTCATTATGAAGTAGATGAAAAGTTCTAAATTTTTTAAAGTAATTAGTCACTTAATTGAGAGTATAATAGGAAAAAAAATTATCCTTTCTTGATTTGTCAAAATGGACAAGTAATTAGGGATGACCTTAAAAGAAAAAATGAACAAGTAAAAAAGAACGGAGGAAGTAGAATCAACACGCTAAATAACACTTTATCGGTGATATATATCTAATTCAGGAGACCTTTATTTGTTGTTTAATTAAATGCATAATAATTAAACTCCATTAATATACTTGGCATAAAAAAATACTCTTTCCGTGTCTTTTTATTTGTTCACTTTTCATTTTATAGTTATCCTTAATTACTTGTCAATTTTGACGAATTAAGAAAGGATAATTTTTTCTTACATATTATACCCTCAATTAAATGAAAAATTACTTTAAAAAATGTAAAAAATTTCATCCACTTCATAATTAATAGAGATAAAATGGTAAACTCGCGTCATTAATTATTTTCTTAATAAGTGTGTCAATTCAAAAATGGTAAAATAAAAAGCAACGAAGTACTATTTTGTGATATAAAAAAAGGAAAAAGGATTAAAATTACCCCTCAACTTTGTTTTACTGGTTGACTTTACCGCTATCGTTAAAATAAGTTATTTTATCGCTGTCGTCAATAAACTTAACAAATATACCCTTCTTGAATGGAAAAATCCAAATTAATTAAAATTATTTAATTTCACTTAAATTATCCAAATTTAATCCCACCCAACCCACTCAATAATATAACTCATTTTTTTTACCCAATTCTCCACTACCGCCAAAGTCATCACCCTATTCAAAATCTCATTCACCATCACCACCGAAACCACTACTCTACCTCCTCAGAAGCAAAACGACATCACTTTGCTCAGCCGTTTTTTTGGGTCCAAAAAGGTACCTTTATTTTTCTCTCTGAAATGAACTGAAAGCTACTCTTTCTCAGCTGTAAGTAAGACCAAACCAAAGCTGAAAGCACCACAACATTTGCTTTTCTTACCAACAATGGCTGAAACAGAGCATACCCATCAGCCCCCACTCACGGATTCACTATAAATCGGGTAAGGTAGAGTAGTGGGAGAAGTGATGGTTTCAACGGTGGTGGTGAAGGAGATCTTGGAGAGGTGATGGTTTTTTGATGGTGGTGATGAGGAAAACAAAGTTTAATTGATATGAGATTTAGGGGTATATTTATTAAGTATATTAACCAGGAATAAAAATAACTTGCTTTTAACAGTAGAGGTAAAATCAATTAATAAAATAAAGTTGAGAGATAATTTTGATCCTTTTTCCGGTAATAAATATTTCAATGATAAATTTAGTTTATAGAAGATTTTATTGATATAAAAATTTAAGTTGAGTGGTTTTTTGAATATAAAAATTTAAATTGAGTGAGTTTTTAAAAATATAAGTGGAGTGATTTTATTTCAAAATAATCTTCAAGATATTAAGGGCAACTCCATATTGAGAGTCCTCTTCTGAATTGACCCTCTCCTAGCTCTACTTTCTCTTTCACAAACAATTTTGCTTCTTCACTCCACAGGTTCTTCCCTTTAACCGACCTAAATATGTCTAATTTTGTTGCAATATTTTGCTGTATCATTTGATGATACTGTGATGACTTTGATGATTTGGTTTGGAAATTGAGGTTATTTTTATGTGGTAAAATGTGATTATCTATTCCGTTTGATATATTGTGGATTGGTAGTTCGTATAATTTTTTAAACTAGGTTTTCTCTTGTATATTTTAATAATTTCAAATTTCAGTTAGGATAAAATCTTAGGAAATATGCATCTTGATGATTTTTTTTTTTTAATTTGATTTCTGATGAGTTTCTTTGATCCGTCATAGTTTTCATCACCTCATGCATCTTCTATCTTATTTTGATGTATTTGTTTGTAATTTTAAAGTGATTCGGTCGAACTGTTCTTCCCTGAGCATCAGCATTAGCGTACTATTATGCCTCTGGAACATGTCAACACGATGCTATTTCTTGTGTTGATCAGCTGTTTTTGCTTCCACCTGTAACTATGACTTGTAAATAATGATCTGCAAGCAGAATTGTGAGATGATAACAATTTCAAGTATTATTCATATGTCTGCTACTTGATATTTTGTTATTCCTAATTTTCGATTCACATGATCGTCACCTGATATGGCAAGCGGACCTGAAAGGCCATTGGCCAGTAAAGCGCTCTCTATTTCTTTTTCTATCACGAATTGTTGTTCTAGCGTTGCCTTTATTTGCCCTTCAGTCCAGTTTTTTCCGATCAAGCGCAAGTGGAACGCCAGCGAAGGGAACAAAGCTTAGGGCTCAAAGAAGTTACGCCTTCTTTCTGGAGGCCTCGGGCAGTGGAAGATGAACAATCGCTAAGGAATAGCTTGAACTAAGAGGAAGTGAAGTAATACTTGGCCAATTCCCCGGTATTCATTGAAGACTTCGCACGTACCCCTGCTAATTCTTTTTCTAATACAATACTAAGGCCGCATATCTGTACTCATTAGTAGGAAAAAGCCCTTCACTTCAAAACAATCAATCAGGACTGGTGCCATCCGCGCTTCTTCTGACTATTGAAAGTGGAAGTTCAAGCTTTGAAGCTCATTTTCCAGCATTCCTTTCAATTCTTTCAACCGAATAGCTTTGACTGCCAGAGGTCGGGAAGAAGGGGGGTGACTGGGCCCTATCACAAAATGAGCAAGTTAGCGACTTGTCAAAGCTTGGTGGCAGGTTTTGTCGGAAAAAGAATGTTTTTCAGCGGGAGTCTCATCTGGGTGGTTGGTTCAGTCGCTTTCGAGAACTCAGATTGACGGGTAGTGAGATAGCATACTCGTATACTTGTCCAGGACAAGTGAGATCTTCGGCTTGGCTGACTTACCGAACGGACGGACACTTTGATCTTGATCGTGCAATCTAAGTCGCAATGAAGGACTATCGTCAATGCGGCTGGAGCCGCTAGATCCCACAGCAGCGATCTTCAAACTGATAAACCAACCTTTCACTTCTCATATGGGGAATCATCCACACGAGGACCAGAAGACGGGGCCGGCTTACGGGCCAGACCTCTCTCTGACTTTTTGAGGTGAAATTCTTGTGGCAGTCTTGGGGTCGCAGGATGAGATTCTGAAAGAGTAACTGGGATTAGGCGGCGAAGAAGAGACGGAGGAGCGGCTCGACGATCGGGAGAAGCAAAACGAAATCAGGCTTTTAGATTTGGACTATGGGTCAAACACTCGGTTGCATTCAAGTAGATCAGTCAACTGTTGCTGTGAAAGAAACAATTTGGTAAGTTTGATCAAGTGCTGGAGCCATGGTGTCACTGCTTGCCATGGTGTTTTGGGTATCAGGTTGCTGGTTACACTCTCATTGCGAGTGCAGCAGCTTGATGTTCGCTGTGAGACAAAAACAAAGGTACTTTCATATCTATCTCGAAGACCTAAGTTCTGTTTCTTTGCTTTTTATGACAAAATTTGAACTCATTAATAGAAAATCATGATCTATTTGTATCTTGCGAAAAGCATTATGTGAGGTCAAATTTGTGTCTCATTCCCTAAACCTTGTATCTTTTTAAGTTCTACGCATGTCTCCCTTTTGGAACTTCCTAGTTTGATCATCAAAAGATTTGAGTATTGTTCTCATTGTTCCAGGACAATGTTTTTGTTACTGTAGTAGCATCCATTCAGTACAAAGCCTTAGCAGAGAACGCAGCTGATGCATTTTACAAGTTTTCAAACACCAAAGGACAGATCCAGTCCTATGTTTTTGATGGTATGTTTTCAGAACTATATTTGTAGTGGTTGCCATGGTAAGATGAGGAGCTTGTGGTTTTTAGTAGTATATGACTGACTTCACTTCTGCCGTTCCTCCTCTATTCAGCCCACCACATAAGAAGTATGAAAGGGTGAAAAGGGGGAGGATGTTGATTGGAGTCATAAACTTGTAGAATAACGGGGTGGGAATCTGTGCTAATGATTGGCAAGTCGTGTTTTTTTAAACCACACTTTTATATTTTGCTTAACCTACTCTATGACGCATTTTTACAAGCTTTTCTGATATTATTTGGCATTTCTTTTTGGAGAGGCGTTAACTTTAATAAACAGTAAGTAGATTGGGTGGTTTCTCTGCTGGTCATCTTGGGTTTTGTAGGACTTCTATATGTATGTTTTTTCTGTTTATCTTGCTATGGTAGCACAATGAGTTTTTTTCTTTTTAATACTAAGCTTGAGACACAACATCTATCAATCTCCTTTTAGTTATAAGGGCCAGTGTGCCACGAATGGAGTTGGATGCTGCATTTGAGCAGAAAAATGAAATTGCTAAAGCTGTAGAGGAAGAACTTGAAAAGGTAATATGATTCTTGCCTTAAATAACCAATTCACTGTTTCAGTCTCTTTACATTTTAATTATGCTAAAATTCTTGTCCTTTTTCTATAAAATTACAGGCTATGTCTGCTTATGGGTATGAGATTGTCCAGACCCTCATTGTGGATATAGAGCCAGATATCCATGTCAAGAGGGCAATGAATCAGATTAATGCTGGTATGGACAAATTAAAATCTGAGGAGACTAGTTTGTTTGTTAATTGTATGTTTAGATTATTTAGTGCCTGTGAGAATGCTGAGCTAACCATGTTTTTCCTTTTTCTTCTCTCTTTTTCATGGAGGCAGTTGCGTTTCCTAGACAATGACTGCATTTGATCTTCTTTTCAGAAATAATCTGTTGCCTAGAAGTAGTGTATGTGATTTGCTCTGATAACCCTTTGCTGTGACATGACAACAGCTGCAAGACTCCGTGTTGCTGCGAATGAGAAGGCTGAAGCAGAGAAAATACTGCAGATCAAGAAAGCTGAAGGAGAAGCTGAATCCAAGTACTTGTCAGGGCTTGGCATGGCTCGACAGCGTCAAGCCATTGTGGATGGTCTTCGAGACAGTGTACTTGCTTTCTCAGAAAACGTACCTTGAACATCAGCAAGAGATGTGATGGACATGGTTCTGGTTACTCAGTATTTTGATACAATGAAGGAGATTGGAGCTTCTTCCAAGTCATCTGCAGTGTTTATTCCCCATGGGCCAGGTGCTGTCAAAGATGTGGCTTCTCAGATCCGGGAGGGTCTTCTTCAGGCTGAAACTATCCAGCATTAGTTTAATAAAGATAAAGGATAACTGATAGTCTTGTGTAGTTTGATGCTCTTTTAGTTTAGTATTTTAATCCAATAGCTTGATATGTGTTTTGCTTATGTAGTCCATAGATTGATACACGCAACGTTTGGTTTTAGTGTCTTGTTAGATGTCTCTATAGGAATTTTATGTATCTACTTGCCAAGAGTAAATCATCTCACTTAACTGGCCTAATTTTTTATTTCATAAATTTGTTGCCTTGTTTTGCTAGATATCTTTCAACTATTTTAAATGCGTTAATTATACAATGCTATTAATTTATCTAGGTTTGACAGCTCATAAAAAGCTAGTTATCTAGAATACATTGTAAATGAAGTTTTGGTCAGTCGATTGTCCCCCTCAAAACTCTTCCATGCCAGTGAGATGCTTTTTGACCTTAGTGAAGGAAAAACCCTGCCAAAGCTTTCCACTACCTTCCATAACTCCTCCCAAGTGAGGCTCTAGGATTTCTAGTAAACGACACTTTCAAGTGGGTCCTCTTGTGATCATAAGATAGGAATTTCACTTTTGTATTTGTCTTTGTTCATAGAACGACTTCGACATTGATTATGTTGTACACTGGTTATACATTCCTAAATACATTACTGTTATGAGCCCTATAGTATCATCCACGTATCACATCGGGAATGGTTTCCTTGATGATCTTGACAAAGCCTGCACAAAATTGTAGTGAAACGAAGACAAAAGCCTGATACACCTGGGCTATAATAGAGCAAATTAATTTCAATCTCTGGCCACCAATATTGCATCCGCCATCAGTAACAAACCCACAGCAGTCCTTAACAATCTAAACAGCAGACCAGCTAACAACTTGCAAGAGATCATGGCATACCCAAACACAGCAAGCAAACAAAAACAATTTTCCCACTGCAATTATCATAGAAGACGACTGCATCTAAATCCGACTGCATCTAAATCCAACGACTTAAGGATAAATTTTGTACTATGCTAAAGTAGAAAACATATTATGGATAATGATTCTTCAACAATGCGCTATTACTTGGACAAAAATCTCGAGCAAAAAACTCTCAAGCCTCGAGTCTATGGGAATAATGAGGTACCCAACTTACCCATCATCAGTTTCAAAAAGAGTTGAGAATAAGAATGTACGATGTCAGAATGACACGATGTTGGTTAAAACAACCACCTAAAATTATTTTTAGGTCCATAACTACCAGATAAATTGCCACAGAAACAAGCCTCTAATTTGCTCAATAGCCCATTGTCTATGGGTGATTGTCCTAAACCTCTGACTATGCCTTAAGAGCCAAGGCTAGTCCAAATTTGGCACTTCTGTCGACAGCTTTGGTGTCCACCTCTCCTGAAATGGTGAAGAGAGACTTTGGACGCCACTCGTGCTGGATCAGAGCAGTTGCCGTCCCAAAGTTGTTAACCCTTGCCTTAACAGTCGTCAAGGGATCCAATTGATGCTGAGTTCCAACAGTGATGGTGTTCTCACTGGTAGAGAAGCTATGGGTCACCTCCGCACCAACAGCAGTACTAGTCAGGGGGCTGACTATGTGGTAGTATGATGCACTCAATGAATCTCCCTTGTTATTACTGAATTTTCACCATATATGCACAATAAAAAGCAAGCTAATCAAACACTGAATAAGCATTCAAAAAATCAGTCTGCAACTAAAATTATTTCATCATATAGTGTTCGCAACAAACTCGCACGTGTAGCCTGGGAACTGGGTTGACAAGTTAAATATAGGTCATACACCCAGCTCACCAGTAATGCATGTACAATATCAAGTAAGACATCTGACAGCAGTGAAAACAACTCACAGATTCAAGGAAGTAATGAGGTCGGCATTTGTGAAACTCAAGCCTGCATTGCACTTTGTGATAGCTCCCGCCTTGGTGTCAAAGGAAACATCAGTTCCTAGAGCAAGAACATTAGTTCCCAAGACACCAGAGAAGTTGACAATGGGGTTTGCTGTCAACCCAACGCTGGTGCATATCCCAGCATAGTCATGTAAATATTGAAGTTCCATCTATCATGCAATACAAATAAGAAAATAAGCATCAGCAGTACAGATTTATATGCATTAATCCTATAATAATTATTGGAAGCAATCTTAGCTAAAACAATATAGTTGTTTACCTTTGCAGAACTTTGATCAGGAATTCGGCAACTAAAAATTGTCTTCAGCCCAGGAGCAGCTTCATCGACAGTAACAGTTGCCAAAAGCTAGCATAGGAGACAAAATTAAGTCAAGACTAATAAATTTATGATAACATGTCCCAAGAAGAAAAAGGCTTCACAGTTTATGCTTAAATAATACACTTTAGAGCCGAAGAAAGGGGGATGAAGAAAGTAGATCAAAACAAACCTGTAATTGATCAAAGAAAGTTTCTAAGACTTGTAGACTCTGTCAAGACTAAGAAACTATTGACAACATGTCCCAAGAAGAAAAAGGCTTCACAGTTTATGCTTAAATAATACACTTTAGAGCCTAAGAAAGGAGGATGAAGAAAGAAAGTAGATCAAAACAAACCTGTAATTGATTAAAGAAGGTTTCTAAGACTTGTAGACTCTGTGTGTGTGTGTGTGTGTGTCAAATAAAAACTAGGTAAAACTTTAAAGACCACAAGTCAAGACCACAAGAACACGCCATAGGTGCTACAGCATATATATTAACTTAAAATGAGTGAACAGAGGTACTCACGTTTGAGTTCGTGTCTACTTTTATATCAGTTGTGATATTCTTGTTCTTCAACTGAGTGTTAACATCAGCCAGAAATAGATCACCTTTCTTCAGTCCAGATGAAGTAATAGCCTACCAAAAGAAAGAGAAGGATACTTAACTTATGGAATAACTTGTACTCCTAAGAAAATGAAGAGCAATACACACACATAAATATATCCCACATTTTTCGGTGAGTTAAGAAGCACTAGTGCTTGCAATTACAATCAAAGTAAATCAATATTCAGACGAATTTCTGTTGCAAAAGGACAGCGGCAGTCAGCTTGACGCAAGTGATAATATTCATCATATCAGAAAATACGATGAGGAGAACACAAAAATTCTACAGTTGAGCAAGGGCAAAAGATGGTGCAGTTTGTCATATCACAACGGAAAGTAATGTTCCCAACAACCAAACAATCAAAAAAAGGTACATTTAACCAGTAACCAACTACATGGTCCTTTTGCTAGTAGTAAGTTGCATATGAATTATATAATGTATTGACTGTGCCATGACTATTGATCACCAGTTTGTTATGGGATGGCTTGATTATTTTGTACTGCAAGAATTGCAGTGGCAATCAGCTTGACACAAGTAACCATATTCATTATTTCTGAACAACTCATCGAGAGGGTGTTTCATACTCTCCTTTTAGAAAGGAGTATTCCGATTACCAGAATCCAGGATATCATTAATTGACCCGGCCCCACACTAGACCATCTTACCTTGAACCTCGATGAAGTTGAACATTAGTTGAGGAGAATACCAAAATTCTACAGTTGAGGAAGTGCAAACTATAGTGCAGACTATTATATATCCAAACAGGAAATAATCTTCCTGCCTACTATAAATCAGAAAAAAGAGCACATGGTCCTTTGGCTCATAGGAGTTACATATGAAATGTAATGTATGAATGTGGCATGACTATTGATCACCATTTTATTACCAAAATTCTACAGTTGAGAAAGTGCAAACTATAGTGCAGACTATTATATATCCAAACAGGAAATAATCTTCCTGCCTACTATAAACCAGAGAAAAGAGCACATATGAAATGTAATGTATGAATGTGGCATGACTATTGATCACCATTTTATTATGGGATGGATTGATTATTATTATCGTTGTTAAATTGGATAAAATTGTTTCCTCATTTGGTTTAGTTCTAGTACTTTATATGGTTTACCCTATGTGATTAAAACTAGTATACATGATTAAGAATTAGTATAAAATCATAATAATGTAATTTAATCATCTCAAGGTAAGAATGATTTCAAAAGGAAATTCTAAGGCAACATATCATAAAGGAACAGATAAATGAATAGAGTCTATATCAAACATGAGATTTTTCCTAAACATTTCGTCCCAAAGAATACTTGAAGCAAATGAGAGAGCAAGTGTAGGTTAATTACATTTAATAGTGCAAAAGACATTTTTAACCATAATGTGCCCAAATGAAGGCATGTATTGCAGTACGTAATATGTGTAATTGAAGCATACATGTTAATGAATATTTCGATCAAGCACCGATACAAATGTTCATATGAATCCATATATAGTTCATAAACCCCTTCAGAAAAAAATAATCATATATATAGTTAACAGAGACGAGTCAGATCTTATTTTTCCGTAAAACAGCAACAGCAACAGCAACAGCAAATTATATACAGATACAGAGAAAAGAATCCTAGCTAACTCAAAATAATAATAACAACAAAAAAAAAACAGATCCGCAGCAAAAAGGAGAGAACTCACAACTCCGGTGGCAGAGTAGGTGGTAATTGTGAATTTGTGGTCAGTCTGGTAATCCCTGTAGAGAAGATCTGTTCAACACAATAGAGAAGTCAACACCGCATTTCATCTTGCGAACAGCAAAGTTGAATTAAAAAACTATATACTAACTCCGACGTGTATGTACAAACAAACTTGTACTAATATGTATCTAAATGTTCATCAAAAAATGACATGCAGAGTCATTTTCAAATTCTAGATCCATCTGTCCAATAATATATCAAATTATCTGGCATATGCATATATTTTAAAATGTGTATCCAAATTCTAGATCCAATAATTTCCTAAGAAAAAAGTAAAAACGAACCTCGTGTCTTCTTGCCGATATCGGAGTAGAGACCAGGTCCTTTTCCCATGATTGAATCGAAAATCACAGAGAAGATGAAGAAGAAGAAGAAATGGAGATAAAAGCTCTGCAGCTATGGTGAAGAAAACAATAAGTAGAAGTAGAGTGCTGAATATATAAAAGCAACAAAAGCCCTAATTTGTAGCCAGTTGGCGATGAAACGGTGGTCTTACTACTACGTGTACTCCGTTTCATCTGGACCGTCCATTGAAGGTTCTCATGCTTTAATCACCGTCAATTCTAGTGTTGAGATGCGGAATAGTGACGACACGTGGCATGTCATACAAAATGCCTTACGATTTTAATTTCTTTGGCCACAAGACAAGATAATGGAAGACATGTATTGTTCATCAAGAAAACGTTTAAATTTAAATTAAATATGGACCATTTGTGAGTATATATATTTTTATCACTAAACAAACTTAAAATATATTATTTAACAATAAATATGAATTTAATTAATTGTCCAATTTTGTTGGATTAATCCTCTTATTTGAGCTATAAATGATAAATTAAGATGTCATTTGATCCTAAATGCTAGTTTAACACCACATTTCGAATGATGTGACACATCAAGTCAAGCAAGCGATCTAATAGGATGTTACGTCAAAATTACATAACATGCCTAGCTAAATCAAATATTATCATGTCATATGTACAAGTGACAAGTTCCGTTTAATCAAATATTATCATGTCAACTTCATTTGATTGATTTTAAAAAGTTCGTCTTATGACAACTCTTTCATTCTATAACCATAAATAACAGTTCTCATATTTTAGAAAATATCATAATTCCAAGCAAGAAAGAACATGTGGATCAAACGTCACATATTTCTCTACAAGCTATCAGATTCAAGCAGTCAAGTGTTTCTTTACAAGTTATAAATATCAAGACGGACATTCAAGATCAAGCTTGACATCCTTGAATTCAAATACAAGTCAAGATCAAGACCACCAAATTCCACATCAAGCTACAGGTCCTTGGATTCAAATACAAGTCAAGTCAACTCCACAAATTCAAGATAGAGCTCAATTTCCCTTGAATTTATTTTTGATAAAATAAATAAGAGTAGATTTTGTAAAACTCATTATACTAAATTAATATATCACAATTGTTATGTCTTGATTGGTTATTTTCTCAATGCAAATATTAGTGTCTACAATTTTTAGCACAACCAATTGTATAATCTATACATATTATTTCATCTTTTCAAGCATCAATGTTCAAGAATATCAAAACGCATTTGAAGAAAATCAACTCCAAATCAAAAGTTATTGATTCCAAGTGTTTTGCTGATGTAGAAAGTATCTTCGATGTTATTTTTTGAAGCCTTGGACTAATTGCAAGGATCAAAGCAAATATGTTGGGACAAAAAGGATTTCAAGTTTTGTTGGCATCAACTGTATTTTTGAATCTTCATGCTAAAAAAAAGTCAAAACCTATGACAGTGTATATGAATGAGGGAGCCACGTTGCTGAATGAATTAAAATGACTCTAGATTATCTCAGTTCAATGAAAGTTCTTTCAAAATTTGTATTTGTCTATCTCATAAAAAGGACATAACTTCCTCCCATGTGAAAGTCCTTAAGATCCAAGAACTCTGTCATAAAGGAAGATAATGGTATTTAAAGCGATAGGTCCTTTCTACTTACACCACATGCATGTGTAGCATTTCATACCTTAGGAAAAGGACTTGATTCATTGTAGAAGTAAAAAACGTCTAAACCTTAAAAATATGACCACATGATTTAATCTAGAAATATTTTGATGCATATGTCATTGTACAAATATTGGAGAGTCAAGGCATCAAAAGATAGAATTCGAGAAATTTGGAGAGAAATACAACTTACACATATGTTATGCATCTCGTACAATAATCTACAAACAACACTTCCAATTACGATCAAGCCAACACAATCCACCTCTTTTCTTATTCTAACTCAAATCTTTGACAACACGAAAAAACCATTATTCAACTCTTTGACAACATGAAAAAACCAAAAGCTCTGCCCTCCCTCTCTATCTATCCAAGGGATGGAAGGGCAGAGGCCTTTGGTGTCCCCTCCAGTCAAGAATTGGGCCTCACAATCACTGCCAGTATGCTTTTCTCTCATGCCTTTCTTCGTTCATGGTTCGATATTCTGGTGTCCTAGGCGTAGAGGAACCACGCCAATCCATCCCAAACTTGGTGGTTAAACTCTACTGCGGTGACGATACTGTAGGGGAGGTCCTGCAGAAAAATAGCTCGACGCTAGGATGATAAAAAGCTTAACAACTCTCATCTTATTACTTTTTCAATATGAAAACGAAAAAAAAAATGAAAAAGGTCAGCCTGGTTCATGTTCATGTTGCCATCATCAAAACGAACTTTACAAGGCTTTGCTAAATCATCATACCTCTTTTCAGCATTTGGTATCATTCAATATGAATAAGTCAATCCATCACCAATTTCCATTACTCTCCAACACATACAACAAGGAAATACATGATTCAATACACTTAATAAAAGTTAAGAAATCCACTTGTTTCAAATAATCTAACAATCACGTTGGGATTTGAGTATTTACCTTTCATTGGGCTCCCAAATCAATGCAGTCTATTCAAATAAATAATCACAATAAGCGTTTAAAACTAACAACACTCATATTATTATATGTAACCTAGACCCAAAAAGTCACACAACTCTATAATCAAGTTCCTATTAATCTTGATGTCAATAACATGTCAACTCTCATATATTCCAAATTTCAAGTTTAAAGTTAAATATCAATTCCCGCAAATATCATAAATTTAACAGAACTGACATAATACAATACACCTAATATTTAATTAGATATATTAATATATTAAAACTACGCCACATTATTAATAGACTTTTTCTATCTCATGATCTGGGTGCATGTTAGTCTAACGTGCACTGGAAGTGATAACCATGGCGAGAGGGCGAGTAAAGACACAACAGCCACATGCGCAGGGGCGAGGAAAAGGGCGAGCATCAGGAAGACCCAAAAGTGATCCCATCATTACTATTGCTAGTACGGTTAAACTTGTGCAGAGCCAACTAAAAATGGATGAAGGTATTTCAACTCTAATCATGGATGAGGGGGTAAAAAGCGGTAAAGATTATGCTACTAGCTCGGGAGTGGTAAAGAGACTACAACTTACCCCTCCCCGGAGTAATATGATAGACTGTGAACACTCTCGAGCTGGAGAACAAGGTGAGATCAATGTATTAGTATAAATAACGGTATAGGATGACCAATCTGAAGGGGTAACACAAAATGGCAAAGCGAAATCAAATTTAGATCTTCCGACCTGGCAAATCTATTTCGAAATAATAGATCTGCATCGGTTGGTATACCACTTTCATATGTTCCACCTCAAATTTTAGAGGGACACATGGTTGCTTAGACAAGCAGGAAGTGGAACCAGAGGTCCAGAATTGGAAATGCGCTCTGATTGCATATTTCCTTGGGGAAACACCTGAGTATAATGCAATATGCAGATACATTGCAACGAATTGGAAAAACATAGTCTCCGGAGGTGTTTTATCATGATGAAGGCTATTACATTATCAAATTCCAGTCCATAGAGGATATGCATGCAATATACTATGCAGGGCACTACACTATTAACAATAGACCTATCATCTTAAAACAATGGACTCCAAATTTTGATTTCAGTGTTGAGTTCCCAAGTGAAATACCTCTATGGGTGTTGTTTTCAAATTTACCAATAAATTATTGGGGATGTGGATCCCTAAGTAGAATTGGCAGTCTGGTTTGGAAACCCCATTTATGTTGATGAATGTACCTCTAAGCAAACTAAGATTTCATATTCTAGAATGCTTATTGAGGTAAATGTGACTAAAGCACTACCCACACATGTTACCGTTATGGATCCAAATGGTAAACAATATGTCCAAAAGGTGGAGTATGATTGGAAACCAGAATTTTGCGACAAATGTATGATGGTAGGTCATAAATTTATTCCAAATATAGAGAAACAAGTGCCAGCACCTCCAGTAAAGATGAGGAGAAGACAACAAAAAAAGTTACTTAGGTATGGAAGTAGAAAGAGCCAGTGACAGAACAAGTGACTATCATTACGAGCAACAAAGATGTGAAATAAGTACCAAAGACAAGGCAAGAGGCAAGCAAGCAAAATGTTGATGATAGTTTACACTTGACTAATTTCCCTAAACTCCTAGTGGGGAATTATTTTTCCCCTTTGAGCAGAGAGACAAGCAACTCGTTTAACAAACCTCCTAAAGCAAGGTCATTATCTGTTACAATATGAATTGGTTGTGTTGGAACATTACAGGGATCAATAAATACAAACAAAAGGAGCTGAAGAACTAAATTGCCACGAAGAAGCTACAATTTTTTTAGTAGAGACTAGAGTTAAAGTTCATAAAGCTGCAAAAATAGTAAATAACTTACCCTTTGGATGGAGTAGTATTCATTACTACAACTAGGCTGAGAATGGGAGAATTTGGGAGCTTTGGGATCCTAATTTTTATGATGTAATTTTGTTAATTGATGTCACGCCCCGAGAGCACCCCCTAGACGTGACACGACGTACTTAACCCCAAAGGGTCGCGTACAAGCCTCTTGACAGTCATAACATGAGATAATCGAAATAGTGCAAAATTAAAACTCATTTAAATAAATATCAAAACTTCATTTAAAAAAAACTTGAAATACAACGGAAGTCTATATCTCACATGTCCATCTTAGACACAATCTCAAAACATAACGGGGACACGACCCTTTACAATAAAAAAAACTACTAAATGTCTATTACATGAATAAAAGGAAACATTAACGTTCTTGTCCTGGATATATGAGAACATACCGAAAGACGTCTTGGAAGGAACTCTAATCGAAGCTTCACTTAGGAGAACAATCACTTGTCGGAAACTACACTTGTAGTAAAACATGAAGAATATGGGTTGGTACACAGAAATGTACTAAGTATGATAACCATGCAAAAACATGCTTTGAAAGAGACATTTTGGATAGAAACCATGCATTATACCACTTTTGAAATACCATGAACAACAACATAAGATACATAAAATACAAGTATAATCATCAGACAAGTCATAATATCACCTTTAGACAATATAACATGTAAACCATTATCTTCATCTTAAACCTTCACCTCATGTAACCCTCATGCTACACCTTGTACAATGTATGGATAGCGTCCCATACCACCATCCACACTAAGGCACCACACCAAGGTCACCAAAAGTGAACTCACCTTTCATTTTTTTCACCTTCTCATAATATCCATACGAAGAAGACATAAACCTTACATAATTAAACTTAGCACATAAGGAGCATTACCTAAGACAACCCCTAGGTCATACTACTCACACTAAGTACTCCCTTGGAGTTACCATAAACAAGGCCATTCATATACGACAAGACATAATAAGGAAGTAACTCATGATACGATTCAAATATAACATGCATCTTTACATTTAAGCATATAAGAGTCAACATTCTTCAATTACTTCATTTAGAGGACTTTCATGTATTAGTCATTAAGACTTAGAGAACTCACAATGACACTCTTAAAGCTTACTCGTGCAATGCATGGATGACATCACATACTACCACCCACACGTCATTGAACTTCTTAAGAAACCATAATTCACATCTCACGTGATGGCAATAAGCATTTAATCGACATATACCATGAGAGCTAGGTCATATAATCCATTGTCATATAACCTCAAACTGTAAAAGGTGATCAATTTGCCTAAGGTCGATCGGTATATAACTTAAGTGGATTCACTAGCTAGACCTATGTGGGAACATAGTTAATAGATAAGCAAGACGTTCATTGAAATCTGGCCTAACATAGGGAGAACTTCCATCTTACATTATCCTTTCGGTCCTTATCCTACATTCCCATAGAGTAGTTTCATTACATTACATTGTCGCACTTGAGAGGGCCACCGACATTAGGCCTACCAACCCAAGGCACATTACAAGGATAACTCTTTGACTTCCTAAAAAGGGCCACCACCATTAGGTCTATAATTTCAAGGTTTATCATTTCACATAAGAAAGGGCTACCACAATTAGGTCTACCATTTCCAGGTTTATCATTTCACACAAAAAAGGGCTACCACTATTAGGTGTTATGACCCCCAAAATGAAATAGGATGGACTAGAGCCTCACATGAGTTGTATGAGTTAATAACTTATTAATAAGGTGAGAAATAACTTGTAATAGTTGGTTTAAACAGGATCAAGGTCAAACATCAAAGGACAACCAAGACGTCCGGAAACTAGCCTTTTGTGTGCTAGTGTGTCCTAGTATGTTTGCCTTGTTTGGAAGTGTCGTTGGGAGTCTAAAATTAGTGGAGGTGAACCTAATGTCTTAATAATCATATTAAGGATCAAAAAGTCTGAGTACGGATCCCCAAGGACTAACCTAACGGTCCTTGAGGAGGACCTAAACATTGAGAGAAGAAGCTGCCAAAGCAGCTTATGTGCAGCACCTAGTGAGAGCCACTCCGCATCGCGGACCTGCTTCACCTAGGACCAAAGTGTTGGTCCGCATTGCGGACGTTGTTGCGAATATATCTTTCCCAAAATTAATTTCCATAAACTTTAGGGAATACCTCCCCGATGCGGACTTGTTTCCCAATGAAAACTCCGAAAAGAAAAGTCAAGTTAGACTTAATTAAAAGGTCCAACTATAGTAGGGTGTTTTGGGTACTTTGGATATTTATTATAAACGTTTATTCTACCAATTTTTGGGTATTTTAAGTGGTTTAAAACTCCTAAACCTACAATTAGAATTCATTCTTCAAAATTAAACCCTTCCCTCCGAAATAAATTCTCTTTAGAACTCCATTGGAGGCCAAGCTCAAGCTCAATCTAGGAGATGGGTTTTCAACTGATTTCTTCTTTAATTTCATTAGTCTTCAATCAATAAGTTATGGTAACTCTTTATCCTTGGATAACCTTTCATTCAAGGAGTTCTATCAAAGATTTTCCAAAGAGTCTCAATGATCAAATTTCCCAATTTCCAATCTAAACATGGGTTCATTGTCAAATGGTTTTCAAAGACATTGTAAGGATAAATTAATGTTTAATCAAGGTTTTAAGATGATTTTCAATGTAATTCCTTAAAGAACCCATGATCTCCCTAATTTCTCAATTTAACCTATAAAGTGGGTTTTGTGATCTTGATTAGATGTTAATGGAGTTATGCTTAGATTGTGATGTATTGTTGATGCTATTGTTATATTTAACTATTGATTATGAATTGTTGAGGATTAATCTATGATTCATCATGTCTTGGAGAATTGGTAAGTTGGCGTAACTTCTTGTCTATAGTATTGGAATTGATGTTATATAGTTTGGTACACTTATGATGGCGGTGTTTACTTCTTCTTTATCTATACATGTTGTGATCATGGCCTTGAGGGCAATATATGTAAAGTGAATTGTTATTACGATGAACATGAGTATGATGGTGTGTCATGGAGGTTATGTATATAGTCCTCAATGTTAGTATCATGATTAAGGTGTATTGATAATGTGAATGATCATGTTAGGGTAAGGTATGGTCTACATGTTTGATTGTGATAAGTACTATTATAGAATCACGCCTACCTATATAAACCTATATGAATGTGTAATATTATACTTGTTAGGAGTTGTCTATTCAAATGTTTAATGTGCTCTTATCTCCTAGAATGACATATGAGTGTGTGGTCTATAATCCCTAAATGCTCTATATATGAGTTGTTCATGACTTGGGGATATTGTAAATGTTTTGTGATCCTCTAAGGGGAGGTTTTCTCAATAACAATGTTGTTGCTATTATGTGATCATGATGACCAATGTGTACACACACCCTATGCATAACTATGAGTATGATATGTTTATGGTGTTAATTGAAAGGATAATTCTCATATGCACCTCTATATCTTATTATGCATAAAAAGTATATGATAGTTAAGTATTGACATGTGTTATCTAAAGGTGTTTATGTGAAAGACTTTCTCATATATGTACACACATAAATGTATGAATGAAGAATGCTAATGATAACCTAGTGAAAGAGAGTCTTTTGAAAGGTTTCCTCAATTGTACTCTAAATTAGATTATGTTATGGATGTTATGATTATGTGAAAGGACATACTCACATGATGTTTGTTTTGATGAAATGACATTCTCATCATATAACCTATGAGCTACGTACATGTTATATAAGGGATTAAGCCCCCAAGGCCTATATTATGAACTAATGTTTAATAAAGATTTAAAGACTCTTCAAAAAGGGAATTTAGCTTAGCACAGAGTGAACTTGACAATGAGATGTGTTCCTTCATAAAGGAAGGGATCGGAGGTTCACCCGATGTTCTCATGAGGTGGAAACTACAATGCGAATTAGCATAAAGGGGGTTTCTAGTAACAACCTCCTAGCTAGTTCCTTAACTATGTGCCCCCATTGGAACCTTAGCTAGTGGATCCACCTAGGTGTTATTTTTGATGTATATGCCATACCTTGGAAAGTAGGACACCCTTCTTTTGGTGTGAGGGGTTGACACAAGATACCATGTTTAGCTCACATGGTCTATGTCAGTTATGGCGAAGTTTCCCGAATGTTAAAATGAACAATGGAAGTAAGAAGATAAACACTAATTAGGACTAATTAAGAGATGTTACTTCATGTAGGTAAGTGAATGGGACTTTACCTACAAATTTCATAAGTAAGTATTGAAGGGAATTCTAGGGTGAGTTCTTTATGCATGACATTATGGTGTTAACATACTTGTTATAATAATATGCATGATGTTAGTCTCATTTGATATACATGATGATTGTCTCACTTAGTAGGCATGTTGTTGGCTATACTTGTCATGATGATGTATATGAGGTAAAGGGCAAAGCTTGTGGTATCCTTGTTAGTTTACTTGGTATGTGTGAGGTTATGGGGATTACATATACATTGCATAATAGACTTAGATTGGGGTTATGAGTAAGGTCTTGTGAGGTATTGATGAAATGATGTAACACCCCGTATTTCTATGACCCATACTAGAGCCTCATATGTTGTACAATGATGATTCTAGACCAAAATAAGTGTAAATAACTTGTTTGAGAAGTATTGGAGCCATAGCATCAAAGAAAGGCCTTAACGTCCGAAAATTAGCGAAATTGAACTAGTAGGTGTCCCTATGTTTGGTGAAGGTTTCAGAGAGTCATATTGAGTCTAAAACTTGTAAAAAGACTTTAAATAGGTAAAATATAGTATAGAGGGTCAAAAATTACAGTCACAACTCCCCAACGACCACCGGAAGGGTCCTTGAGGAGGACCCGAACATGGGCGAGCAGGACGCCAAAGCAGCCTGTGCGCAAACAAGAATGGGAGGCTGCTGCGCGACGCGCAGCCAACACGTGGAGGTCACAAAATGGCCTCGCGAAGCGGGTTCTACGCGAGGCTCACTTCCTCAACCCGTATTTCAAAAATAAAATATGATATTAACCCCGCGACGCGCAACCACTTCCCAGATTCGTTAATAATCGTATTGTAAGCATTTTGACTTCACAAAAAGACCCAATTAAGTGAGGGGTATTTGGGTAATTTAGGGGGTGACTATATATTGATTAAGGGTCAGTTTTAAGTCATTTTTATCCTCTCCAATCAATTCTCCAAAACAAAAACCCAAAAGCTGTCATCTCTCTCTACTTTCTCTCTCCCTAAATCCTCCATTAAAGAAGCAAGAAAACTTAAAGAAGAAGACCAATTTCTCTAGGATTTCACTTGGATTTCGTGGATTGAGCTTAATTAAGGTATGATTTCTTTCACTCTTGGGATTCTTTTCCCCAAGAGTTCCCTCCAAAAGATGATTTCTAAATCCCCCAGATCTAAGTTTTCTTCTACACATGGGTCTTTTTTGAAAAAATGAAATTATGAATCAATTGTGATAAATTATGGTGAATTAATATTGTTTAAGTATATATTGATGGTTAATTGATGATTTCCTATGATATTTCCCCAGACCCAAGTTTGTTACGACCCGAGAGTACCCCCTAGAAGTTAGGGCATTCTCAAATTGGAACACGGCGTACTTGACCTCTCGGAGGTCTTGTACAAGCCTCTTGACTTCATTACATAACATCATGCATGAATGGATGGAATTTAAAAACTTTCTATAGTCATAAAATGAAAGGTATTTCATAAAAGCGAGGAAGCATCTCTAATAACATTGTCTCAAAAAACCATCTTACTTTGACATATATGAAAATCTTGGCACGCAGCCCACATAAAGTCTAAAACATAAAGAAAGACATAAAGGAACATAAAGGTTCGTCCTCGAAGCTATGATGACTCACCACTTCTTCTCTTCTTGGAAACCTCAGAACTCTACCCTTCAAGCAACTCAATCTTCTCAAGGCCCTACATGGACAACATGTAGGCAATATGTGTTAGTACGATACATACTAAGTATGGAAAATACATACCAACATAAGATATCTCAAAGGGTTAGTCAACAATAGACATAATCATAAGAGATAAAAACATAAGCATAACATTACTATTATAAACATAATAAAACATCATAAATCATATAAGAGTTCATACTCACTTATTTGTCCTTCTTACTCAAGTGAACTACACTACAAGCTACCTCCAAGAATACTTGTTCAAGGCTAAGGTAGCATCCCATACTACTACCAAAGCTAAGTACCTCTCTTTGGTCATTCTTGATCATAATCCACTATCATAATTAAGACCTATATTCTTCATACTAACAAGTACTATACTCTTATGGTTATCTCAAAACATGCTTGTGCAATGTACATAACGCATCCCATACTACCCTACATACTAAGCCTATCTTGAAAACCATCCTGAATACGTTCACCCTCCATAGACTCTTTATTACTTAACTTCATCTACTAAGATTCCCTCATCTTTAGTCTACTACACTAGGAAAGGCAACTCTTGTCCAATCCTATCTTCAACCTCTTCTTCTTTAATGACCCTAGGTTATACCTTGTGCAATGCACTTATGATGTCCCATACCATCATTCATGCAAGGTACTACTTTGGATCCTTTCTCTATTACTTCTTACTATGGAGACTAGCCCCTATCTTTATCTTTTGAACACTATGAGGTATTTCTTTAAGTATTTCTAAGTTCCTTAATCATATGGATCCTAAGAGATACTTTTTAAGGTATGTCTTAATCCCTTAATCATGAACACTACGAGATACCCCTTGGGCATGTCTAAGTTCATTCACATATTATGAACACTACGAGATACCCCTTGTGCATTTCTAAGTTCGTCTTTTGCTTTGAGCACTACGAGATGCTTCTCAAGCATGTCTAAGTTCATAAGACATGGAGATATCTACTAGGATACCTTGACTTTACTACGTGAAGGACTCCCGCCTCATGAGACCTAATGGAATAGTCATCACAACTACTAGGTGTGGCTCTCCTTTCTACTTGGAGTCCGAACCCTTGCTAGACTATTCGTCTCACTTTGCATATTCACTTGGATTCAAGCATATACTCCAAGGTTTACTTGTCAAGCCTTGCTCAACATTCTCTCATGGAGGGATGTCCTAGACAATCTCTCCACGCTAAAGTGAATTCTATCACTTTCAATCAATCATCCTAAATCTACAGCCAACACAACCAACCTAAGGTTCATTATTCATCAATTCATTCTATCTTCATTCATAAGTAGATTATAGAGCCTTTTAACCTTAGCTTTCTTCTCACATTCTTCAATACTAAGTGAATTTAGTCATAACTCCTTCTTTAGGCTTCAATTCGATCAAGATCAATCTTAATTAATTAAATCTAGTTCAATTTATACTTAGGTGATTCAATCATGATCAATTAATATAGAATAAAATCAATTTAAGAAGAATCAATACCAAACCTTCATCTAGTCAATAATGGCCTACGATCACCATGATCACCTTCAAATTCAATTACCATAATTCACCATGAAAACTCCATAAAAACAGAATATAATCATCATATGAACATAATTGAATGCTACCCACTAGATTGGGATCACAATCAAGCCTTACCCACAATGCAATCACAACCCTCTCTAGATTGGGTTCTTTGGATTCACAATTAAAGGGAAAACTAGGGGTCTTCATGGATGGAAGAATCCATGAATTAATAAGCTTCACATAACTTATATTAGGACCTTAAACCCAACTTGAAACCTTGATCAATTCGTCCTAAAAGTTGCTGCAATTTCTCTTCTTCTTCAATGGTGGTTTTGGGAGAACTTTGGGAGAGAGATTTTGATTTCTTATTTCTTATTGGGTATTGGGGTTTTGGCTTGGGAAAGGGGTTATATATGACCTAAAACCGTTTTTAACCAACTTCCCAAGTACCCAAACTACCCCCATATCAACTGGACACTTTTAGACAAGTCTAACTTAACTTAAATTTTCGGAATCTTTGTTGGGAAACAAGTTTGCGATGCTGAGCTGTTCTCGCATCATTTTTGGAATTAATTCTTGAACTAGTGGAGTCCTTCATGTGTTCGCGATGCGGAGAAACAGTTTTGCTCTTGTTGGACCAAGTCCGCGACGCAGACTGGTTCCCCCAATGACCAAATGCTGCTGCCTTGGGCAGCTTGCTAGCCCAAGGCTTGGGTCCTCCTCTAGGACCTTTCATCGGTCCTAAGGGAGTTTTTCCCGGACGTTTACACTTTAATTAATCATATACATGTTAGGAACCTCTCACATCAATTTGAACTCAAAAAAACACATAAAACTTGATGAAACACACTAAGACACACAAACACGTTTTCAAGGCAAAACTTTCAAACCTCTTGGACATTCTTGTACGTTTCACCTCCAAAACTCTCTCAAACATTACTCACTGCCACTAAACACTATTATTAGTAATTTTAGGACTTAATGAACTTATAAACAACAAGTTGGGCTCTAATTCAACCTAGCTCATTTTGAGGGTGTATCAATGTCCTTCCCCCAATTTCATAAAATCCTTGAATTGGTATGGTGAATTGTGAAGATCATGAACATGTAGATTGACTACATTGTTGTTAATTATGTAATTGCTTCGTGAATTTACCTTGTTTATGTAATTTGTTATGTATTCTTGGTAAAGGAAGTATGAAGGTTCTTGGAAGGGCAATGAGGTATGTCGATTGGTTCTTATTGAATTCAATTAGGAATTATGAGTTACTTAGATAGTAATGCTTTTATGTCTAATGTGTGGTTCTGATATTGATGCTAAGTATTCCTAATCCCAACCCTAAGACATTGTTTTAGGCATGAACTATGTATGACTCTTATGATATGATTATGCTATGATTGAACATATTTTTTTATGATTACGATAAAGTGTTAAGTGAAAGGTTTACTCACTTATGAAGTGGTGTCTAAAGTGAAAGGATTGTTCTCACTTGTGATGACCTATGAGCTGGATATGATAAGATGTTTACATAGGGATCTAGAAGAGACTAATTTGAACTTGTATGATCAAATAATATGATTACTAAAGGGAATAATTTCTTAGCACCGATAGGGCATGTAAATGAGATGGAGGTCTCACATTTAGTAAGTCCGGCCTCCCACATGGGTTTCCTCACGTTAGTAAGTTTGGATTCCCAAGTTATGTGTTGTCTCATGAGATGGAAACCTCCACGTTTTTATGTCAAGGTTTCCTTCAACAGTCTCATTGACCCTTAACTATGTGCCCGCATCGGACTCTAACTTAGTGGATCCACCTGTATAACTACGTACGAATGGTTACACCTTAGGCAAATGTTAAACCTCTCTTTTTGGTGTGGGAGTAGAACACCGGATTCCATGTAGCTCACATGGTCTCATGTCGGTTATTGCACTTATTTCCCTAACGTAAAAAGTAAATGAACAAGTTAAGAATATGAACTCTTATTAGTGTTGTCTTGAAGGCTACTACATAGGGTGAGGGAGAGTATGTGACTTCTCTTACTCATTGCACGTGGGGGATCCCGAGGAATGGTTCTAGTAGTGTTATTTTATGATTATGATTATGATTACGATTATGTTGATATGCTATGAATAGTATTGATGTATTAAGCATGTATTGATAAAGTATGAGAATATGTTGTAAGTATGAAGTGGGTGGCTTAATGTGATACTTAGCTTGAAATGGGATTATGGGGTTTTATTCTTGGCATTGCACAAGTGTTGCTTGAGTTGCTTATGTGTTGGGTTGATATTATGTTAGATTGACTTACTATGCTTATTATAATTGTATGTTAAGTTAAGTTGATAGAAAGCATGATTTTGTCTAAATTGTCCTTTTCTCATGCATTAATGATTTTGTGCATAGAAGCCATACTTAGTACATGTGGTTTGTACTAACCCATATTTGTCCCATTTTTCCAAAACATTTTAGGTTCGGGCCGTTGAAAAGTTCGTGGTCGATTGCAAGGAAGACTTGGATCTTTCCTGAGTCATTGGTGAGTCCTCATGTTTGGGGACGTTGCCAAGTTCCAATCTAGCTATGATGTTGTTTACGTTTAGAAACATTATTCCTTCTTTTATCATTGAGACAATTATTGTAAGCCTATAATGGAGTATTGTTTTGTATTGGTTATGTCCAAACATTTAAACTCTTGTAGATGGTTTAATGTGAGACAAAGTATTAGACTAAATTTTTATATGTTGGGTATGTTGTCTATGAGAGAAGCCTATGTAAGCTTCATATGTGAGGAGTCAATGTAAACTCCCTATGTATATATATTATGTGTATGCGAAAGGTCTATGTAAACCTCATGAAGTATATGTAGATGAAAACTTTTAAATTTTTCCGCATTTTTTACCTATGATGTGCTATGATGTATGCTAAGGGCTTGTCTTAGTCCTCTTCGAGGACGACGATGTCGGTAACAACTAGGGTGTACTTTGGATCGTTACAAACTTGGTATCAGAGCATGATGTTGAGTAATCTTAGGATTGATGTCTCACTAAACCACGTCTACGTAGGGCCTTATTCATTATAGTGAAGTGCGCCACACTTATGAATGAGAGACTATGGGATGCTTAGTAACTTTCACTCTCTTGTTATTCTTTATTCGTGCCTAAGAGTCTTAACTCTATCTAGTCCTTTCTTCTAATCCTTTTATTGTGCTTATAGGCAATGAATACAAGAAGGAACAATGATCGAAGGGTCGAGGAGGAGAATTTGAATGAGGCGGTTCCCCCTCAAGCTCCCCAAAACCCTCAAGTTCCTATTGAATAAGAGGCTACGACTAACGTTGAAATAAAGGCGGCTATTCATAGCTTGACTCGAGTGTTGTCTACCCAAGTTGCTAGGGATGCAAGGGTGCAAGTAAACCCCAATGCTAGTACTACCGCTTCAAGGATTAGGGATTTCACAAGGATGAATCCCCCTACTTTCTATGGTTCTAAGGTTGAGGAGGACCCACAAGGGTTCATTGATGAAGTGTTCAAAGTTCTTGATGCTATGGGTGTGTCTTCTCAAATTGACTTACTATGCTTATTATAATTGTATGTTAAGTTATGTTGATAGAAAGCATGATTTTGTCTAAATTGTCCTTTCCTCATGCATTAATTATTTTGTGCATAGAAGCCATACTTAGTATATGTGGTTTTTTCTAACCCATATTTCTCCCCTTTTCCCCAAACGTTTTAGGTTCGGGCCGTTGAGAAGTTCGTGGTCGATTGCAAGGAAGACTTGGATCTTTTCCCGAGTCATTGGTGAGTCCTCATGTTTGGGGATGTTGCCAAGTTCCACTCTAGCTATGATGTTTACGTTTAGAAACGTTATTCCTTCTTTTATCATTGAGACAATTATTGTAAGCCTATAATGGCGTATTGTTTTGTATTGGCTATGTCTAAACATTTATACTCTTGTAGATGGTTTAATGTGAGACAAAGTATTAGACTAAATATGCTATATGTTGGGTATGTTGTCTATGCGAGAAGCCTAGGTAAGCTTCATATGTGAGGAGTCTATGTAAACTCCCTATGTATATATATTATGTGTAAGTGAGAGGTCTATGTAAACCTCATGAAGTAGATGTAGATAATTTTTAAATTTTTCCGCATTTTTGACCTATGATGTGCTATGATGTATGCTAAGGGCTTGTCTTAGTCCTCTTCGAGGATGATGACGCCGGTAATGACTAGGGTGTACTTTAGATAATTACAAATGAACTCTAAATATGCAATGTTGACAATGGTTTCATTATGGTAATATTTATACTATGGTCTTGTATGTTGTCTTGAGATGTGCATAAAGACTAAATGGATTATGACTATGATGTAGTAAATGTATAAGTTCTTATATGAATTCTATTAAGTATGTGGGTCTTATGTCTAAGGTTAAATTGCATATGTTGTGACTTATTTAATGTGATGTGTCTAGTCTAGGGTGACTTCATAGGAACACTTGGTGTAAATAGTATTATGGGATGCTACTTACACATTGCACTAGTGGGACTTGGGGTTGTCTTAGCTGATGGTTCTTATGTGAAGATTATGTTATATGATATGCTATGTCTTTATGAATGTATGTGCTTGAATTGATGAAGGTTGTATGAAAGCCACTATTGGTGACCTTAAGGTGACACTTTCGTATGAATTGTGGAATATGACACTATTCATGCATTGCATCAAGTATTATTTAAGGGTTGCTTTCGGTAAAGGAGTTAAGGTAAAAAGGAAAAGTAATGTATCGGAGATATTGAATGTCTTAATGTGATAAGTGGCTTTATGTGTTGTTGTGAATTGTATCCATGTCCAATATAAAGTATGTGAACTATATTGTGCTTATTGTATCAAATGCTTATGAAGTTTCACTAAAAAGACATGATGCATTATTTCTAACTAAATGTCCTCTTTAAAAGCATGTTTTTGCATGGTTATGATACTTAGTGCATTATTGTACTAATACCATTCTTTTTCATCTTTATACACCAAGCGTAGGTGGTAATGGCTAAAGGATCTTTCTTAGAATGGATTACTATTCCCATGTTATAGTGTGTCCTTAATGATTCAAGGACCTTCATGTCAAGAGTTATTTAAGTTCATGTAATAGTATAGAAATTTTCTTTTGTATTGTAAGGTCCTTGTACCTATTATATTAGAGTCGTGTCTAAGATGGAAAGACAAGACATAGTGTCCTAACTATATACTAATGGTTTTTAAATGAACTTTTTAGTCTTGTGTTATATTATGAAAAAGTTTTAATTCTGCACTAATTTTATGATAATGCAATAAATGAATGCTAAGGGCTTATATAGGACCTCCGAGAGGTCAAGTACGCCGTGTTACGTCTAGGGGGTACTCTCCGATCATGACAAACTTTGTATCAGAGAATAAGGTTATAAAATGGTATTAAGATTCAAAGTCTCATAAGCCACGTCTAGTTGAGTCTTTTCATCGGTGTGAGTCGCGACACATCTATGAGTGAGAGGGTATAGAACGATAGAAGTTTCACTTTCTTCATTACTCTTGTGTCATGCCATAAAGCTTAACTCCATATGATTTCTCATTTATTTGCCTTGTGCAGTGGTCTTCTAGATGTGATTTCTCGGAAATGGTGATGTCTCAAGGCTTGAGGGAGAAAAAGTTGAGTTTTGATGCTTATTATGATTTTTCTGACTAGATGAGTATATGTGAAGGTGGAGTTGGAAGACATTGTTGCGATGCCAATTATGGCTATATGTGACTTATGAGAATTGAGGCATTATATTGATAAGTTGTGTTGTGATGTAGCTCTATCATAATAAGAGTTGTTATAGTTGAATGAGGTCCCTCTTTGGGATAATGAGTTACTTTATGGTTATCGCAATGATAGTAGAAAGTTATGGTGTATGTCACGACTGGAATCTAGACCCCAGACGAGACCGACGTTGTTGACCTCTTAGAGGTCGCAGACAAGCCTACTTACGTCATTCTTACTTCATCTAGGTTAATTTTAGTGGAAAATTTGAACTTTTTGTTTTCTTATTTCATGCTAAACATTTTAAACTTAACATCATGGGCGTTCACAAATCAACCATCTAATATAGAGATAATCAAATGAAAGAAATAGTGCAATACTGTAATAAATTGTCACATCCGGGTTTACCCCCTAGACGTAACCGGCGTCGTCGTCCTCTTTGAGGACTAAGACAAGCCCCTTAGCTTCTTCATAGCACTCATCGATTAAAAATGTGAAGGAATTTAAAACTTTATAACTAAATCTACTCGGAGGTTTACATAGACCTCTACATACACGTAATCATATTTATATCAAGTATACATAGACTTGTTCATATACGAAGATTACATAGTCTTCTACTTTTATTTCATACACTTATACATTTAAGAAATAATAATCATAAAAGCCGTCTCATCTCATAAACCATCTATCAAAGATAACAAATCTTGGGCATAGCCCTACATCAATACAAGAAGCCACATATAGGCTATATACAACATCGTCTCAAGGAATAACAGAGTCAATACAGAATTATAGTAACTAAGTAACATAGGAGTGAGATGTCGGCAACGCCCTCGGGAGAATGAGGACCTACCACTTGGATGGTAAGATATCCAAGTCTTCCTTTCCAGCAATTCGGAGCAAGTTCAACGACCCGAACCTAAAATGTTTGGGAAAAAGAGAAAGAAATGGGGTTAGTACTCCACATGTACTAAGTATGGAACCACATATAAACAATTACCAATCAACTATATTTAGAAAGGGACATTTAAGAAAAAGCATTATAAAACATCCATACAAGTGAAACGTAGTAAAGCAAAGCATACTAACTATAACCTTGATAGAGTCACAAGTGCAATGAACAAGTAAATTCCCATGTCTCTTACTCAATCAATTAACCCACCAAGACTACAATTAGTAATTAGCCTTACCAAACATACTCTCCTATTTCATAAAACATTCTTCTTCAACCAAGGACAACCACCTTATACTCATAAGCATGTTATTCAACGTACAAAGTCATTTACATTATATCATTACTTTACATACATAATATTGACCTCTCAAAGCTCCTATCAAGGCAAACTAGTGCAAGGCGTAAGTAGAGTCCCATACCCCTACCGAAGCTATAGCCAAACCCTTCAAGTTACTTCGATTAGTCTATATCTTATTCATTCATTTTAGTTTAGGGAACGCTTGCCTTAACCGACATAGACCACATGAGCTAATGTGGAATCCGGTGTCATGAAACCTTACACCGATGGAAGGTGGTCTACCGGCCAAGGTAGAACCTAACGTAAACGTAGCTATCTAGGTGGATCCACTAGCTAGTATCCTATGGTGGCAACATAGTTCAAGAACTAAGAGGTAGTTATCCCTATTCATACCAATTGGTAACATGGGCCGCTCCTCATGGGAATCCCTTAAAGTGACATATCCCTTAAACATGGGAGTTATCATCACATGGGCAAATTTAGGATGAATCTTTCCTTTTAGACAAGTCATCACCTCCCGTTGTCAAGTTCACTCGGTGCTAAGCTAAGTCCCCATTTTAGAGAAGTCTTTAAACTTTATTACTCTTCTCAATTTAATTAGATAGAAGGGTCAATCCCTTGTATAATCATCATTATAGCTCAATAAGAATTGTATGAGAAAAGGTCCTTTTATTACAACTCAAATAGGTGAAGTTAGCCCTTACACATCTCGTCACAATAGGGCACATCTTTACGTAACAACTTCCCTATATCATGTTCTCCAAGGAAACCTCACAACCAACCTAAGCATTTCAATTCAATCATCATACCAACCTATCAGCTTAATCAAGGTATACTTCAATGCAACCTTACCACTTGATGACAAATAATTCACAATTTGAAGTAAGGATTAGGATAATCAAGACTTACCAATACTCCTCCATAGTTCACCAATAGAGGGTCTTACCATCAACCCATAGATCAACCCAATTTGGGTCATCACACCAATGAAATTCAACAATCAATCATAAGAACTAATTTAGGAGAAGCACTATACCACAATGCAATACTAAACCAAAGCTTGGTAACATGATATCAAAGTCTATCTTCTTACCCTAGATTCAATACTTCAAGAAATAGGCATGAAGAACTTCAATTCATTACAATAGATTCATAATTAATGCAATAACAATCATTAAAGACCTTTTAACTAATAATGATATCAATTACATCAAACCCAACCTAATCCATATCAATTTCATACCTAGGGTTAAGGGTTAGGGTCATCACCCACAATCTAGACCAAACTTCATCAAGTCATCATAATCAAGTTACAATACATGATAATCTATTCATTATAACCCAAAGGATACATAATTAACTCAGTTCATATAACCAAATTCGAAATTGGATGAAACCCATATGAAACTCAACTTTTGGAAAATCTTTGAAGGAGCCCTTTGAGGAAAGAATCTCAAAGGTGAATTAGATTCCATACCTTAAGATTTGATGACGTTTTGATGGTGAATTTCGTGCTAAATCATCCCCCAATGATCTCCCCAAGTTGTTCTCCAATGGAGTCTTCCAATAGAGAGAGACAGTAGAGAGAAGGAAGAGAGTTTTGTTTTGGGAATAATGATTAGGCTAATGAGGGTTGGGGTATTTATAGTGGGGTCTTAAGTCACTTAATTAGTCTTCCCTTAATCCCCTAATTACCCCCAAGACACTTAATAAAATAATTAACTAAAACTTAAATCCCTGAAAACACTACAGGCCCTCCCCGACGGCTCCCCGACGACGGGCCGTCGTGGGCGTGACGGACAGGACCCCTCCGTCCTGCACGTCCGTCGCACTAGTCAGAGACTGTGCACACGGAGGCTTTCTTCCCAGCAGCTAAGGCTGGCACGACGATGGCCTCAACGCCCCGTCGCGCCTGTGACGCCCCGTCATGGGGTGTGTCGTGGCCTACTGTCTCAAGGGTCCTCCTCGAGGGCCCTTAGTTGATCATCGGGGAGTCGTACCCTGATTTTTCCAAGATGAAACCATACCACACTATGTGTTACACCTATCGTTACAAACTTTTACTAAATTCCGACTCTTTAACTTGGTTAAACTAAAAGGACACTTTAGCCCTCTTATGAACCAACTTACCGGATGTTATGAATATTTTGGTTCCAAAACACTTCAACGACTCCATATACGCCTAATTTGGCTAGTAATAATGGTTTAGACATTAAGGAGCCTATTTAAGTCTTATAACATGACCTTGGGATTTCAAAATGTTACATTATCCCCCCCTTAGGAACATTCGTCCCCGAATGACACCAAACACTCTTTAAATGAGGGAATAGACTCAAGACTAGCAGCTCAACCAATTCACAATATTCAATTAGCATTAATCATATTATTTCAATAAAAACACTTCAAAACATCTATTTATCACACATAAGCTCAAAGTTTCCTTATGAGATACTTTCTACTCGCAACACACATGAGCTCAATCATTTGATACACAAGTCAATTAGCACAAAGTTCATCTTATCAATATGCTTAATACCATATCCACAAGGACTAACTATATCTCAATACACGACTTGACTCAAATATGCAAGACAACTTTCAAATTTATCTAAGGCCACCTTAAAGTGACTCCATTTTAGAAGTCTTCAAAACTAGGAGTTTTTGCAAAGCTTCACCAAAACATCAAGGATTCACAATATCTAATGTATTTATATCATTAGAGAGAGATACTAACCTTAAACATCAAAAAGATGAGGATAACGGATTTTCATGTCGGCCTCAGCCTCCCATGTCGCACCCTCAACTAGGTGGTTCTTCCATAACACTTTTACGGAAACCACCTCTTTGTTCCTCAACCTTTTCACTTGCCTATCAAGGATTTGAACCGGAACCTCCTCATAAGAGAGGTTATCCTTGACTCCAAGACCTTCAACAGGAAGAATTGACTCGGGATCCCCGACACACTTCTTTAACATAGAGACATGGAAAACCGGATGAACCAAAGCTAAATCATCAGGTAGCTTTAAACGATAGGCAACTTTACCAATCCTTTCCAAAATCTCATAGGGACCCACGTAACGAGGGCTCAACTTCCTTTTCTTGCCAAATCTTACCACACCCTTCATAGGTGAAATCTTCAAATACAACTTGTCACCCTCTTCAAACTCCAAATCCCTTCTTCTATTGTCGACATAGGACTTTTGTCGACTATAGGCTGTTTGTAACCTATTTCTTATGATATGCACATTCTCCAATGTCCTATAAATCAAGTCGGGACCAAAGATCGATGATTCACCAACTTCAAACCATCCTATAGGAGACCTACGCCTCCTACCATACAAGGCTTCATAGGGAGGCATGGAGATGGACGAATCAAAACTATTATTATACGCAAACTCCACCAACGACAAATGCTTATCCCAACTTCCTTTAAAATCAATAATGCAAGCTCTAAGCATATCCTCAAGGGTTTGAATTGTACGTTCCGCTTGGCCATCCATTTGAGGATGAAAGGCGGTACTCAATTTCACTTTAGTACCCAACCCTTTTTGAAAAGACTTCCAAAATCTAGATGTGAACTGTGCACCCCGATCCAAAATGATGGATAACGGAATACCATGATGACACACAATCTCATCTATGAAACTCTTTGCATAATCCTCCGCCGAATATGAGGATTTGACAGGAATAAAATGAGTGGACTTAGTCAATCTATCAACAGTCACCCATATAGAATCATATGACTTTTGAGTCCGAGGCAATCCTACCACAAAGTCCATATTAATGTCTTCCCACTTCCAAGTAGGAATTTGGATCTCTTGTAGTAAGCCGCCCAGCTTTTGATGCTTCGCCTTCACTTGTTGGCAATTTGGCCACTTAGCAACAAATTCCGCTATGTCCTTCTTCAAACCTTCCCACCAATATATTTCTCGAAGGTCATGATACATCTTAGTAGAACCCGGATGGATGGAATAGTGGGATCCATGAGCTTCATCAAGGATCCGATCTCTTAATCCATCAACATCAGGAACACATAACCTCTCTTGGTACCTCAACACACCATCTCCTCCTAAGGAGAAAGATTCATTCATCTTGCCAAGAACAGATTCCTTCAACTCCATCAATAGTTGATCAAGGTGTTGTTTGGACTTCACCTCAACCACCAATGATGATTCAGAGCTATGATGAACCGTGGCACCTCCATTTAGAGAATTTTCCAACCAAACTCCTAATCTAGCCAAATTATGAACATCCTTCACTAGATCTTTCTTGTCTCAATCTATATGAGACACACTACCCATAGTCATACGGCTTAGAGCATCCGCCACCACATTGGCCTTGCCGGGATGATATAGGACACTCATATCATAATCTTTCAACAATTCTAACCACCTTCTTTGTCGGAGATTTAACTCTCTTTGAGTAAACACATATTTAAGACTTTTGTGATCGGTGAAAACATCTACATGAACACCATACAAGTAATGTCTCCATATCTTCAAAGTAAACACTACGGCCGCTAACTCAAGGTCATGAGTAGGGTAATTCCTCTCATGTAACTTAAGCTGCCGTGAAGCATAGGCAATCACCTTCCCAATTTGCATAAGCACACACCCCAAACCTATGCGGGATGCATCACAATATACCACGAACCCTTTAAAACCGTCCGGTAAGGTTAACACCGGAGCAGAAGTAAGCCTGTGTTTCAATAATTGGAAACTCTTCTCGCAGGCCTCCGACCACTCAAACTTTTTACCCTTTTGAGTCAATGTAGTCAAAGGAGACGCAATGGATGAAAAACCTTCTATAAACCTTCGATAATAGCCTGCTAGACCCAAGAAACTCCTAATGTCAGGTAGGGTCAAGGGTCTAGGCCAGTTTCTTACCGCATCAGTTTTCCTTGGGTCTACCTCAACTCCCTCACTAGAGATGATGTGCCCAAGAAATGTCACCGACCTCAGCCAAAACTCACACTTGCTATACTTGGCGAACAACTTATGCTCTTTAAGGGTTTGCAATACTACCCTTAGATGACCCATGTGATCAACCTCATTTTTTGAATACACCAAGATATCATCGATAAATACAATAACGAACGCATCAAGGTAACTTCGAAACACCCTATTCATTAGGTCCATAAACGCCGCCGGAGCATTTGTGAGACCAATGGACATAACCACGAACTCATAATGCCCACATCGAGTCCAAAAGGCCGTCTTTGGAATATCTTCATTTCTCACCCTAAGCTGGTGATACCCTGACCTTAAGTCAATTTTGGAGAAGTAACTCGCTCCTTGGAGTTGATCAAATAAATAATCAATCCGAGGAAGAGTATATTTGTTCTTGATAGTAACCTTGTTGAGTTGACGGTAGTCAATACACATTCTCAAGGACCCATCATTCTTTTTCACGAACAAAACTGGAGCACCCCATGGAGAAATGCTAGGCCTTATAAAGCCTTTGTCTAGCAAATCTTTAAGTTGCGCCTTCAACTCCTTTAACTTGGCCGGAGCCATTCTATAAGGAGGAATAGAGATAGGGTTTGTTGCTGGTAGCAAATCAATACCGAAATCAATTTCCCGTTCGGGAGGAATGCCAGAAAGGTCATCAGGAAAGACCTCCGTAAATTCACTCACCACGGGGACCGACTCAATAGGAGGAACTTCGGAATCCACTTCTTGGACTCTCACAATATGATAAAGACACCCCTTTGAGATCATTTTACACGCTTTTAGACATGATATGAAACGACCTCTAGGAAGAGAATTTCCACCCTTCCACTCAAAAATGGGTTCATTTGGGAAACTAAACCTCACAACTCTAGTTCTACAATCAATAAAAGCGAAACTAGCATGCAACCAATCCATACCTAAAATGATATCAAAATCAAGCATGTCTAGTTCAACTAGATCAACATGAGAAACTCTATGGGGTATAGAAATAGGATAATTTCGATAGACTCTTTTTGCTACCACCGACTCACCCATCGGAGTAGACACTACAATTAGTTCATGCAAAACATCGGGTAAAGTACTAAACTTCTTAGCTACTAAGGGAGTAACGAAAGACAAAGTAGCACCCGGATCAAGCAATGCATATATATCAATAGCAAAGATTTGTAACATACCAGTTACCACATCAGGAGAGGCCTCTTGGTCATCCCTCAAGCGAAGAGCATAGAAACGGTTTTTCTTAGGAGCCTCACTTGCTTGCTTTTGCACATTCCTTTCTCGGTTCCTTATGTTAGGGCAGTCCCTAGCCTTGTGATCACTCTTACCACTACTAAAGCAATTCCCCGTTCCGATCCAGCATTCACCATAATGTTCCTTCCCACACTTAGCACAAGTAGGCTTCTCATTAGATGAGTTTCCACCCTTTCCCTTAGCAACTTTTGGTCTAGGGGCTTTAGAATCCCTAGTCTTGGAAAATTTGGATGGAACTTGATTTGAGAACCTCTTCTTGAATCTAGTCTTGTCTTGATTTCCAAATCTATCTTTAGTAGTTCCACTCTCGGAAGACCTTGCCCTTCTTGAATCCTTATCCTTCCTTTTTGCTCTAGCCTCCTCAACTCTTTTTGCATGCACCATGATACGACCAATATTCATGTTATCAAGAAGCATAGCGGATTGACATTCTTCTTGCAAGTCATCTGCCACACCTGTCACGAATCGACTCATCTCATCTCTAGGATCGGAGACCAAGGAAGGAGCATATTTGGCCAATTGAATGAACTTCAAAGAGTACTCATGGACACTCATTACTCCTTGGCAGAGATTGATGAATTCCACCACCTTAGTTTCGCTCATCTCCCTAGGGAAGAACCGATCAAGGAAAGACCTTTTGAACAACTCCCAAGTCACTGGCCCACTTTGGAGTGGCCTATTGTCTTTCCATTGCACATGCCATGTCTGAGCCACATCCTTGAGTTGGTATGAGGCCAACTCAGCATTCTCACTAGGAGACAACCCCATAGCACACAAAATCTTATAAACCTCATCAATGAATTCTTGAGGGTCTTCATCAACCTTAGACCTATAGAAGATAGGAGGATTCATTCGGGTGAAGTCCCTAAGTCGGGAAGCCATAGTTTGCTCACGAACTCTAGGTGCCATATCCCTATTGGCTTGGGCAGTCATCGCTTGGGCTTGCACCGTTGCGGCTTGAGCTTGAGTAGTCATGGCTTGAGACATTTGAGCAATAATAGCCCTCATCTGAGCCTCTTTCATAGGTGGAGGGTCAACATGAACCTGATCATCAACAGCAATCTCTTCAAGAGGAGGAACTGGATCATCACGAGGAGGAATTCCCGCAGCAGCAGTCTCCTCCTCAAGTCTTCTGGCCGCATTCCTTCTAGTATTCATCTCCTATAACCAAAACACAAGGTTTAGGCGAAAACATATACGACGTATATTCTAGGGGCACGTTATGGATTTCCAACAATGAGAGTGATTCCTAAGCATCAAATAAGCTCCAATTCATAAGTGTGGCGCGCTTCACAATTATGAATACAAACCTACATAACGTGGTTGAGAGAGACGTTAACATCAAGGATATTCAACCTCATGGTCTGATACCAAGTTTGTCACATCCGGGTTTACCCCCTAGACGTAACCGGCGTCGTCGTCCTCTTTGAGGACTAAGACAAGCCCCTTAGCTTCTTCATAGCACTCATCGATTAAAAATGTGAAGGAATTTAAAACTTTTTAACTAAATCTACTCGGAGGTTTACATAGACCTCTACATACACGTAATCATATTTATATCAAGTATACATAGACTTGTTCATATACGAAGATTACATAGTCTTCTACTTTTATTTCATACACTTATACATTTAAGAAATAATAGTCATAAAAGCCGTCTCATCTCATAAACCATCTATCAAAGATAACAAATCTTGGGCATAGCCCTACATCAATACAAGAAGCCACATATAGGCTATATACAACATCGTCTCAAGGAATAACAGAGTCAATACAGAATTATAGTAACTAAGTAACATAGGAGTGAGATGTCGGCAACGCCCTCGGGAGAATGAGGACCTACCACTTGGATGGTAAGATATCCAAGTCTTCCTTTCCAGCAATTCGGAGCAAGTTCAACGACCCGAACCTAAAATGTTTGGGAAAAAGGGAAAGAAATGGGGTTAGTACTCCACATGTACTAAGTATGGAACCACATATAAACAATTACCAATCAACTATATTTAGAAAGGGACATTTAAGAAAAAGCATTATAAAACATCCATACAAGTGAAACGTAGTAAAGCAAAGCATACTAACTATAACCTTGATAGAGTCACAAGTGCAATGAACAAGTAAATTCCCATGTCTCTTACTCAATCAATTAACCCACCAAGACTACAATTAGTAATTAGCCTTACCAAACATACTCTCCTATTTCATAAAACATTCTTCTTCAACCAAGGACAACCACCTTATACTCATAAGCATGTTATTCAACGTACAAAGTCATTTACATTATATCATTACTTTACATACATAATATTGACCTCTCAAAGCTCCTATCAAGGCAAACTAGTACAAGGCTTAAGTAGAGTCCCATACCCCTACCTAAGCTATAGCCAAACCCTTCAAGTTACTTCGATTAGTCTATATCTTATTCATTCATTTTAGTTTAGGGAATGCTTGCCTTAACCGACATAGACCACATGAGCTAATGTGGAATCCGGTGTCATGAAACCTTACACCGATGGAAGGTGGTCTACCGGCCAAGGTAGAACCTAACGTAAACGTAGC
Source organism: Solanum sitiens (assembly GCA_016801875.1). Classification (NCBI taxonomy): domain Eukaryota; kingdom Viridiplantae; phylum Streptophyta; class Magnoliopsida; order Solanales; family Solanaceae; genus Solanum; species Solanum sitiens. The sequence continues at coordinate 761,919 of JABWTJ010000327.1, forward strand.
TATCTAGGTGGATCCACTAGCTAGTATCCTATGGTGGCAACATAGTTCAAGAACTAAGAGGTAGTTATCCCTATTCATACCAATTGGTAACATGGGCCGCTCCTCATGGGAATCCCTTAAAGTGACATATCCCTTAAACATGGGAGTTATCATCATATGGGCAAATTTAGGATGAATCTTTCCTTTTAGACAAGTCATCACCTCCCGTTGTCAAGTTCACTCGGTGCTAAGCTAAGTCCCCATTTTAGAGAAGTCTTTAAACTTTATTACTCTTCTCAATTTAATTAGATAGAAGGGTCAATCCCTTGTATAATCATCATTATAGCTCAATAAGAATTGTATGAGAAAAGGTCCTTTTATTACAACTCAAATAGGTGAAGTTAGCCCTTACACATCTCGTCACAATAGGGCACATCTTTACGTAACAACTTCCCTATATCATGTTCTCCAAGGAAACCTCACAACCAACCTAAGCATTTCAATTCAATCATCATACCAACCTATCACCTTAATCAAGGTATACTTCAATGCAACCTTACCACTTGATGACAAATAATTCACAATTTGAAGTAAGGATTAGGATAATCAAGACTTACCAATACTCCTCCATAGTTCACCAATAGAGGGTCTTACCATCAACCCATAGATCAACCCAATTTGGGTCATCACACCAACGAAATTCAACAATCAATCATAAGAACTAATTTAGGAGAAGCACTATACCACAATGCAATACTAAACCAAAGCTTGGTAACATGATATCAAAGTCTATCTTCTTACCCTAGATTCAATACTTCAAGAAATAGGCATGAAGAACTTCAATTCATTACAATAGATTCATAATTAATGCAATAACAATCATTAAAGACCTTTTAACTAATAATGATGTCAATTACATCAAACCCAACCTAATCCATATCAATTTCATACCTAGGGTTAAGGGTTAGGGTCATCACCCACAATCTAGACCAAACTTCATCAAGTCATCATAATCAAGTTACAATACATGATAATCTATTCATTATAACCCAAAGGATACATAATTAACTCAGTTCATATAACCAAATTCGAAATTGGATGAAACCCATATGAAACTCAACTTTTGGAAAATCTTTGAAGGAGCCCTTTGAAGAAAGAATCTCAAAGGTGAATTAGATCCCATACCTTAAGATTTGATGACGTTTTGATGGTGAATTTTGGTGCTAAATCATCCCCCAATGATCTCCCCAAGTTGTTCTCCAATGGAGTCTTCCAATAGAGAGAGACAGTAGAGAGAAGGAAGAGAGTTTTGTTTTGGGAATAATGATTAGGCTAATGAGGGTTGGGGTATTTATAGTGGGGTCTTAAGTCACTTAATTAGTCTTCCCTTAATCCCCTAATTACCCCCAAGACACTTAATAAAATAATTAACTAAAACTTAAATCCCTGAAAACACTACAGGCCCTCCCCGACGGCTCCCCGACGACGGGCCGTCGTGGGCGTGACGGACAGGACCCCTCCGTCCTGCACATCCGTCGCACTAGTCAAAGACTGTGCAGGCGGAGGCTTTCTTCCCAGCAGCTAAGGCTAGCATGACGGTGGCCTCAACGCCCCGTCGCGCCTGTGACGCCCTGTCATGGGGTGCGTCGTACCCTACTGTCTCAAGGGTCCTCCTCGAGGGCCCTTAGTTGATCATCGGGGAGTCGTACCCTGATTTTTCCAAGATGAAACCATACCACACTATGTGTTACACCTATCGTTACAAACTTTTACTAAATTCCGACTCTTTAACTTGGTTAAACTAAAAGGACACTTTAGCCCTCTTATGCAACAACTTACCAGACGTTATGAATGTTTTGGTTCCAAAACACTTCAACGACTCCTTATACGCCTAATTTGGCTAGTAATAATGGTTTAGACCTTAAGGAGACTATTTAAGTCTTATAACATGACCTTGGGATTTCAAAATGTTACATAAATGTATAATTGCCAAAATGGCACCAATACAGTGTCTGAAATAAAAATGCAAACAAACACTAGTGGAACATGCTCCACTAGCTAAAGCCTATATCTAAGCTAGATAGTAACAGTATACATCCTTGAAAGCATGAGGGCCTACCAAGTCCGGATGAAAGCTCCACGTCCGGACAGCTGCAACGTCAACCTGTACGCACTAGCATCCACCTGTGCCTGCACCTAAAATTGTAGAGTTGTATAGGGTTAGTACACACTTGTACTAAGTATGGGTATATGCAAGCACACACCAAGGACATGCATGAGAAAGTATAGCTCTTTCCTAACAACATGATTATGGAAAGTCAAGTAAGTGGACTTGCCAAATTGGGATTAGGAAAGTTAGTAAACTTTCTAAATTTGGATTAGGAAAGTCAGTGAGCTTTCCAAATTTGGATTAGGAAGGTTATGCCATGAGAGTAACATGCATCATCATACTTATCATATTGCACACAACACATAACATCTTACACATAGCACATATCATATAGCATACAACACATAACATCTTTTATAACATTCATTCATATGCCATCAGACCTTGGAATCATGGACTTGGCATCAAGACTTTCCAAAATGAGGGCTCAACATATGGGACCTCAACTAGGGAGTCTTCATTAGCAAACACAGAGTCTGCTTCATTCATTCATACGTACTTTATTTCATTTCGTTCATAGGCTAGTGTGAACACCAGCTATACCTAGGATGTAGGTTAAGACTTTCATCAGGTTTGCTGTGCAATGATCAAGAATAACCTAGTGTCGTTACTTGAGTCTAGCTCACCTCTTGATTATCCTAACTTAACAACATTGGTATCATTCATTTTATTTATGTGCATCATTTGAGGCTGGCCTCATTCATTCATTGGGAACTTTAACTTTAACCGACTTAGATCATGTGAGCATCATGAAATCCAGTGTCTCCCCCACACCGAAAAGAGGTGGAATCATCGGCCAAAGTGACCCAAAATATGCTAGCGTACATGGGAATTTAACCCCGCCAGATCCCTATATTGGCAGTATAGGTTCGAAGACTAGGAGATATAAGGAGACCCATACCCAGCAAGCCGGACAGTCTCATCTCCTGAGAGTTACGTGAACCTCCGCCCTTCCCAAAAGAAGGCATCACCGCTCATAGCTAGTCTATCGGTGCTCAGTATAAAGTTCCATTACATTCAACTCATACGTCATGGAAGCTGGCTTCTAGTATGAGGACATCATAGCTCAATAGATGATTTCTCATCTCATCATTAGTATTAAGTGTGTTAATCTCAATACTCTTATTAGAGTGTTCATAGAGACTGGTCTCTTCATTAACTTTACACTCTCATAGGTGAGTACGTTTTGGTAACAATTACTTAGGCTCATTTGAGATTATTCTCATCTTTTACATTAGCCTTATATCATGTTGTCACCACATTCATTAACATTAGCACAATTGCTCTTCATAATTACTCACCCCATTTTACGTGAATGTTCATTTCATCATATGCCAATATACTTGGCCATTTGTGTGTTTCACTCTCTTACTTAACCCTTCTAGGGTTTCGTCATTTCATTAATAATAATCATTTCATCGTATGCCAATGCACTTGGCCATTTAGTGTGTTTTACACTCGTACTTAACCCATTCTAGGGTTACTTCATTTCATTACATACATCTTAGGTTCACTTATTTTTAAACGTATGCTAGACTTATGGGTCTATACATACAAGCCATGAGGCTTCATTCATAGTTCGTTAAGTGACTCATATCTTCTTAAGATTATGTAGTACAAGACTTATGTATCTTGTATATATGCCAAGATCTCGATTTTGATCTAAGTAGGTGGCATTATTCTTGAACATTTAATTCACGTATGACTTATGTATCAATACGGGAATTTGGGCAAGGGAACCCAAGTTCGAACCACTTGGACAATACTTACATTTTTCCTTGACTTTATTTTTTAGTCTTCATGACATTGGGACCCTAGATCGAGCCCCAACATCAACATTCTATCTTTATTTTTCTCCTTGGGTTTTCCCTTTATTTAGCCGAAGGGTTGTGGGATCGAACCCCCACAACCCCTTTTATTTTTCATTTAAAATTTTGTTGTCCCATTTCGCCTAGACCAAGAGGTTGTGGGATCAAACCCCCACAACCTCTTTTTATTTTAGTCTTTATTTCGCTGGAATTGGGAGGTTTTGGGTTCGAACCCCCACAGCCTCCTTATTTTATTTTTAATTTCGCTAGGGGCTGTGAGGTTGTGGGTTTGAACCACCACAACCTCCTTATTTTTATTTTTAATTAAAATTTACTTAGCTAGGCGTTTGGCAGTGAGGTTGTGGGATCGATCCCCCACAACCTCACTTTATTTTCTTATTTAATTGTTCCTTCTCCTTTCCAGCCTTGAGGTCGTGGGTTCGATTCCCACGCCTCACATTTTCTTTTCTTTAATTTTCTTCTTTCATTCACTGCCTGGAGGTCGTGGGTTCGATTCCCAAGCCTCCCATTTATTTATTTATATTGTTGCTCTCTCCTTTCCCAACCAGTAGACCCCAGTTCGAATCCCCCCAACCCCATTTCATTACTTCTTGCGAGATTAAGGTTCTACACGGGTGAGGTCACAGGTTCGAATCCTGGTGGCCTCACCCCTTTAAATTAATTTAATTTTCCAGATTTCCCTTCTATATTTTAGCCTAAACTAAACTTATATTCTTGGCTGTACACTTAATCATTTTCTTAACTTATTTTCATCAATATTTCCACTTGAAAACTTGGGAAGATTCATGGATCGTTTAACACTTTTTGGGTGTATTTCATGGATTCATTTAGCCAAACTATTGACACTCAAATCAGACCCACTTCCATTTTAATGAACATCACGATTTACATAGGTTTATACACGTAAAATGACAACCAAAACATCATCAACTTGAGGCCTAAATGGAAACCTCATTCACAGTACATTCACAGTAACCTTTTCGCACATACACACACTTGCACAAACTTTCGAATACATGGTTGTCTTTCCTACGATTTCAAGTATACAATCAGAATCATGTTCATCACAAAATCTTAACATACCTAAATCTACCAGCAATCATACCCAACATATGATTCATTGGGAGCTAGTGACAGGGGCATGCAAAAGGGGAAACAATCCTAGTTTTCGAATGAACAATATGAACCTTAAAGGGTCTCTTGGGAAAGGGACCAAGAGAGAAGAAAACCCATACCTTATTTTGACGTTCAAAACTTGAAGTTGCTGCCCAAAAACTCCACTCAAGAACTCGTCTAAGCCTCCTCAATATCAACTCCACTCGAATGATAACCTCCCTTAGCCTAGTGTGCGACTAACGTTTGTTTTTTTGTGATTTCGTGTGAGTGCTTCAAGTGTGAAGAACTTGGTTTATTTTTCTGCTTTTGTATCTTATTTTGGCAGAGAAATGTCGTGTGAAAGAATGGGAGAGGTTGAGCGTGAGAGTTGAGAGATAGACATGAGAGAGTGGGAGTTATATTAGGCTTAGGAGTCTAGTTTAGGACTTAGTCAAATAAGGTTTAGTTAATTAATAAAAATCTGATTTTTATTTTATTTTAAATCAGCTAATGAATAATAATAATTAATTAATTACATTAATTCAATAGCTTAAATAAAAATCACATAAATTCATTGCTTCCACCTAGGTTCGAACCCGGGTGGAGCAAGACTTAACTTCAAGAGCTCAATTTCGGCTCTCTCTCCCCAATTTGCCCCTCCAACTTATTAAATAAATAATTAATTATATATATTTAGGGTAATTATGATATTATTCTTAGCCTGGTAAAAGACCATTTTACCCCTAGACCCTCAAAACTTAAGCTTTCCTCTTTTTAAGTCCGGTAAAGACTCCTTCGAGTAAATCTTCGTATTCGAGAGCGCTACATGGTTGGTCCCAACCTTTCCAAGCTCAACTAACTCCCCAAGTTAGTTGGATTGGCTGTAGCAAGGGTTCCTAGGTCTGGTTCTACGCGCATTAATCCGTGTGAACCCTGGTCTAATCGTAGGCATTCTTGACACATTAAGCATTTCTTATCTTATTCGTTTTTAGGGTTGTTACATTATCTCCCCCTTAGGAACATTCGTCCCCGAATGACACTACTACTATATAGCGTAATGCCAATCAGATCATAACATAATCACTATGCATAGTTAAGCAATAGTAACAAAATATGGAGAGATAAGGAAACTTAGACTTAAGAGTAAGAAGTCTAACCTCAAGAGCTGAAAAGATGAGGGTAACGGGATCTCATGTCGGCCTCGGCCTCCCACGTAGCACCCTCAACAAGATGATTTCTCCACAATACCTTCACTGTGGCAGTCTCCTTGTTCCTCAGCAGCTTGATCTGTCTGTCTAAGATCTCAACAGGTACCTCTTCATAGGACAAGTCTTCATCGACCCCCAAACCTTCCACAGGTAGAATCGATGCTGGATCACCTAGGCACTTCTTTAACATGGATACATGAAAGACTGGATGGACAGAAGCTAGCTCCGCAGGCAATGCCAACTCATAGGCCACCTCACCCACACGCTGTAGGATCTCATATGGTCCAACATACCTCGGACTCAACTTCCCCTTCCTGCCAAACCATATCACCCCCTACATAGGTGATATCTTCAGATAGACCTGGTCACCAACATCAAACTCTAAGGGTCATTTTCTATTATCTGCATATGACTTCTGCCGACTATAAGCAGTAGCCAACCTGTCCCTAATCACTCTGACCTTCTCTAACGCCTCATGAATGATCTCTGGACCCAAAATGGATGACTCTTCAACCTCGAACCACCCAACTGGAGATCTACACCTCCTACCATACAGTGCCTCAAACGGTGCCATCCCAATGCTGGAGTGATAGCTATTATTATACGAGAACTCTATCAAAGGCAGATGGTCATCCCAGCTACCCCCGAAGTCAATCACACACGCTCTCAACATGTCCTCCAATGTATGAATGGTGCGCTCTGCCTGCCCATCAATCTGAGGATGAAAGGCAGTACTAAGCTTTACCTGCGTGCCCAAGCTCTTTTGGAAAGATCTCCAGAAATGTGAAGTAAACTGAGCTCCTCTATCTGAAATGATAGACAAAGGAATTCCATGCTATCTCACAATCTCATCAATGTAGAGTCTCACATAATCCTCGGCTCTATAAGTAGACTTCACAGGGATAAAGTGGGCAGACTTAGTCAATCTGTCCACAATAAACCATATAGAGTCATGCTGCCTCCTAGTCCACGGAAGACCAACCACGAAGTCCATATTAATGGCCTCCCACTTCCAAGTCGGAACCTCAATAATCTGAGTCAGACCGCCAGGCTTAAGATGTTCTGCCTTAACCTGCTGACAATTAGGACACTTGGCCACATATTCTGCAATGTCCTTCTTCATGCCATCCCACCAATAAATCTACTTAAGATCATGATACATCTTGGTGGAACCTGGATGTATGGAATATCTGGAACCATGGGCCTCTGCAACAATCCTGGTCCGCAAATCATCCACATCTGGTACATACAGCCTGTCATGATACCTAAGTATGCCATTACCTCCCAAAGCGAAAGACTCATTCATCTTTATCAACACTGAGTCCTTCAGCTCCATCAACACAGGATCTAGATGCTGACCCTACTTGACTTCAACTACCAAGGATGATTCAAAACTAGGATGAACTGAAACACCCCCACTAGTAGAGTCAACCAATCGCACACCCAGTCTGGCCAGTCTGTGTACATCTTTCACCAACTCATTCTTCTCATCCTCAACGTGGCCTGTACTTCCCATGCTCATCTGCTCAAAGCATCAACTACAACATTGGCCTTACCTGGATAGTAGTGAACATTACTGTTATAATCCTTCAACAACTCCAACCATCTCCGTTGACGTAGATTCAACTCCCTCTGTGTGAACACGTACTGGAGACTCTTGTGGTCTGTGAATACATCCACATTAACTCCATACAAGTAGTGCCTCCACAGCTTCAGTGCAAACACCACAGCTGCCAACTCCAGGTCATGAGTGGGATAATTCTTCTCATGAACCTTGAGCTGTCTGGACGTATAGGCTATCACCTTACCAACCTGCATAAGAACACAACCCAAACCAACCCTAGATGTATCACAGTAAACAGTGTAATTCTCACCACACTTAGGCAAAGTAAGCACCGGGGCTGAAGTGAGTCTGTCCTTGAGCTCCTGGAAACTCTTCTCACAAGTCTCCGTCCATTCAAACTTGGATTTCTTCTTAGTCAAAGCTGTCAATGGGGCAGCAATGGAAGAAAAGCCCTCCACAAACCTGCGGTAGTAACCAACCAATCCCAGAAAGCTACGGATGTCAGTGGGAGTAAGAGGTTTTGGCCAGTTCTTCACAGCCTCAGTCCTCCTGGAATCCACCTCCACGCCCTGATCGGATACACCATAACCCAGGAAGGTCACTGATCTAAGCCAAAATTCACACTTGCTGAATTTGGCATACAACTGATGTTGTCTAAGTACCTGCAAGGTTAGTCTCAAATGCTGTTCATGCTCTTCCTTGGTCCTAGAGTAGATGAGAATGTCATCAATGAATACTATGACGAAAGAGTCAAGGTATTCATGGAAGACTCGGTTCATGAGGTCCATAAATGCAAGAGGTGCATTCGTAAGACCAAATGACATGACTAAGAACTCATAATGACCATAACGGGTACAAAAGGCTGTCTTTGGGATATCTCCATCCCTAAACCTAAGCTGATGATACCCTGAACGAAGATCAATCTTAGAGAAGAAACTAGACCCTTGGAGCTGATCGAATAAATCATCTATTCTGGGAAGTGGATACTTATTCTTTATAGTGACTTTGTTGAGCTGTCGATAATCGATACACATTCTAAGGGTTCCATCTTTCTTTTTCACAAACAACACTGGAGCGCCCCAAGGGGATATGCTCGGCTGAATCAAACCCTTGTCAGTGAGATCTTTTAACTGCAGCTTCAACTCTTTGAGTTCAGCTGGAGCTATTCTGTAAGGAGGAATTGAAATTGGTTTAGTATCGGGTTCTAAGTCGATACCAAAATCAATCTCTCGAGGGGGAGGGACTCCAGGCAAATCATCAGGAAATACATTTAGGAACTCATTCACTACAGGCACTGAGTCTATGGAAGAAATGTCATGATCTAAATCATTAACACTCACAAGATGACACAATAACCCCTTGGATATCATTTTATTGGCCTTAAGGTTCGAAACCAAGAGATTAGGACGACTCGAGTTGTACCCCTCCCAGACTAGCTCCTCTTCATCAGGGAAACAAAATCTCACCACTCTACTACGACAGTCCAAACAAGCATAACAACTGTGAAGCCAGTCCATGCCAAGAATAACATCAAAATCATGCATGGGTAACTATAGGATCATGCAGAACTTCAGGCAATATCTCAAAAGTGAGAGCAATCAAAGGAGTTACAAAGGAAAGCGTAGACCCTGGATCAAGTAAAGCATAAACAGAAGTTGAGAATACTTGCAGCATACCTGTGACCACATCAGCAGACTTCTCCTGATCCTCCCTGCCCTTCAGGGCATAGAACCTGTTCCTCTTAGGAGGTTCGGCTGCTGCTGCGCCCTGTGGATTAGGCCTAGGCTGAGCATTACCTCCAGCCTGACCTCTGTTCTGTGGGCAGTCTCTAACCATGTGCCCACTCTTACCGCAACCGAAGCAGGCATTAGTGCCATGTCTGCACTCTCCACTGTGAGCACGGCCACACTTAGCACAGTTCTTTTTGGGACGCTGCATCTCACCTCCATTGCCCTTCTTGGGCTCAGGTCTGCCTCCTGTAGGTGCTGTACTCCTCTGAGAATTAGAGTTCCCAGAAATCTGTTGCCCCTTCTTGAACCTGGGCTGCTCACGGACGCCAAAATTGTTTCTGTGGCCTCCATGGCTGGGACCTGCCTGATCTTGAGGCTTAGGCCTCCTAGCATCACGAATACCCTTCTTTTTGCAGCTTTCCTCTACCTGCTGGACATGCACCATCAACCTGGAGAGGTCCATATTATCATGGAGCATCGCAGACCGACACTCTTCCTCCAGATCTTCATTGATTCCTGTGAGGAACCTGCTCATCTCATCCCTGCTGTTAGATACAAGGGAAATAGCATACCTGGATAATTTAACAAACTTTAGTACTCATCTTATCCTTGCTGTTAGATACTAAGAAAAGTAGCGTACTTGGATAGTTTAACAAACTTTAGGGAATACTCCCTGACTGTCGTAGATCCCTGCTTAAGGTTGATAAACTCCTCAACCTTTGCCTCCTTTATCTCCCTGGGAAAGAATCTCTCCAGGAAGGCTGTCTTAAACAGCTCCCAAGTGACTGGAACTCTGCCCAAAGCTCGGCTATCCTGCCACATCTTACACCAAGTCTGTGCAACAACCTTGAGCTGATAGAAAGCCAGCTCAGCCTTCTCAGTATCTATGGCCCCCATAGACACCAGAATCTTATGCACCTCGTCCACAAACTCCTGGGGATCCTCTGAAGTCTTGGACCCTGTGGAAATAGAAGGATTCATCCTCGTGAAATCTCTCAGCCTGTCAGCCATGCTACGAACCGATGGGTTCTCCCTCTGAACATTCTGCCGGTTGACCTGGTCAGTCATGTCCTGAGCCTACATAGTGATGGCCTACGCCATCAGAGCCAGAGATGGCCGCACCTCCGCATCAGTCAACCCAGCTGGGTTAACCGGCATAGCCACTCCTTCAGCTGGAGCTTGGGGTGGAACCTGATTGCCCCCAACAGCTGCTCCTCCTCTCCTCTGACCAACGTTCCTCCTCATATTCATTCTTTGAAAAGAATAAGAATTGATGTTAGACACTCTCATAACACCAAGAAATCATACATTAGGAAAAGCACGATAAGATCAGAAGAAGGGAAATTTTCCTACGCATCATGCAGTCTCTAATTCAGGATAGTGGTGCACTTCACTACCATGACTTAGAAACTACTCAATATGGTTGATGTGAACTCATTATTCTCGGAACTTAACCTAGTGCTTTGATAACAACTTTGTCACGACTGGAATCTAGACCCCAGATGAGACCGGCGTCGTTGACCTCTCAGAGGTCGCAGACAAGCCTACTTACGTCATTCTCACTTCATCTAGGTTAATTTTAGCTGAAAATTTGAACATTTTGTTTTCTTATTTCATGCTAAACATTTTAAACTTAACATCATGGGCGTTCACAAATCAACCATCTAATATAGAGATAATCAAATGAAAGAAACAGTGCAATACTGTAATAAATGTATAATTGCCAAAATGGCACCAATACAATGTCATAAATAAAAATGGAAAGAAACACTAGTGGAACATGCTCCACTAGCTAAAGCCTATATCTAAGCTAGATAGTAACGGTAGACATCCTTGAAAGCATGAGGGCCTACCAAGTCCGGATGAAAGCTCCACGTCTAGACAGCTGCAACGTCAGCCTGTACGCTTTAGCGTCCACCTGTGCCTGCACCTAAAATTGTAGAGTTGTATAGGGTTAGTACACACTTGTACTAAGTATGGGTATATGCAAGCACACACCAAGGACATGCATGAGAAAGGATAGCTCTTTCCTAACAACATGATTATGGAAAGTCAAGTCAGTGGACTTGCCAAATTGGGATTAGGAAAGTTAGTGAACTTTCGAAATTTGGATTAGGAAAGTCAGTGAGCTTTCCAAATTTGGATTAGGAAAGTCATGCCATGAGAGTAACATGCATCATCATACTTATCATATTGCACACAGCACATAACATCTTACACATAGTACATATCATATAGTATACAACACATAACATCTTTTATAACATTCATTCATATGCCATGAGACCTTGGAATCATGGACTTGGCATCAAGACTTTCCAAAATAAGGGCTCAATATATGGGACCTCAACTAGGGAGTCTTCATTAGCAAACACAAAGTCTGCTTCATTCATTCATACGTACTTTATTTCATTTCGTTCATAGGCTAGTGTGAACACCAGCTATACCTAGGATGTAGTTTAAGACTTTTATCGGGTTTGCTGTGCAATGATCAAGAATAACCTAGTGTCATTACTTGAGTCTAGCTCACCTCTTGATTATCCTAACCTAACACCTTTGGTATCATTCATTTCATTATGTGCATCATTTGAGTCTGGCCTCATTCATTCATTGGGAACTTTAACTTTAACCGACATAGATCATGTGAGCACCATGAAATCCTGTGTCTCCCCCATACCAAAAAGAGGTGGAATTATCGGCCAAAGTAACCCAAAACATGCTAGCGTACATGGGAATTTAACCCCGCCAGATCCCTATATTGGCAGCATAGGTTCGAAGACTAGGAGATATAAGGAGACCCATACCCGGCAAACCGGACAGTCTCATCTCATGAGAGTTACATGAACCTCCGCCCTACCCGAAAGAAGGCATCACTGCTCATAGCTAGTCTATCGGTGCTCAGTATAAAGTTCCATTACATTCAACTCATACGTCATGGAAGCTGGCTTTTAGTATGAGGACATCATAGCTCAATAGATGATTTCTCATCTCATCATTAGTATTAAGTCTGTTAATCTCAATACTTTCATTAGAGTGTTCATAGAGACTGGTCTCTTCATTAACTTTACACTCTCATAGGTGAGTACGTTTTGGTAACAATTACTTAGGCTCATTTGATATTATTCTCATCTTTTACATTAGCCTCATATCATGTTGTCACCACATTCATTAACATTAGCACAATTGCTCTTCATAATTACTCACCCCATTTTACGTGAATGTTCATTTTATCATATGCCAATATACTTGGCCATTTGTGTGTTTCACACTCTTACTTAACCCTTCTAGGGTTTCGTCATTTCATTACATAATAATTATTTCATCGTATGCCAATGCACTTGGCCATTTAGTGTGTTTTACACTCGTACTTAACCCATTCTAGGGTTACTTCATTTCATTACATACAACTTAGGTTCACTTATTTTTAAACGTATGCTAGACTTGTGTGTCTATACATACAAGCCATGAGGCTTCATTCATAGTTCGTTAAGTGACTCATATCTTCTTAAGATTATGTAGTACAAGACTTATGTATCTTGTATATATGCCAAGATCTCGATTTCGATCTAAGTAGGTGGCATTATTCTTGAACAATTAATTCACGTATGGCTTATGTATCAATACGGGAATTTGGGCAAGGGAACCCAAGTTCGAACCACTTGGACAATACTTACATTTTTCCTTGACTTTATTTTTTAGTCTTCATGACATTGGGACCCTAGATCGAGCCCCAACATCAACATTCTATCTTTATTTTTCTCCTTGGGTTTTCCCTTTATTTAGCCGAAGGGTTGTGGGATCGAACCCCCACAACCCCTTTTATTTTTCATTTAAAATTTTGTTGTCCCATTTCGCCTACACCAAGAGGTTGTGGGATCGAACCCCCACAACCTCCTTATTTTATTTTTAATTTCGCTAGGGGCTGTGAGGTTGTGGGTTCGAACCCCCACAACCTCCTTATTTTTATTTTTAATTAAAATTTACTTAGCTAGGCGTTTGGCAGTGAGGTTGTGGGATCGATCCCCCACAGCCTCACTTTATTTTCTTATTTAATTCGCCCTTCTCCTTTCCAGCCTTGAGGTCGTGGGTTTGATTCCCACGCCTCACATTTTCTTTTCTTTAATTTTCTTCTTTCATTCACTGCCTGGAGGTCGTGGGTTCGATTCCCACGCCTCCCATTTATTTATTTATTTATATTGTTACTCTCTACTTTCCCAACCATTAGACCCAGTTTGAATCCCCCCAACCTCATTTCATTACTTCTTGCGAGATTAAGGTTCTACACGGGTGAGGTCACAGGTTCGAATCCTGGTGGCCTCACCCATTTAAATTATTTTATTTTCCAGATTTCCCTTCTATATTTTAGCCTAAACTAAACTTATATTCTTGGCTGTACACTTTATCATTTTCTTAACTTATTTTCATCAATATTTCCACTTGAAAACTTGGGAAGATTCATGGATCGTTTAACACTTTTTGGGTGTATTTCATGGATTCGTTTAGCCAAACTATTGACACTCAAATCAGCCCCACTTTCATTTTAATTAACTCACGATTTACATAGGTTTATACACGTAAAATGACAACCAAAACATCATCAAACTTGAAGCCTAAATGGAAACCTCATTCACAGTACATTCACAGTAACCTTTTCGCACATACACACACTTGCACAAACTTTCGAATACATGGTTGTCTTTCCTACGATTTCAAGTATACAATCAAAATCATGTTCATCATGAAATCATAACATACCTAAATCTACCAGCAATCATACCCAACCTACGATTCATTGGGAGCTAGTGACAGGGGCATGCAAAAGGGGAAACAATCCTAGTTTTCGAATGAACAATATGAACCTTAAAGGGTCTCTTGGGAAAGGGACCAAGAGATAAGAAAACCCATACCTTATTTTGACATTCAAAAATTGAAGTTGCTGCCCAAAAACTCCACTCAAAAACTCGTCTAAGCCTCCTCAATATCAACTCCACTCGAATGACAACCTCCCTTAGCTTAGTGTGCGATTAACATTTGTTTTCTTGTGATTTCGTGTGAGTGCTTCAAGTTTGAAGAACTTGGTTTATATTTCTGCTTTTGTATTTTATTTTGGCAGAGAAATGTCATGTGAAAGAATGGGAGAGATTGAGCGTGAGAGTTGAGAGATAGACATGAGAGAGTGAGAGTTATATTAGGCTTAGGAGTCTAGTTTAGGACTTAGTCAAATAAGGTTTAGTTAATTAATAAAAATCTGATTTTTATTTTATTTTAAATCAGCTAATGAATAATAATAATTAATTAATTACATTAATTCAATAGATTAAATAAAAATCACATAAATTCATTGCTTCCACCTAGGTTCGAACCCGGGTGGAGCAAGAATTAACTTCAAGAGCTCAATTTCAGCTCTCTCTCCCCAATTTGCCCCTCCACCTTATTAAATAAATAATTAAGACCCTCAAAACTTAATATTTCCACTTTTTAAGTCTGATAAAGACTCCTTCGAGTAAATCTTCGTATTCGAGAGCCCTACATGGTTGGTCCCAACCTTTCCAAGCTCAACTAACTCCCCAAGTTAGTTGGCTTGGATGTAGCAAGGGTTCCGAGGTCTGGTTCTACGCGCATCAATTCGTGTGAACCCTGGTCTAATCATAGGCATTCTTGACACATTAAGTATTTCTTATCTTATTCATTTTTAGGGTTGTTACAGTGTAGACTTGAGGAGTTTTGAAGGAATGTGATATACATATATAGTAAGAGTTGAAAGTTGTCTTTCATATGAGTATTGTTTCATGGTTGTCCTTGTGTGGATTGGAGTCTCTGTATAGGCTTACTCCTAAGAAGGCAAGGTAGTGTGTTTACCTTGTAAGGTAATTGTGAAGTATGCTAGTTAATGGGAGAACCCGTATGACTACCCTAAGAGTGGAAAAAGGGAGAAGGGATTTTATTCCATAAGTTGGGATTGTGTCTTGCTCTAAGGTTGACTTGGAGGGTTGCATGTACCCCTTAGTTTATAGGGAGAAGAAGAGAATTGATGTTGACCAACTTTAAAGAGGTTAGTTGACTTTTAAGATTGATCTTAAGTGTGGTCCTTTAAAGAGAGTTCTTAGATAATACCTAGGCATGGTTGATTGGAAAATTCTACCAAAAGTGATTATAAGGGTTGAAATGGTCTAGAAGTTATCTTTCTCTAATTTTGGAAGAGAACAAAGAGTTTTTACTGGCCAAATCTCTTATAAGTTCCCCTAAGAATTTACCTAGTGACGATGGTTACCCTAATTCGATAGAAAAGTGGTAGGGGATCTTAAGAGTTCCAACATTTATTTTATGCTTTGATTGAATCCGGGATTTCTATAGTTCTAAGTTTGAGGGGGATTCCCTAAAGACTATAGATGAACTATCTAAGGTGATGAATCTTGTAGGATTAAATCCGAAACTACTTACTTTTTTATGACTTGGTTGTAGAATTTGATGAAATTATGGAGTTACCCTTGGTATTCAAGGAGTATTTAAGGCATTATGTGCTTGGATAGTATAACCCAACTTGATTTTAGGAGTTCCCTTTTAGGTGATGGACTTGGAGAAATAGTGGTGCTTGAGTGGTACCTATTGATGTTGAATTGGTAATCTCCTCTATTTTTATGAAGGTAGGAGTGAAATACTCAATGGTGTAAAATTATATTATGTGAGGAGTATGGAGGTTTAGTCTTGACTTGCTTTGAACTTGGTATTTAAGGGCACGATGTGATGAAGATTTGATTAAGCTCACCCAAGTGGATGATAATGTGTCTAGATGGTAAGGTTTTGAGTGCCCTTAATGTTCCTACATTGAGCTTCCTTGAACTTCTCCATGTTGAAAATCACTTTGAGTGATGGATATGAAGTGGAGTGATTTAGACACTCATTTTGGATTACTTGAAATCCTCACCTAATAGAGTGTAGTAAACAAAATTACTGAGAAATGGTTCCTCCTTTAGAGTGATTTGGGTAATGTTTAAAAGGGTTTGCATAAATTTAATCCCAAGAGGGGTATGTTGTGCTTGATTAGAAGAGTTGTTAAGTTAAAGTCCTCTAGGATGAGATAAGTTGCTCTTAGATTGATTTACCCCAAGTGGGGGATGATGAGTTGAGTAGTAAGGTTGTTGATATCCCTATCTCTTCCTTCTATTCTTACTCAAGCTTCAGACCAAAGAGTTCCTAGTAGCTTGTTCATGTTTTAGAGTCTTGCATATGAGTATAAGTTGCATGTTCTCCATATGTTATGCACGCCCTAGATAACACTATGTTATGCATGTTTTGAAGGATCCTTATTACAAGAAAAGTTTTTTTAAAAATAAATTACATGTTTCTCATGTTGTCATGTATCCTAATATGGTAAATGCACATTTTACTTCATGAGATGGTTTGATGAACATGCTTGATTACACTATTCATGTGAGGGTATTTTGTCCCCACATTGAGATGTTAAGCTTTCTAAAAAACAGAAAAGATAAGTTCCCTTTTTTGAATATGTGTTTTGTGATTTGGAAAGTGTTAATATAAGCTCATTCTTGAGAAGTTGACGGTGTATCTAGCATATATTATTAATGTGTGCCTATGAATTGTAATAATTTCCCTAAATGATGCATGTTCATGAAAACTAGCGCTATGCAAGAAATTGAAATTTTGTGAAATAACTTCCTAATGTTGTGATGTGTTTGGTGTGATCTACAATTTTTACTTCATGAGGAAGGGAATATGAGCATGCTTTTGTTAGAAGTTGAAATTTTCTCCTGAAAATGAATTGATCTTCATGAAATTCTTGTATATGAACTTCATGATGATATGTGAGTATGTTAAGGAGAGGTAATTCCTCCTTGAACACAACTAAATATGGTCATGTCATGTATGTACTTGATGATATTATGTTTAAATGATAAAGATTGTGGTTGATCTACAATACACATGATTTATGTGCATTTAATATGAGTTACTTATTTGCCTCATGAGTTATAATGTTGATCATGCATATATGTGATTTTATGATTATTGTATTTTTATCCCTGTTGATGAGATGAAGGTTAATGATGATTTCATGATTAGGAGAAGGAAATTCCTCCTATGAACATGAGAAGTGTCTATGTGTTGGATGCATTATCAGTGAATGGATGAAGTCTCTACTTGCTTGTGTTGCATAGAGTGCATAATGGTATGAAGTTGGTGTTATTTGTAAGTTTGGTCCATTAATATTTTGATGCATTATGTTGTGTGTTGTGAGCTGCTAGTTGGGTCATGGCGTCCTTGAAAATTCCAGGTGTCATTCGAGGACGAATGTTCCCAAGTGGGGGATATTGTTATGATCCCTAAAATGAAATAGGATGAACTAGAGCCTCACATGAGTTTTACGAGTTAATAATTTGTTAATAAGGTGATAAACCACTTGTTATAGTTGGTTTAAAGAGGTTCGAGGTCAAACGTCAAAGGACGACCAAGACATTCGGGAAATAGCCTTTTGTGTGCTAGTGTGTCCTAGTGTGTTTGCCTTGTTTGGAAGTGTCGTTTGGAGTGTAAAATCAGTAGAGGTGACCCTAGTGAATTAATAATCATGTTTAGGGTCAATACGTCCGAGTACGGATCACCAAGGACCAACCTAAGGTTCCTTGAGGAGGGCCCAAACATTGGGAGAAGAAGTTGCCAAGGCAGCTTGTGGGCAGCAACTAGTGGGAGCCAGTCCGCGTCGCAAACTTGCTCCACCTAGGACCAAAAAGTTTGTCCACATCGAGAATGTTGTTGCGGACCTCTCTGTCCCAAAATTAATTTCAGAAAGTTCAGGGAACACCTCCGTGACGCAGACTTGTTCTCCGATGAAAACTCCGAAAATAAAAGTCAAGTTAGACTTAATTAAAAGGTCCAACTAGTGTAGGGGTGTTTTGGGTACTTTGGGAATTTATTGTAAACGATTATTCTACCCATTTTTGGGTATTTTAAGTGGGTTAAAACTCTTAAACATATAATTAGAATTCATTCTTCAAAATTAGACCCTTCCCTCCCAAATAGATTCTCTCTAGAACTCTATTATAGGCCAAGCTCAAGCTCAATCTAGGAGATGGGCTTTCAACTGATTTCTTCTTCAATTTAATGGGTCTTTAATAAATAAGGTATGGTAACTCTTGATCCTTGGATAACCTTTCATTCAAGGTGTTATATCAATGATTTTCCAAAGAGTTTCGATGATTAAATTTCCTAATTTCCAATCTAAATATGGGTTCATTGTCAAATGGTTTTCAAAGACATTGTAATGATAAATTAATGTTTGATCAATGTTTTTAAGATGTGTTGCAATGTAATTCCTTTAAGAACCCATTATCTCCTTAATTTCTCAATTTAACATATATAGTAGGTTTTGTGATCTTGATTGTATGTTAATGGAATTATGCTTAGATTGTGATGTATTGTTGAATGCTATTGTTATATTTAGCTATTGGTTATGAACTGTTGAGGATTTATATATGATTGATCATGTCTTGGAGTATTGGTAAGTTGACCTAACTTCTTGTCTATAGGATTGGAATTGATGTTGTATAGTTTGGTACACTTGTGGTGGAAGTGTTTACCTCTTGTCTATATATACATGTCGTGATCATGGACTTGAGGGCAATAAATGTAAAGTGAATTGTCATTATTATGAACATGAGTACGAAGGTGTGTCATGAAGGTTATGTATATATTCCTCAATGTTAGTATCATGATTAAAGTGTATTGATAACGTGAAGTATAATGTGAATGATGATGTTAGGGTAAGGTATGGTCTACATGCTTGATTATGATAAATACTATTGTAGAATGACCCTTACCTATATAACACTATATGAATGTGTGATCTTATACATGTTAGGAGTTGTCTGTTCAAATGTTGAAGGTGCTCTTGGCTTCTATGATGAAATGTGGGTGTGTGGTCTATAATCCCTAAATTCTCTTTATGTGAGTTGTTCATGACTTGGTGATATTGTAAATGTGTTGTGATCTTTTGAAGGGAGGTTCCTCATTAAAAATGTTGTTGCTATTTTGTGATCATGATGACCAATATATACACACACCCCATGCATAACTATAAGTATGATATGTTTATGGTGTTAATTGAAAGGATAATTCTCACATGCACCTCTATACCGTATTATGCATGAAAGGTATATGATTAATGAAGTATGAACATGTGTTGTCTAAAGGTGTTTATGTGAAAGGCTTTCTCGTATATGTACACACATGAATACACATGAATGTATGAATGAAGAATGCTAATGATAATCTAGTGAAAGACAGTCTCTTGAAAGGTTTCCTTAATTCTACTCTAAACTAGACTATGTTATGGATGTTATAATTATGTGAAAGGACATACTCACATGACGTTGGTTTTGATGAAAGTACATTCTCATCATATAACCTATGAGTTGTGTACATTTTATATAAGGGGTTAATCCCCTAAGGCCTATCTGATGAACTAATGTTGAATAAAGATTTAAAGGCTCTTCAAAAAAGGGAATTTAGTTTAGCACCTAGTGAAATTGACAATCAGAGGTGTTCCTTCACAAAGAAGGGAGGTTCACCAGATGTTCTAATGAGGTGGAAACTACAATGCGAATTAGAATAAAGAGGGTTTATAGTAACAACCTCTTAGTTCCTTAACTATGTGTCCTTATAGGAACCTTAGCAAGTGGATCCACCAAGATGCTATTATGATGTATATGCCCTACTTTGGCAAGTAGGACAACCTCTTTTAGGTGGGAAGGGTTAACACCGGATTCCATGTTTAGCTCACATAGTCTATGTCAGTTATGATGAAGTTTCCCGAATGTTATAATGAACAATGGAAGTAATACGATGAACACTAACTAGGACTACCTAAGAGATGTTATTTAGTGTAGGTAAGGGAGTGAGACTTTACCTATACATTAAATAAGAAGGTCTTGAAGGTAATTCTAGGGTGAGTTCTTTATATATCTATATATATATATATATCCTATGCATGACATTATGGTGTCAACATACTTCTTATAATGATATGCATGACGTTAGTCACATTTGATATACATGATTATGGTCTCACTTAGTATGAATGTTGTTGGCTTTACTTGTCATGATGATGTATGAGGTAAAGCGCAATTCTTGTGGTCTCCTTGTTTGTATTTGGTAGGTGTGAGCTTATGGATCTTCACATATACATTGCATTAATAGACTTAGATTGGGGCTATGAGTAAGGTCCTGTGAGGTATTGATAAAATGAACTCTAAATATGCAATGTTGACTATGGTTTCATTATGGTGATAATTATAGTATGGACTTGTATGTTGTCTTAAAAGGTGAATAAAGACTAAATGGATTATTACTATGATGTAGTAAATGAATAAGTTCTTATATGAAGTCTATTAAGTATGTGGGTCTTATATCTAAGGTTAAATGCATATGTTGTGACTTATTGAATGTGATGTACCTAGTCTAGGGTGACTTCATAGGAACACTTGGTGTGAATAACAATATGCGATTCTACTTGCACATTGCACTAGTGGGACTTTGGGTTATCTTCGGTGATGGTTCTTATGTGAAATTTATGTTGTATGATATGCTATGTCTTTATGAATGTATGTGCTTGAATTGATGAAAGTTGTATGAATGTTCACCCTTGATGATCTTAAGGTGATACTTTAGTATGAATTGTGGAATGAGACACTATTCATGCATTGTGCTAAGTATTACTTAAGGGTTGCTTTAGGTAAAAGATTTAAGGTAAAAGGGAAAGGTAATGTATTGGAGATATTCAACGTGTCTTAATGTGAATGATGATTTCATTTGTTATTGTGAATGGTATCCATGTCCAATATAATGTATGTGAACTATATTTTGCTTATTGTATCAAATGCTTATGAAGTTTCACTAAAAAGACATGATGCATGGTTTCTAACTAAATGTCCTCTTTAAAAGCATTTTTTTTCATGGTTATCATACTTTGTGCATTCTTGTACTAATACCGTTCTTCTTCATCTTTTTACACCAAGTGTAGGTGGTGACGACTAAAGGATCTTTCCTAGAATGAAGAGCTTGGATTACTATTCCCAAGTTTGAGCGTGTCCTTAATGATTCGAGGACCTTCATGCCAAGATTTATTTAAGTTCATGTAAAAGTATAGAAATGTTCTTTTGTATTGTAAGGGTCGTGTCCCTATTATATTAGAGTCGTGTCTAAGATGGCAAGACGAGACTTAGTGTCATAACTATGTACTAATGGTTTTCAAATGAAGTGACTTTTTAGTCTTATGTTATATTATGAAAAAAGTTTTAATTTCGCACTAATTTTATGACAATGCGTTGCATGAATGCTAAGGGCTTGTATAAGACCTCCGAAAGGTCAAGTACGCCGTGTTACGTCTAGGGGGTGATCTCCGGTCGTAACATTAGGTCTACCGTTTCAAGACATTAAGACATGAATCAAGATACATACATTATACAAGAATAGGATGCCGAAGCCTACGAAATCACTATATACAGTATGTAGAAAACAACCCTTCACATTCCATCATTTTCATTCGTTAGTGTCAAATTGAGAAATATCCTTTCAATACTAATACAAATACATTCAATACAAGATCACCTTAACTTCATTGAATTAACATTCACATAATTAAGACATGAACACCTCCACCTTACAAGTGGATCAAACACATTTTACTTCAACATGTACATTTAGCCATAACTTGCCTTCAAGGCCATGAATCTCAAATCATCAACACACCAACAATTTACCATAAAAATAATACATTGATAATGATACAATTCAATAACCCAAAGCAATATAGACATAACCCAATCATAATCTTTCATAATCAATAAACCCACTTCATAAAGGCATAACTTAGGAATTGAGAGAAATCATGGATTCATAGAGTATTTTCGTCATAAAATCATAAATTAAACACCAATACAATCATAATATGCCATTAGAAACCGTTTGAAATCGTTTGAGGAAAGAACCCATGAGATTGAGTAAAACTCTAGGTTTTTCATGAACGTTGAAAACTTTGAAAACTTCTCCGAAATTGACTCTAGGGTGAAAATAACCCTAGATGAAGGATATCCATACCTTTACTAAGATTCCCCAAGAAATTTGATGAAGAAACGACCTTGAATCCAAACCCTAGCTTTCACCTCTTCTTCTTCCTTGAGTTAGAGAGAGAAATATTGAGAGAGGAAGAACTTCTTTTGATTTTGATTTGAGTTTGTTAAAAAGTGACTTAATTGAAGGAATTTAAGTCTTATAAAGGTTCTGTAGTTTCTAAGAAAGGAATAGAATAATAAGGACTTAACTTAGGAAAAGAACTAAGGAACCTAAAGTTACTACTTAAAAATTTGGACCTTGCCCGTCTTAGTTCGCCCTTTGGATCCTTGGCCTCGCCAAATGCACTAGGCGACTCGCCAAGTGCACAGTTTGCACTAGGCGACTCGCCAAGTGCACAGTTTGCTCGCCCAATTTTCCAGTAGGCTTATAATTGGGGCAGCACATTAGGCGAAGGGGGGCCAATGGGCGACACACCAACCATATTGGCGAGCTACAACCTAGCTCGCCCTTTGGTCCAGTACTTAGGCCAAAGGGGCAGCCTACTAGGCGACCATAAGGGCATAAGGGCGACTCGTCAAACTCTTTGGGCGATCAAGCACCCGCATTGCTATACAATCCCTCTACAACATGGCTTCTTCCACTTTGTCTTGTTACCTTAGGCCCTCGCTTTCACCCTAGGCTTCCTCCTTGCTCTATTTAAGCTCTAAAATAGCCTATAAATCAAACTAAAGTCACAATAATTTACAAAATGAGGCTCTAGTTCAACCTATAGTTTTTTGAGTCGTTATATTATCCCCCACTTAGGAACATTCGTTCTCGAATGACACATTAAAACACTTTAAGGGAGAATGACTTGAGACTAGCAACCCAAAAGTCATGACACACACACACACACACACACACACACACACACACACACATATATATATATATATATATATATATATATATATATAAGTCACAAACCATAGGAGGAAACATCAACTTCACATTGATAAGCTCAATGCATGCAAGAAAGTAGGAACTACATATACAAACTCATTATGCATCAAAACTTCATCATTTATTATTTCATTGGAAGAACTACCTTCTCCATCTCATATCATTCTCAATACAACATCATAAGGAAATTATGCATTTTTCCCCTCAAATTCACATTTAAGCATGCTCAACAAGTCAACTCATCAAAAATTCAGGCAACTCATCATAGATGCACATCAACACGAGGAACTCAATCATGAAACTCATTTTATCATATAAACATAAATTCCATTATAAAATGCATAACATAAAGAGATCATGTAAATATATAATCATACAAGACGCCAATCATGAAACAAGCTACAAGGAACTCTAGGTCTCAAGCTTGAGTAAGAATAGAAAGAATAGATAAGGGAAAATAAACTCTCACAACCTTACTATTCATCATACTATCCCTCACTTTAGAGGGAAACCAACTAAGGTTAATCATAAAATCCATATAGGAATCTCAACACAACATTCAAAACTTTAAGAATTCATCACTTACAGGTGCTTTCATACGGATATACCTTGTCCTTGCTAGCTTGAAGAGCATATAAACCATTGTTCTTTGGAGCATCAAGATTCGGGCCACTAAGAGAAGCTTTCTTGGTCTCCCCTCCCCAAGCCGTAAGAGTAGAATAATCTTTCACTTTGTGTAACATTTTGAAAATCCAAGACGTGTCCTAGAGCCTACCATAAGTGTCATAAGGTCTAGACACTGTTTTAAGTTTCATTTTAATAAATATAAGTCATTTAGTAAGTCTAGAAACCAAAACGTCCAAGAACATCCATGACATTCGGAAACTAGTTCAAGGAGGTACTAGTGTGCCTTAGCCTATTTGACTAGCTTTAGAAGTTGGAAAATGATGAAAATTGGTGGAAGGGTGTCTAACATGTGTTTAAGATAATTCATGGTCGAAACGTCCGGGTACGACTCCCCAATTACCAACCAAGGGCCCTTGAGGAGGACCCTTGCATGTTGGAGTCAAACACTGCCTGTGCAGTGTGCACCCCTGATAAGGCATCGACGTGGCGTGTGTTGATCGACGTGGCATGTGTTGATCGACGTGGCGTGTGTTGATCGACAGGGCATCGATGCCATCCATTGACCAACACTTAGCCAAATAATTGGAGGGCCTCATTTGCACAGTCTTTGACAAAGACGACGGATGTGCAGCACGGAAGGGGAACTGGTCGTCGACTCACAGATGGACCATTGGTCGAGGTCTCGTCTGTGAAGGTCCAATTTTCTGCACGTTTTGACTAAGTTCTAATTAATTAATTAAGGGGTTAGGTCATTATTTAGGGGATTAAGAGAGCCTAATTAAGTTAAATAACACCCCATATATAGACCCCAACCCTATTAGACTAATATTTACAAAACAAAACTCTCTTCCTTCTCTCTTCTTTCTCTCTCTAGTGAAGAACTCCATTGAAGACCAAGCTAGGGTAGGGTTTTAGGGGATTTAAATGGAAGAATTTACCATAAATTCTTCATCAAACATTAAGGTATGGGATCTAATTCACCTTTGGGACTCCTTTCCCCAAAGGGTTCCTTCAAAGTATTTTCAAAAGTTGAGTTTTCATGTGGGTCTTTCCCAATCTCGAAATTGATGTGATGAATTGAGTTGTTCGTCATTTGTTTTGGATATATTGAATAGATTAATATGTATTCTAACTTAATTATGATATATCTTGATGGTTTGGTCTAGTTTGTAGAAGATGACCTTCACCCCTTAACCCTAGGTTATGATCTTGATATGAATTAGGTTATATTGGTTCAATTGACTTGGTTATTGGTTGAATTACTACTAGATGATGTTGTTATACTAATCATGAATGAATTAGGGTGAATTGTAGTCTTTCATGCTAGTTCTTGAGAAGTGATCTAGGCTATGAAGTATGTTGTGAATTGACCTAAGTATCTTGTCTTAAGCTATGAACTAGTGATGAATTATGATGTAGTGATTTAATTATCCTTGTTATTATGTTGGTTATTGTTTTACGAAGAGACTATATCCTAATTGGGTTGAATTAAGGGTTGATGGTAAGACATTGATGATGGATTATGAAGGAGACTTGGTAAGTCTAATGATCCCTATTCTTTACTTCAAATTATGGTTAATTGTGATTCAGTCATGATGTTGTGTTGGAGTATGCCTTGTATTAGGATTGATAGGGTTGTATGATATTATATTGAAATGTGACTATGGTTGTGATATTGATTAGGATGTAAATGTTATAAGGATGGTGATGACTACCAATGTGCCTTATCATGAATGAATATGTAAATGTGCTAACCTCACTTATATGAATTGTAATGAAAGGACTATACTCATGCAATTCTTATTGAGCTATGATGATGATGATTATACAAGGGATAGACCCTATGACCTAAACTAAGCTATGATTGTTAATAAATGTTTAACGACATTTCAAAAAGAGACTCTAGCTTAGAACCGAGTGATCTTGTATGTGAGGGGGTGACACTTTCCCAAATAGGAAAAGTAGGGTTCACTACGGTCTTCACGGGGTGGATAGCCTCATGACCTAAATAGGGTGTAGAGTGATGTTTCCAAGACAACCCCAAGTTCCTTAAACTAGTTTTCCACCATAGGAATACTAGCTAGTGGATCCACCTAGATGCTATGTTCATGTTAGGTTTTACCTTGGACGGTAGACCACCTTCCATCGGTGTAAGGTTTTACAACACCGGATTCCACACTTAGATCTTATGGTCTATGTTGGTTAAGACAAGTGTTCCCTAAAGTAAAATGAAGTAATGAAGTATAAACCAACTAGGGTGACTTAAGAGGTTTGACTTAGCCTTGAACTAGTTTGCCTTGAGGGAAGCCTTAGAAGGTTGATATTATGTATGTATATGATAATGAATGCAAATGATGATAATATGATGACGTTACATGTAAATGATATTATATGGTGATTGATATTCTTATGAACATGTATTTGGTCTATACTGCTAAAATATGATGTTATGTATCCTTAAAGGTTATGTGGTGTGAAGTTGGATATTAGTCATGGTTCTTGTTGGGTTACTTAATTGAGCAAGGTTATGGGGCTTTGCTTGGTCATTGCACTTGTTGACTTTCTGAGGATTTGCTTTATTAGGACATGATAAACTCTTATTCATGCTTGTGATGCTATTCCTTGATGATAAAGTTGTATTAGATTATGGGTTAAAGTATGTTGATATGCATATTACTTGCTTTGACTTAATGAATATGCCTTGTTGATTGGTATGGTTTGCTTTAATGTGCATAACCCAAAGGTAAAATATCATGCTCTAATTAAATGTCTCTTTTTAGCATGATTTGATATTATTGTGCATATGGTCGCATACTTAGTACAAGTGGTGTACTAACCCCATTTTCTTCCTTTTCCCCAACATTTTAGGTTCTGGTCGTTAAAGGATCTTTGAGACGACTTGAAGAGGTTTTGGACTTTCTCAATCATCCAAGTGGGTAGGTCCTCACTTTCCAAGGGCGATGCCAATATCGAGCTTATGAAGTTGTTTTAGTTTTAAGACTCTTATGTTCTTTTCTTTTCATTTGAGTACGGATTGTATAAGCCTATATGTGGCTCTTTTACATTGATGTATGGGCTATCCCCAAATTGCTAATCTTGTTAGATGGTTATGAGATGAGACAATCTTTGAAGACTATGTTCTACCTTATATATATACTTATGTGCAATAAAAATAGAAAACTATGTAATCTTCCTTTATGAAGGGTCTATGTGTACTTGATACGAATATATTATGTGTATGTAGAGTAGGTAAGCCTCAATGTAGAAGTAATAAAAAGTTTTAAATTTTCTGTATTTTTGACCTATGAATGTAAGGATGAATTCTAAAAGGCTAGTCTTAGTCCTCAAAGAGGACGCCGACGTCGGTTACGTCTAGGGGGTGCTCCCTAGATGTGACAAACTTGGTATCAGAGCATGAGGTTTAATATATTTGATGTCGATGTCTCTCTCAACCACATCTATGTAGATTCGTACTCATAATTGTGATGCTTAGGAAACTCTATCTTTTTTGGAAATCTAATATCGTGCCTCTAGAATATACTTATTGTGTGCTTTCACCTAAACCTTGTATTTTGGTTATAGGCAATGAATACTCGAAGGAATGCGGCATGAACACTTGAGAAACATATTGCCAATGCGGGAGTTCCTCCCCGTGGTGATCAAGTCCCTCCTCTTGAAGAAGATGCTAATGTTGAACAAGCCCCGGTCAATCCTCCACCTTTGACGGGGTGGGGTGGGGGATGGGTGGGTGATATAAGGGCTTCCCTCTTACAAATGGCTCAATCCATTACTACTCAAGCCCAAGCCTCTACTACTCAAACCCAAGCTATGACGTCCCAAGCTAACCAGGAGGTTGTACCCCGAGCAAGTCAACAAGTTACTACCATGGCCTCCCGTCTAAGGGATTTCAGTAGGAT
Source organism: Solanum sitiens (assembly GCA_016801875.1). Taxonomy (NCBI): domain Eukaryota; kingdom Viridiplantae; phylum Streptophyta; class Magnoliopsida; order Solanales; family Solanaceae; genus Solanum; species Solanum sitiens. The sequence goes on from JABWTJ010000327.1 coordinate 790,063, forward strand.
GAATCCTCCTACTTTCTATGGGTCCAAGGTTGAAGAAGACCCCCAAGAGTTCATTGATGAAGTCGACAAGATACTTTTTCCTATGGGGTTGACTACTAGTGAGAAGGCCGAGTTAGCTACTTACCAACTCAAAGATGTGGCTCAAACTTGGTATGTCCAATGGAGGGACAATAGGCCTCAAAGGGGTGGACCGGTGACTTGGAATATCTTCAAGAAGGCTTTTCTTGATCTCTTTTCTAGGGAGATGAGGGAAGCCAAAGCGGTGGAGTTCATCAACTTTTGTCAAGGAGGTATGAGTGTACTTGAATACTCTTTGAAATTCACTAAATTGTCCAAGTATGCTTCTTCTTTGGTTTCCGATCCTAGGTATGAAATGAGCCATTTTGTGACGGGGGTGTTGGAAGACTTGCAAGAGGATTTTCATTCGGCTGTGCTACATGGCAATATGAACATTTCTTGGCTCATGGTGCATGCTCGACAAGTGGAGGAGGCAAGGACTAGGAGGAAGAGTAGAGATGCTAAAAGGGCAAGATCTTTTGATGGTGGATCTTCTAAGGGAAGGCTTGAGATCCAAGACAAGCCTAGGTTCAAGAAGAGGTTTTCTAATCAAGTTCCATCCAAGTTCCCTAAGGCTCGTGGTGATAAGTTTGCAAACCCTAAGCGTCAAAGGAAAGAGGTACTAGTTCACCAAGCAAGAAGCCAACTTGTGGTGAGTGTGGCAAGAAGAACTATGGTGATTGCCTCATAGGGACGGACAAGTGTTTTAATTTTGGTAAAATTGGGCACAAGGTTCGAGATTTCCCTAATGTGAAGGGTCAAGACAAGGAAAGTGGTCAAGCTCAAGCAAGTTGTTCTAAGGATGCTCCTAAGAAGAACAACTTCTATGCTCTTCGCAGTAGGGGTGAGCAAGAGACCTCTCCCGATGTGGTGACCGATATCTTGAAAGTCTTTTCTACTGATGTGTATGCTTTACTTTATCCCGGTGCTACCTTGTCATTTGTTACATCTCTTGTAGATAAAAAGTTTGACATTTTACCCGATATATTGCATGAAACTTTTATAGTGTCTACCCCGGAGGGTGAGTCGGTTGTTGCAAAAAGGGTGTATAGAAATTGTCCTATAATATTGCCCAATAGAGTTTCTTATGTTGAACTAGTAAAACTTGATATGCTTGATTTTGATATCATTTTGGGTATGGATTGGTTGCATGCTTGCTTTGCCTCTATTGATTGTAGAACGAGGGTGGTGAAATTTAACTTTCCAAATGAACCCGTTGTAGAGTGGAAGGGGGGAAATTCTATTCCTAGAGGTCGTATAATCTCTTGTCTAAGAGCATGCAAAATTATCTCTAAAGGTTGTCTATATCATATAGTAAGAGTCCAAGAATTAGACTCCGAAATTCCTCCCTTTGAGTCGGTCCCCGTAGTGAGTGAATTTATGGAGGTCTTTCCTAAAGATCTTCCCGGTATTCCTCCCGAACGGGAAATTGATTTTGGTATCGATTTGATACCAGATACAAATCCCATTTCAATTCCTCATTATCGGATGGCTCCGGCCGAATTGAAGGAGTTGAAGTCTCAACTCAAAGATTTACTAGACAAAGGCTTCATTAGACTTAGTATTTCTCCATGGGGTGCTCCGATTTTGTTTGTGAAGAAAAAGGATGGGTCCTTAAGAATGTGCATTGATTATCGCCAACTCAATAAAGTCACTATTAAGAACAAGTATCCTCTCCCTCGGATTGATGACTTGTTTGATCAACTCCAAAAGGCAAGCTACTTTTCTAAGATTGACTTGAGATCGGGGTATCACCAACTTAGGGTGAGAGGTGAGGATATACCAAAGACAGCATTTTGGACTAGATATGGTCACTATGAGTTCTTAGTAATGTCCTTTAGTAATGATCACAGGAGTCATTTGAGAGTGGTGTTGCAAGTACTTAAAGAACATCAATTGTTTGCCAAGTATAGCAAATGTGAGTTTTGGTTGAGGTCGGTGGCGTTTATTGGTCATATCATCTCTATTGAGGTAGTTGAGGTTGATCCAAGGAAAACGGAGGCGGTGAGAAGTTGGCCTAGACCATTGACTACAACCGACATTAGGAGTTTCTTGGGTCTAGCGGGTTATTATCGGAGGTTTGTGGATGGTTTTGCGTCCATTGCATCTCCCTTGACTACTTTGACCCAAAAGAGTGTAACGACCCGGATTCTGGAATCCGGACCGCCACCGGCGTCGTTGACCTCTCAGAGGTCGCAGACAAGCCTCTTCTTGCATTCATCACATTCATACGGTTAATTTTTTTTTTTGGCGAAAAATTTAAAACTTTTTGTTTACATTTGAAGTATACATAGACTTCGTATAAACATGTGTTTGTAAGGAAGTTCATTACTCATACATCAACCTTCTAGTTATAGAAACATACAACTTGAAAGCAATAGAATCTCATGTCATAAGTAATACTTGCCAAAATGGCACTATTACAAGCGTCTGAATAAAATTGGAAAGAAACACTAGTGGAACATACTCCACTAGCTCAAACCTACTACTAAGCAAGAAATGTAAAGGCAGGAATCCTCGAATGCATGAGGACCTACCAAGTCTGGATGAAATCTCTTATGTCCAAACAGCTGCAGTGATACCTTCAACGTCCACCTGAGCTTGCACCTAAAATAGTAATATTGTATGGAATTAGTACACACTTGTACTAAGTATGGGTATATGCAGCAACACATAACGGTAATGCATGAACAAAAATGGCTCTTCCTAATCAACATGCTTTCTTAAAAGGTCAACTCTCTTGACTTGCCTAATTCGTAATAGGAAGGTCATACCATGAATATGTCACACATCATACAAACATAGGTTCACATAACATACATTTTATGTTTCACATATTATACATTTCATATCCACGAGACCTTGGAATCATGGACGTAGCATTAAGACATCTCAAGTGAGGACCCAACATATGGGAACTCAACCCGAGGGCCTCGTTTAGCAAACACAAAGTCTGCTTCATTCGTTCATTCGTACTTCACATTATTCATTTCATTCATTCATAGGCTGATGTAAACACCATCTATACCTAGGATGAAGTTTAAGACTCTCATCGGAATCATAAAGTGCAATGACCAAGAATGACCTAATGTCATTACTTGAGTCCGGTTTCACCTCCTGATTGTGTTGCACAAACACCTTCCGTATCGTTCATTCCATTATCTTTCATACTTTGAGGAATTTAAACCTTAACCGACATAGATCATGTGAGCATCATGAAATCCGGTGTCTCCCCCACACCGAAACTAGGTGGAGTCATTGGCCAAAGTGAAACCAAAACATGCTAGCTTTAGGGGTCCGAACCAAGCTAGTTCCCTATGGTGGCCACATAGTTCAAAGACTAGGAGATTTAGGGAGACCCATACCCACCTTGGTGGACAGTCTCATCTCATGAGAATTACGTGAACCTCTGCCCTTCCCGAAAGAAGGCATGACCACTCATAACTAGCCTATCGATGCTCAGTTTAAAGTTCCTATTTACATTCAACTCATACATCATCGAAGCTTGCTTCTAGCATGAGGTAGTCATAGCTCATTAGATGATTTCTCATCTCTTCTTTACGTATTAAGTGTGAATTATCCTTACACTTACATATAGAGTGTGATTGAGACTTGTCTCTTAATATTCAACACTCTCTTAGGTGAGTACTTTTAGTGACCTTTACTTAGGCTTGGTTGAGACTTGTATCACCATTCATCTTAGCCGCTTATCATATTGTCACCATTTTCATTAGCATCATAGTTTAACATAATTACTCACCTCATTACGTGAATGTTCATTTATTCATCTTGCCATTAACTTACATCATATGCCATGCACATGGCCTTTAGTGTACTTTATACTCATGGTAGTACCCCTTTCGGGTTACTCATATTTGTCTAAGTGTTTCATGATCATCTAAGTGCATATTGTACAAGACTTATACATCTTGCACATTCGGTCAACGGACCCGAGTTCGAGCCCTAGTGGCTGCGTTTAATTTTATTATATGTAAGACTTATGTGCCTCACAATTTCGGTCAAGAGGACCCGTGTTCGAATCCCTTGGGCAGCATATAATTTTTAATTATATGTGAGACTTATGTATCTCACAGACTTGGCCTTGAGGCTGGGTTCAATTCCCCTCTCTCACACTATTTTTTTTATTTTAATTCAAGGCCTCTTATCTTAGTGTTAGGACCTTGAGGTCTCGGGTTCCACCTTCAATGTCAGCATCTCTTTTTCTTCATATTTTTATTTTTACAAGTGGTTAGCCGAGACTTAGTCAATTAGTATAGGCCTTATTTACTTTCTTGAATTTAGACTAGGCGTTTAGCTTAGAGTTTTACATGAACATTTAACCAATACTTTGATCTAAAATAATGTCCATCTACCCGTAGCACCTCTTAAGTTCAAAGGTATCACTTTTAGCCCAATTTCTTTAATCATAGTACGCTCATATATTCTTATGTATTAACCTTTGTTGTACAATGATTTCATAGTTTCTATAGTGAAGCATTCGGGTTCATTAGGACCTTAGATTAGTATTTAGTCCTTGTGGAATTAACATAAATGTTTCTTTGTATAGTTGAGACCATGTCCGAGAATCTTAGACTCCAAAGAATCGGCAGATTAACATTTTTGTTAAAGGACCATGCTTTCATTTTTTTGTTAATGAACATCACGATTTCTTTTGGTATGTTAAACACAACATTACGTAACACATAATTCACATTTTCTTCAAGTAAACCGTAACAACATAATCATGGAAAACAGCATACTTATACACATGTAACGTTCAACATTCGGACGTACATAATAAAACCATAACAAGTCCGAGAACACACATTGCACACAATCACAATCAGTCCTAAGCTCATCTACCAGAAGTCATACCAACGCATGCATCATTCGTTCATAGGATTTAATGATAGGGGCATGCAACGGGGAAAACCTTAGTTTTTTATTGGAATACGTACTAAACCTTAGGGGACTCTTGGGAAAGGGACCAAGATAGAAGAAAACCCATACCTTTTGAATGTTGACGACCAGCCACTAACACGTCCTAACCCACGCACAAACCTCTTTTCCGATCCTTGATTCTTGTTCATAAGTGAAGTTCCTCTACGTGATTTCTTAAAGCACTTAGGCGAAAAATTTTTCTTTTAGTTTTTGATTGATGAAGCCTAGAACTCTTTGAACTAGTAGACTTATTTTACTTTTCTGTTTTTGAAGTGTAAGGTAAAGCTGAAGAGCGTTTGTGGATATATAATGAATTAAGAGTGCACATTGAGTACACTCCTAGTGGGAGTCGTGCGCCTCTTTCCTTGGGGAGTTTGTTGTTGACTTAATCAACATAATTTAAATGATAAAAATCAGATTATAATCTACATATTAAGTTACTATAATGCCCCTCCTGAAAATCATTTAAATCGTCCACTTTAATGTCTCCAACTCGGCTTGAACCCGAGTGTGGAGATCCGGTCAAACTCGGGTTTGACCACTGAGCTTTGACCCATTTTGACTAATTAAAAACCTTATTTAATTAATTAAATATCACCCTAGGGTAGCTACTATACTACCCCTAGCCTCGAAATTACCTTTTTACCCCTAGAACCCTTAACGCCTAGGACTAACCCTCTAAGTCCGGTTAAGACTCACCCGGGTGAATCCTAGTGTTCGGGGACCTAACATGGCTGGAACCAACCCTGCCTAGCTCAACCAACTCACCAAGTTGGTTGGCTTGGATGGTGCATAGGTCTAGGGGTCCAGTTCCACGCGCATCAAGCCGTGTGAACCCGGTCTAACCTATGTATTCTAGGTACGTTTAGGCCTTACTTAGCATAGTCATTTTCGGATTGTTACATTATCCCCCCCTTAGGAACATTCGTCCCCGAATGACACTACACATCATTTAACATTGAGGGTGATTTTCGAAAGTTACTTCATCATACTTAAACGTTTCTCTTTTGGGAACATTTGATCCACACTTATTTGGGCGGTGCATATCATGCAAGCTTATCTAAGGCTTCATTCTTGAGATTGACGAATTTCCTTCTCAATCACACTTAACTTAATGCACTACACAATTCATGCAACACAAAAGACATGCCTATGCTACACAAAAATAGCAACATAGATCGCAAACATAACTTCGTTTTAACTCATATAGTGTTATTTCAAAACATATGATTATTAACCTATTACCCCAAGTTGACTTCAACACTTAGAACTTAGAGTTTCTTAAACATGAATCAGACCTTAGTAAAAGAATATCTCACCTTAAGAACTGAACAAATGAGGATAGCGAGATCGCATGTTAGCCTCGGCCTCCCATGTTGCTCCCTCAACAAGGTAGTTCCGCCATAGAACTTTCACAGTGGCAATATCCTTGTTCCTCAGTCGCTTCACTTGACGATCTAAAATTTCTATTGGAACCTCTTAATAAGAAAGGCTCTCATCAACTCCTAACCCCTCAACAGGAAGAATGGATGCTGGATCGCCTAGACACTTCTTGAGCATCGAAATGTGAAACACTGGATGAACAGAAGCCAAATCTTGAGGTGACTTCAATTTGTAGGCAACATTTCCTACTCGCTGCAAGACCTCATAAGGGCCTATATACCTCGGACTCAACTTACCCTTCTTGCCAAACCTCATCACCCCTTTCATGGGTGATATCTTCAAGTAGACCTGATCACCTACCTCAAACTCTAGATCTCTCTTTCTGTTGTCTGCATAGGATTTTTGATGACTGTAAGCAGTAGCCAACTTATCTCTGATCATTTTCACCTTCTCCATAGCCTCATGTACGATCTCAGGATCAAGGATGGAAGATTCTCCTACCTCTAACCACCCAACTGGAGACCTACATCTTCGGCCATATAGTGCTTCAAAAGGTGTCATCCCAATACTAGAATGGTAGTTGTTATTGTAAGAGAACTCTATCAGCGGCAAATGATCATCCCAACTCCCCTTGAAGTCAATAACACATGCTTTCAACATGTCTTCAAGGGTCTAGATGGTACGTTCTGCTTGTCCATCCGTCTACGGATGAAAAGCAGTACTAAGCTTCACGTGTGTGCCCAAGCCCTTTTGGAAAGATCTCCAAAAATGAGAAGTAAATTGGGATCCGCTATCCGAGATTATAGACAGAGGAATCCTGTGCCATCTCACTATCTCATCAATATAAAGCTTGGCATAATATTCAGCTTTGTAATTAGACTTCACTGGTATGAAGTGAGCGGACTTGGTCATTCTGTCAACAATAACCCAAATATAATCATGTAGTTTTCTAGTCTTTGGCAGACCAACCACAAAATCCATATTAATAGCCTCCCACTTCCATGTTGGAATCTTAATCGTCTGAGTGAGACCCCAGGCTTAAGGTGTTCTGCCTTAACCTGTTGGCAATTTGGACACTCCTCCACGAATTTAGAGATATCTATCTTCATGCCTTCCCACCAATAGACCTCTTTAAGGTCATGGTACATCTTGGTGGCACCTGGATGAATGGAATACCTTGAACCATAAGCTTCTGCCAAAATATTAGACCTCAAATTATCAACATTGGTCACGCATAACCTGTTTTGGTACCTGAGTACACCATCCCCTCCTAGGGAAAATGAGTCATTCAACTTACTCAATACTGAGTCCTTAAACTCCATGAGTACTGGGTCGAGATGCTGATTGGCTTTAACATCTACAACAAATAAGGATTCAGAGCTTGAGTGAACCGAAACACCCCCACTTGGTGCATCTGCCAGCCGTACACCCAATCTAGCCAATTGGTGTACCTCTTTAACCATCTCATTCTTCTCTTAATCAATATGAGACATGCTGCCCATGCTCAATCGACTCAACGCATCAGCCACTACATTGGCCTTACCCGGGTGATAATAAACACTCATATCATAATCTTTGAGCAGTTCTAGCCATCTCCTCTGACGAAGGTTCAACTCCCTCTGTGTAAAAACATACTGAAGACTTTTATGATCAGTATACATATCAACATGTACACCATATAAATAATGTCTCCAAAGTTTTAATGCAAACACCACAACAGCTAACTCAAGATCATGAGTAGGATAGTTTTTCTCGTGGATTTTCAACTGTCTCGGTGCATATGCAATCACCTTGCTATCTTGCATAAGAACACATCCCAAACCTACTCGTGAAGCATCATAGTATACCACATATCCTGCACCACTCCTCGGCAATGTGAGAACCGGGGCTGAAGTGAGTTGGTCTTTGAGCTCTTGGAAGCTATTCTCACATTTTTCAGACCACTCAAACTTCGCCTTCTTCTTCGTCAAGGCTGTCAATGGAGCAGCAATAGTGGAAAAGCCTTCCACAAACCTGCGATAGTAATTGGCCAAACCCAAAAAACTGCGTATATCGGTAGGAGTAAAGGGTCTTGGCCATTTTTTCACTGCCTCAACCTTTTTAGGATCAACTTCTACACCTTGGTTGGTCACAACATGACCAAGAAAGGTCACTGATCTCAACCAGAATTCACATTTGCTGAATTTTGCATACAACTGATGTTCTCTAAGTACCTACAATGTCTTTGTCAAGTGTACCTCATGCTCTTCTCTAGACTTAAGAGTATATGAGAATGTCATCTATGAATACTATGACAAAGAAATCAAGGTACTCATGGAAAACTCTATTCATAAGGTCCATAAAAGCAGCTGGTGCGTTAGTGAGACCGAATGACATGACCAGAAATTCATAATGCCCATATCTAGTACGAAAAGCCGTCTTAGGAATGTCTTCTCGGCTCACTCTAATCTGATGATAGCCTGACCGAAGGTCTATCTTGGAAAAGAAACTTGAACCTTGGAGTTGGTCAAACAAATTGTCCATTCTGGGAAGAGGGTACTTATTCTTTATAGTGACTTTGTTGAGTTGTTGATAATCGATGCACATTCTAAGGGTTCCATCCTTTTTCTTTACGAACAACACTGGAGCACCCCATGGGGATATGCTCGGCTGGATGAAGCCCTTATCAAGTAGATCTTCTAACTGCAACTTCAACTCTTTGAGTTCAGCTGGTGTCATCCTATACGGGGGAATAGAAATTGGCTTGGTGTTAGGATCTAAATCAACACCAAAGTCAATCTCACGTTCAGGAGGGATTCCTGGTAAATCTTCCGGAAAGACATCTAGGTACTCATTCACTATTGATACTGAGTCTATGGAAGGAACCTCTTTATCTAAGTCATTGACTCTAACTAAGTGGTACAAATACCCTTTAGCTATCATCTTGTTGGCCTCTAAGTGTGAAACAATTTGATCGACTGGACTTCAACCATGCGCTTCCCATTCCCGCTCTAACTCATTTGGAAACTGAAACCTCACTACCCTCTTTCGACAATCTATTGTGGCATAACACTTATGGAGCCAATCCATACCCAAGATTATATCAAAATCAAGCATGGCTAATTTTACAAGATCAGCATGAGTGACTCTATCAAGGATTTGAATTGGACAATTTTTATACACTCTTTCTGCTCTAATGCCGTCTCCTATGGGGGTACTTACTAGAATCAGCTCATGCAGGACGTCAGGAAGCACATCAAATCTACTAGCTATCAAAGGAGTAACAAATGACAGAGTGGATCCTGGATCTAACAATGCATACACTGGGAAAGTAAAGACATGCAACGTACCCGTGACTACATTAGTTGACTTCTCTTGCTCTTCTCTACCTTTCAGCGCATAAAATCGGTTCCTCTTAGGAGGTTCGGCCGCAGCATTTGCATTCGGCCAAGGCTGAGCATCTGCCTTGGCCCTATCCATCGTCTGAGGAAAATCTCGGACCATGTGTCCAGTCTTGCCATACCCTAAGCAGGTTTTAGCACCTACTAAACATTCACCCCCATGAGGACGTCCACATTTACCACAAAGCTTGCTTTTTCGCTGGACGTTCTGATCATTGACCTTTCTGGGGCCAGACTCGTTCACTTTGGCATTCGAATTCCTTGAAGAAGCAGAATTACCTGAATTTCTCTTGAACTTAGGCCTGTTCTGGACTCCAAATGAGCCCCTACCCGAGCTAGAACCAGTCTGATCCGCAGGCTTAGGCTTCTTGCTTTCATGAACTCTCCTCTTACGGCGGCTCTCCTCCACTTGCTGAGCATGCACTATCAACCTGCCCAGATCCATGCTATCATGCAACATGGCTGCCCGGCAATCTTCCACTAGATCCTCCGACACGCCAGTCACAAACATGCTCATTTCATCCGTGCCATTTGCCACTAGAGAAGAAGCATATGAGAGTTTAATGAATTTCAAGGAATACTCCTTGACTGACATACCTCCCTGTCTCAGGTTGATGAACTCTTCAACCTTGGCTTCTCGTTGCTCTCTGGGGAAGAATCTCTCCAGAAAGGCAGTCTTGAGAACATCCCAAGTGAAGGGAACATCTCCACGTGCTCGGCTATCAGCCCACATCCGGTACCAAATATGTGCCACAACCTTGAGTTGATATGCAGTCAACTCAGCCTTCACCTCCTCATCTACTCCCATGGCACAAAGGATCTTGTAGACCTCATCCACGAACTCCTGCGGATCCTCATGGGTCTTGGATCCGTAGTAAAGTGGGGGGTTCATTCTGGTGAAGCCCTCAGCCTGCTAGCCATGGTGCAAGCATGAGGATTCTCTCTGGGAGCACCCTCTCTAGCGGCTTGAGCCGTGATGGCTTGATCCTGAGTAGTGATGGTCTGTGGCATCTGTAGCAAGGCATTCCTCACTTCTCCATCTGTCAACCCAGCTGGATTGACAGGCACCTGATCGGCAACAACTGGGGCTTGAGGAGGAACTTGATTTCCTCCAGCAGCTGCCTCACCTAAACATGTGTTTGTAAGGAAGTTCATTACTCATACATCAACCATCTAGTTATAGAAACATACAACTTGAAAGTAATAGAATCTCATGTCATAAGTAATACTTGCCAAAATGGCACTATTACAAGCGTCTGAATAAAATAGGAAAGAAACACTAGTGGAACATACTCCACTAGCTCAAACCTACTACTAAGCAAGAAATGTAAAGGCAGGCATCCTCGAATGCATGAGGACCTACCAAGTCTGGATGAAATCTCTTATGTCCGAACAGCTGCAATGATACCTTCAACGTCCACCTGAGCCTGCACCTAAAATAGTAATATTGTATGGAATTAGTACACACTTGTACTAAGTATGGGTATATGCATCAACACATAACGGTAATGCATGAACAAGAATGACTCTTCCTAATCAACATGCTTTCTTAGGAGGTCAAGTCTCCTGACTTGCCTAATTCGTAATAGAAAGGTCATACCATGAATATGTCACACATAATACACACATAGGTTCACAGAACATACATTTTATGTTTCACATATTATACATTTCATATCCACGAGACTTTGGAATCATGGACGTAGCGTTAAGACATCTCAAGTGAGGACCCAACATATGGGAACTCAACCCGAGGGCCTCTTTTAGAAAACACAGAGTCTGCTTCATTCGTTCATTCGTACTTCACATTATTCATTTCGTTCATTCATAGGCTGATGTAAACACCAGCTATACCTAGGATGAAGTGTAAGACTCTCATCGGGATCATGAAGTGCAATGACCAAGAATGACCTAATGTCATTACTTAAGTCAGGTTTCACCTCCTAATTGTCTTGCACAAACACATTCGGTATCGTTCATTTCATTATCTTTCATACTTTGAGGAACTTCAAACTTAACCGACATAGATCATGTGAGCATCATGAAATCCGGTGTCTCCCCCACACCGAAAAGAGGTGGAGTCACTGGCCAAAGTGAAACCAAAACATGCTAGATTTAGGGGTCCGAACCAAGCTAGTTCCCTATGGTGTCAACATAGTTCAAAGACTAGGAGATTTAGGGAGACCCATACCCAACTTGGTGGACAGTCTCATCTCATGAGAATTACGTGAACCTCCGCCCTTCCCGAAAGAAGGCACCACCATTCATAACTAGCCTATCGGTGCTCAGTTTAAAGTTCTTATTTACATTTAACTCATACATCATCGAAGCTTGCTTCTAGCATGAGGTAGTCATAGCTCATTACATGATTTCTCATCTCTTCTTTACGAATTAAGTGTGAATTGTCCTTACACTTACATATAGAATGTGATTGAGACTTGTCTCTTAATATTCAACACTCTCTTAGGTGAGTACTTTTAGTGACCTTTACTTAGGCTTGGTTGAGACTTGTCTCACCATTCATCTTAGCCGCTTATCATGTTGTCACCATTTTCATTAGCATCATAGTTTAACATAATTACTCACCTCATTACGTGAATGTTCATTTCTTCATCTTGCCGTTAACTTACATCATATGCCATGCACATGGCCTTTAGTGTACTTTATACTCATGGTAGTACCCCTTTCGGGTTACTCATATTTGTCTAAGTGTTTCATGATCATCTAAGTGCATATTGTACAAGACTTATGCATCTTGCACATTCGGTCAAGGGACTCGAGTTCGAACCCTAGTGGCTGCGTTTAATTTTATTATATGTAAGACTTATGTGCCTCACAATTTCGGTCAAGAGGACCCGTGTTCGAATCCCTTGGGTAGCATATAATTTTTAATTATATGTGAGACTTATGTATCTCACACACTTGGCCTTGAGGCTGGGTTCAATTCCCCTCTCTCACACTATTTTTTTTTCTTTTAATTTAAGGCCTCTTATCTTAGTGTTAGGACCTTGAGGTCTCGGGTTCCACCTTCAATGTCAGCATCTCTTTTTCTTCATATTTTTATTTTTACAAGTGGTAAGCCGAGACTTAGTCAATTAGTATAGGCCTTATTTACCTTCTTGAATTTAGACTAGGCGTTTAGCTTAGAGTTTTACATGAACTTTTAACCAATACTTTGATCTAAAATAATGTCCATCTACCCGTAGCACCTCTTAAGTTCAAAGGTATCACTTTTAGCCCAATTTCTTAAATCACAGTACACTAATATATTCTTATGTATTAACCTTTGTTGTACAATGATTTCATAGTTTCTATAGTGAAGCATTCGGGTTCATTAGGACCTTAGATTAGTATTTAGTCCTTGTGGAATTAACATAAATGTTTCTTTGTGTAGTTGAGACCATGGCCGAGAGTCTTAGACTCCAAAGAATCGGCAGATTAACATTTTCGTTAAAGGACCATGCTTTCATTTTCTTGTTCATGAACATCACGATTTCTTTTGGTATGTTAAACACACAACATTCCGTAACACATAATTCACATTTTCTTCAAGTAAAGCGTAACAACATAATCACGGAAAACAACATACTTGTACACATGTAACGTTCAACATTCGGACGTACATAATAAAACCATAACTAGTCCGAGAACACACATTGCACACAATAACAATCAGTCCTAAACTCATCTACCAGAAGTCATACCAACGCATGCATCAATCGTTCATAGGATCTAATGATAGGGGCATGCAATGGGGACAACCTTAGTTTTTGATTGGAATACGTACTGAACCTTAGGGGACTCTTGGGAAAGGGACCAAGAGAGAAGAAAACCCATACCTTTTCAACGTTGACAATCAGCCACTAACACGTCCTAACCCACACACAAACCTTTTTTCCGAGCCTTGATTCTTGTTCACAAGTGAAGTTCCTCTACGTGATTTCTTAAAGCACTTAGGCGAACAATTTTTCTTTTAGTTTTTGATTGATGAAGCCTAGAACTCTTTGAACTAGTAGACTTATTTTACTTTTCTGTTTTTGAAGTGTAAGGTAAAGCTGAAGAGCGTTTGTGGATATATAATGAATTAAGAGTGCACATTGAGTACACTCCTAGTGGGAGTCGTGCGCCTCTTTCTTTGGGGAGTTTGTTGTTGATTTAATCAACATAATTTAAATGATAAAAATCAGATTATAATCTACATATTAAGTTACTATAATGCCCCTCCTGAAAATCATTTAATCGTCCACTTTAATGTCTCCAACTGGGCTTGAACCCGAGTGTGGAGATCCAGTGAAACTCGAGTTTGACCACCGAGCTTTGACCCATTTTGACTAATTAAAAATCTTATTTAATTAATTAAATATCACCCTAGGGTAGTTACTATACTACCCCTAGCCCTAAAATTACCTTTTTACCCCTAGAACCCTTAAAGCCTAGGACTAACCCTCTAAGTCCGGTTAAGACTCACCCGGGTGAATCCGAGTGTTTGGGGACCTAACATGGCTGGAACCAACCCTGCCTAGCTCAACCAACTCACCAAGTTGGTTGGCTTGGCTGGTGCATAGGTCCAGGGGTCCGGTTCCACGCGCATCAAGCCGTTTGAACCCGGTCTAACCTATGTATTCTAGGTACGTTTAGGCCTTACTTAGCATAGTCGATTTTGGATTGTTACAAAGAGTAATAAGTTTGAGTGGTCGGAGGCATGTGAGAAGAACTTCCAAATCTTGAAAGATAGGATTACTTCCGCTCTGGTGTTGACTTTACCGGAGGTTACAAAGGGCTTTGTTGTGTATTGTGATGCATCTCGAGTGGGTTTGGGGTGTGTTCTTATGCAACATGGGAAATTAATTGCCTATGCTTCTAGACAACTTAAGGTGCATGAGAAGAATTATCCCAATCATGATCTTGAGTTAGCGGCTGTGGTATTTGCCTTGAAAATATAGAGGCATTACTTGTATGGTGTTCATGTTGATGTGTATACCGACCACAAGAGTCTCCAATATGTGGTTAATCAAAAGGAGTTGAATCTCTGACAAAGAAGGTGGTTGGAATTGTTGAAAGATTATGACATTAGTGTACTCTATCACCCCGACAAGGCGAATGTGGTTGCGGATTCTCTAAGTCGTATGACCATAGGTAGTGTGTCTCATGTAGACAAAGCCAAGAAAGATTTAGTGAAAGATGTTCATATGTTGGCTAGATTGGGGGTTAGATTGGAAGATTCTCCAAATGGTGGTTTTATTGTCCATCATTACCCCGAGTCATCCTTAGTTGTTGAGGTGAAGTCCAAACAACATCTTGATCAACCATTGATGGAGTTGAAAGAATCGGTTCTTGGCAAGTTTAATGAGTCTTTATCCTTAGGGGGGATGGTGTTTTGAGGTATCAAGGAAGGTTGTGTGTTCCCAATGTTGATGATTTGAGGAATCGGATTCTTGAGGAAGCTCACAGGTCCCGTTATTCCATTCATCCGGGGTCAACACAGATGTATCATGACCTTAGGGAAGTGTATTGGTGGGAAGGCTTGAAAAGGGACATAGCGGAGTTTGTTGCTAAGTGTCCAAATTGCCAACAAGTGAAAGCCGAACATCAAAAGCCGGGTGGTTTACTTCAAGAAATCCAAATTCCTACTTGGAAGTGGGAAGACATCAATATAGATTTTGTGGTAGGTTTGCCTAAGACTCAGAAACAATATGACTCCATATGGGTGGTGGTGGATAGGTTGACCATTCCGCTCGTTTTATTCCCGTCAAGTCTACTTATTCGACGGAGGATTATGCAAAGATCTTCATAGATAAGATTGTGTGTCGCCATGGTATTCTGTTATCCATCATATCGGATAGGGGTGCACAATTCACATCTAGGTTTTGGAGGTCTTTCCAAGAAGGGTTAGGTACCAAGGTGAAGTTAAGTACCACTTTTCATCCCCAAATGGATGGTCAAGTGGAGCATACTATTCAAACCCTTGAGGATATGCTTAGAGCTTGTGTCATCGATTTCAAGGGAAGTTGGGATAAACACTTGCCTTTGGTGGAGTTTGCTCACAATAATAGTTTTCATTCATCCATATCCATGGCTCCTTATGAAGCCTTGTATGGTAGGAGGTGTAGATCTCCTATTGGGTGGTTTGAAGTCGGTGAGTCTTCGATTCTTGGTCCCAATTTAATTTATAAGACTTTGGAGAAGGTTCATATTATAAGAAGTCGCTTGCAAATAGCCTATAGTCGGCAAAAGTCATACGCCGATCATAGGAGAAGGGATTTAGAGTTTGAAGAAGGTGATAAGGTGTACTTCAAAATTTCACCTATGAATGGGGTGGTTAGATTTGGCAAGAAAGGGAATTTAAGTCCTTGTTATGTGGGTCCCTAATAAATCTTGCAAAGGGTTGGTAAGATTGCCTATGTGTTAAGGTTTCCTAGTGAATTGGCTTTGGTTCATCCGGTTTTCCATCTTTCTATGCTTAAGAAGTGTATCGGTGATTCCGAGTCCATTCTTCCTATTGAGGGTTTTGGTGTGAAGGATAACCTCTACTATGAGGAGGCTCCGGTTCAAATACTTGATTGGCAAGTAAAGAAGTTGAGGAACAAAGAGGTGGCTTCCGTAAAGGTGTTATGGAAGAATCACCTAGTTGAGGGTGCAACATGGGAGGCGGAGGCCGACATGAAGTCTCGTTACCTCATCTATTTTATAACTAAGGTTAGTTACTTCTATTAATAATGAAAATAATGACTAGAAACTGAAGTTTCTTAATTTTTGGTGAAGTTTTGCAAAATATGCATTTTTTGGAAGGTTGTTACAGTGACTCATAGTGAAGTATGCCTATAATTTGCAATTTTGTTTGCTTGAATTGTCTTGTGCATTTTGATATACTGAGTCCTTATGAAATGATATGTAGCTTATTGGTAAGTTGAAATTTGGCATAATTGACTCATGTAAAGTATGTTGAGCTCATGTTGTTGTTGTGAGATGGGAATTCCTCATAATGTGATGTTTGAGCCTTATGTGTGGTAATTGAAGTTTTTGAATTACCTTGTTTAAATGATATGATTTATGTTTTCTTGTATTGTTATTGGTTAGGCTGCTAGTCTTGAGTCTATTCCTTCCTTCAAAAGAGTTTTAGTGTCATTCGGGGACGAATGTTCCTTAGGGGGGATAATGTAACATTTTGAAAATCCAAGACGTGTCCTAGAACCTAACATAAGTGTCATAAGGTCTAGACACTGTTTTAAGGTTCATTTTAACGAATTTAAGTCATTTAGAAAGTCTAGAAACCAAAACGTCCAAGAACGTCCATGACATCCAAAAACTAGTTCAAGGAGGTACTAGTGTGCCTTAGCCTATTTGACTAGCTTTTAGAAGTCGGAAAATGATGAAAATTGGTGGAAGGGTGTATAACATATGGTTAAGATGATTCATTCTCAAAAAGTCTGGGTACGAGTCCCCAAGGACCTACCAAGGCCCCTAGAGTCCCTTGCACGTTGGAGTCAAACACTGCCTGGGCAGTGTGCACCCACGATAGGGCATCGATGGGGCGTGTGTTGATCCAGGGGGCGTCGATGCCATCCCTCGACCAACAATAATCCAAATAATTATAGGGTCTCATTTGCATAGTCTCTAACCAAGACGACAGAAGTGCAGCACGGAAGGGGGACTAGTCGTCGACTCATAGACGGACGTTGGTCGAGGTCTCGTTTGTGAGGGTCCAATTTTCTGTACGTTTTGACTAAGTTCTAATTAATTAATTAAGCGGTTAGGTCATTAGTTAGGGGATTAAGGGATCCTAATTAAGTTGATTAAAACCCCATATAAAGACCCCAACACCATTAGACTAATATAACTCACAAAATAAAACTCTCTTCCTTCTCTCTTCTCTCTCTCTCTAGTGAAGAACTCCATTGAAGACCAATCTAGGGTAGGGTTTTAGGGGATGTAAATGGAAGAATTCACCATAAATTTTTCATCAAACATTAAGGTATGGGATCTAATTCTCCTTTGGGAATCCTTTCCCCAAAGGGTTCCTTCAAAGTATTTTCAAAAGTTGAGTTTTCATGTGGGTCTTTCCCAATCTCTAAATTGATGTGATGAATTGAGTTGTTCGTGATTTCTTTTGGATATATTGAATATATTAACATGTATTATAACTTAATTATGATATATCTTGATGGTTCGGTCTAGTTTGTAGAAGATGACCTCCACCCCTTAACCCTAGGTTATGATCTTGATATGAATTAGGTTATATTGGTTCAATTGACTTGGTTATTGGTTGAATTACTACTAGATGATGTTGTTATACTAATCATGAATGAATTATGGTGAATTGTAGTCTTTCATGCTAGTTATTGAGAAGTGATCTAGGCTATGAAGTATGTTGTGAATTGACCTAAGTATCTTGTCTTAAGCTATGAACTTGTGATGAATTGTGATGTAGTGATTCAATTTGCCTTGTTATTATGTTGGTTATTGTTTTATGATGAGACTATACCCTAATTGGGTTGAATTAAGGGTTGATGGTAAGACCTTGATGATGGATTATGAAGGAGACTTGGTAAGTCTAGTGATCCCTATTCTTTACTTCAAATTATGGTTAATGTGATTTAGTCATGATGTTGTGTTGGAGTATGCCTTGTATTAGGATTCATAGGGTGGTATGATGTTGAATTGAAATGTTACTATGGTTGTGAGGTTGATTAAGATGTAAATGTTATAAGGATGGTGATGACTACCAATGTGCCTTATCATGAATGAATATGTAAATGTGCTAACCTCACTTATCTGAATTGCAATGAAAGGACTATACTCATGCAATTTTTATTGAGCTATGATGATGATGATTATACAATGGATAGAACCTATGACCTAAACTAACCTATGATTATTAATAAAGGCTTAAAGACATTTGATAAAGGGACTCTATCTTAGCATTGAGTGATCTTGTATGTGAGGGGGTGACACTTTCCCAAATAGGGAAGGTAGGGTTCACTACGATCCTCACGGGGTGGATAGACTCATTACCAAAATAGGGTGTAGAGTGATGTTTCCAAGACATCCCCAAGTTCCTTAAACTATGTTGCCACCATAGGAATACTAGCTAGTGGATCACCCTAGATGCTATGTTCATGTTAGGTTTTACCTTGGCCGGTAGACCATCTTCCATCGGTGTAAGGTTTTACAACACCGAATTCCACACTTAGCTTTTGTGGTCTATGTCGGTTAAGGCAAGTGTTCCCTAAACTAAAATGAAGTGATGAAGTATAAACCAACTAGGGTTACTTAAGAGGTTTGACTTAGCCTAGGTAGGGGTATGTGACTCTACCTATGCCTTGAACTAGTTTGCCTTGAGGGAAGCCTTAGAAGGTGATATTATGTATGTATATGATAATGAATACAAATGATGATAATATGATGACTTTACATGTAAATGATATTATATGGTGATTGTTATTCTTATGAACATGTATTTGGTCTACATTGCTAAAATATGATGTTATGTATCCTTAAAGGTTATGTGGTGTGAAGTTTGATATTAGTCATGGTTCTTGTTGGGTTACTTGATTGAGTAAGGTTATAGGGCTTTGCTTGGTCATTGCACTTCTTGACTTTATGAGGATTCATGAGTGGTTGTCTTGCTTTATTTTGACATGATGAACTCTTATTCATGCTTGTGATGTTATTCCTTGATGATAGGGTTGTATTAGGTTATGGGTTCAAGTATGTTTATATGCATATTACTTGCTTTGACTTAATGAATATGCCTTGTTGATTGTATGGTTTGCTTGAATATGCATAAGACTTTCCCAAAGGTAAAATAGCATGCTCTAATTAAATGTCCCTTTTTAGCATGATTTGATATTATATGTGCATATGGTCTCATAATTAGTACAAGTGGTGTACTAACCCCATTTTCTCCCTTTTCCCCAACTTTTTTGGTTCCGGTCATTGAAGGCTCTTTGAGACAACTTGAAGAAGACTTGGACTTTCTCAATCATCCAAGTGGGTAGGTCCTCACTTTCTGAGGGCGATGTCAATATCGAGCTTATGAAGTTGTTTTAGTTTTAAGACTCTTATGTTCTTTCTCTTTTCATTTGAATACGGATTGTATAAGACAATATGTGGCTCTTTTACATTGATGTATGTGCTATGCCTAAATTACTAATATTGTTAGATGGTTATGAGATGAGACAATCTTTGAAGACTATGTTCTACCTTATATATATACTTATGTGCAATAAAAATAGAAAACTATGTAATCTTTCTTTATGAAGGGTCTATGTGTACTTGATACAAATATATTATGTGTATGTAGAGTAGGTAAGCCTCAATGTAGAAGTAATAAAAAGTTCTAAATTTTCCGTAGTTTTGACCTATGAATGTAATGATGAATGCTAAGAGGCTAGTCTTAGTCCTCAAAGAGGACGACGACGCGGGTTACGTCTAGGGGGTGCTCCCAGAATGTGACACTTTGTGATTATTATTTTCACACCCCTAGCATCCACTAGTATCGTCTAGGCACTTCCCAAAATGCTTCTTTCCACAATTGTGGCAAGTAGGTTTAGAAAATCGAGATCCACCACCTCTGTCTTGGTTGACCTTAGGAGTGCTTGAACAATATTAGTTTGGATCTCTCTTCTTGAACGTAGTTGTCCTTGCTCATTGGACCTCGGCCTCTTCCCCTCACCACTCCACCTCCTAAGCTTGGTCTCCTCAATAGATTGAGCATACACAACAAGCCTAGAAAGGTTCATATCATCATGGAGCATTGACTTACGTCACTCGTCCTTAACTAGGTCGGATACACTAGTCCCAAACCTACACATCTCATCTCTAGGGTTGGATACCAAGGATGGAGCATACATAGACAATAGGGTAAACATTAAGGAATACTCCTCCACACTCATACCACCTTGCCTAAGGTTTATAAACTCCTCTACCTTAACCTCTCTCTTCTCTCGGGGAAAGTACTTACCAAGGAAGGCTTTCTTAAACTCATCCCATTCTATAGGACCCACTCCTATAGGCCTATTGCCTTTCCATTGAGTGAACTAAATTTGGGCAACACCCTTCAATTTATAGGCAACAAGATCCATTTTTTCAATCAAAGTCACTCCTATAGCACTAGAAACCTTATACACCTCATTCAAAAACTCATGGGGATCATGTAACAACCTTATTTCATCGTTAGGGAAAAGTATTGAAGAAAAACTTTAGGATTGGAAAAACTTTATGTAGTATTTGAATTTTTCCAACCTTGTCCAGATTTGGATAAATTAGAGTAGTTGAGGTTTAGGAAAATATGGTATAAATGTAGTAATTTAATTATGATTTTGATTGCATGAGTGGTTAGATAACCATCTAAGAAATCCGTACGACTTTACATAATCAAATTTAGATGCTTAGATCTCCGAAATTGATCTTACCGTAAAAGGTATTTTCTGAGCGTTGTTGGTTAGAGTTGTGTTGTGAAAGGGGGGGGGGGTGAAGAGGATTACTTTTAGGATTATTTTGTTACAATATGTTCCACTATAGCGGAAATGGGTCCTCTGTAGAGGAATAGTGGCCGTTGTGGCAGACGAGACGGAATTAAAACCGTAAGTTCAAGAGAGGAGCTCACTGTTTCAACAATGCCATTGTAGAGGGATTTAGGCTGTTGTGGCACTGCCTCTACAGATGGATGAGGGTCGTTGTAGCGGGGCAATTAAGTCGTTAATTAAACCCTTAAATGACCTTATTTTGCACTTCTCGACTTTTAGAGCCAAGGAACGACCCCTAGGTGATTTGAAATTGTTTTTCACCATTCTTGAGGCTAAAGGTAAGATTTAACTCCCCGAATTCGTTAGTCGATCAGTAGAACGTAAACAAATGGGAAGATATTGATGGGGGAGGGTTTTAATCTTGATTATATGGTGAAAATAGCCCTAAATTGGATTCTTGTGATCATGGGTTGATGTAGGGTTTGTTAGAATTATTATAGTTTCGGGTAATTAGCGATTGTTTGTTGATTCCCATGTTATTATGATTGTTTGTAGACCAAGAAAAAGTAGAAAGAATCCAGAAAGGGAAGGATCAAGTTTCTTAGGGTTTCAAGCTTGTTTCGAGGTAGGTGATGGTTGTGATTTTATGTTTGTGTAATGTATGCATGATCTTGCTTCATTGTGATACTTGTATATATATGAATGTTGCAATATTGATTACATTTTTTGTGATGTTTCCATGAAATCATGATGTATATGTATGATTTATATGATATACTTATAATTGTGATTGTGGTGTGTTTTGGGGATCATATTTTCACGTTCCGACAAACTAACTGGGATGGGGTTGATACGTTCTGGGACAACTAACTAGGATTGGGTTGCCACGTTCCGACACAACTATGGGATCACATTTCCATGTTCCAATAGGCTAACTAAGATCGGTTGTCATGTTCTGGCATAAAAATAGGATTGGATTGCCATGTTCGGCAAGCTAACAGTTTGGGTGTTGGTTCCATGAGAGGACTATTGAATTGGGTTCCGTTAGAGGACCATTAAATTGTGTTTTGTATATAATCGTGATGATTACGTTCATATATAATGATGATTGATATTAGAAGACTATATGTTGCTCTAAATCTATAAGCAAGGTGTATTATTGAGAATGTATGATTCTAAACTGACCATGAAAATATGACTAATATTGTAAATGTTAATATATATGTATGTGATTATGACGTTGTTTTACTTGTTTATGTTGCACTTAGTGGGATAGCTGTGTGATCCAACCAGTACATGGTGGTTGTGTACTGATGTTGCACTTGCTCTTATTTTTGTTGAGTACATGACAACTTTTGAAGGCTATTGACATACCTCATTTAGAAGATCAGTGACCGCTTCGAATTCAAAGGTGAGCTAGTTCTTCCGGGATGCCTTGAGTTCTCTTTATTTAAGTCCACTCTTTTGGACTCATACTATTTGATTAAGGTGTTGTTTAGTTTTGGGGTTATACCCCTTGTTCTTAGACTTGTTGTTGGTAGAGTTTTGATACAATGACTTTAAGGTTCTAGGTTTTTAATTCTGCATTTATTTATTTAATGAACTATCTTTCGTAACTTAATTGCCTTAGTTTTGATTTAGTTGATTAGTTTGGGTTGTAGTAGTGGTTCTCCAACCGAATGGTTAGTGTGGGTCCCAATCACGACAGTCTGGGTTGTTACAAATTTGGTATCAAAGCCCTAGGTTCATTGATTTCACTGTACCAAAACGAGTATGTAGAGTATTCCAAAACGGTATTATGCCATCGCTACATTTCTTTGAGAGGCTATAGGAAGTTAGGAAAAACTAACTTCTTTCTACTCTTTCATGCTATGATTTGAATCCAATCAGTATCTGGGTGATACAAATCGGTCTATTTCCTCGTTCTCCCTATCATCCGAACTAGAGCAGCAAAAATGGTAACACCATCACGAGCAAGAGGGGATGTGTATAGATTACTGACAGTTGAAAAAGGTTACCATTCGGAACAAGTATCCATTGCCTCAGATAGGTGACATTTTTTATCAATGGCAAGGTGCTTCGATTTTCTCTAAGATTGATTTATGGTCTGGTTACCAACATTTAAAGAATGAGCCAGGTAAGAATTGGGTTCGACCATGTTCTGTGATAGAAATTAGCAGTTTTATAGGGCTCACTAGCTATAATTGTTGTTTGTGGTATGAGTTGAGTCCAATTGGTACCCGACTCCAATTGGTATCTCAACAAAGTGAACTAGATGGAACACAAACAAGTTAATTAGAACTGAGAAGGTTCCAATTGGTATATGGCCTTATGGACTGTATAAGGCATGGATGATGGTCGTTTATGGAACGTACTAATTAAAGAAATTGGACTTCTCTGTGAGTTGTAACTTGGAATGGTGAATGTTGCTTCTAGTTGTCTAAAATTAACTATTAATGTGAAGGGTGTATTATTTGGGTGTTTGGATATGATTATGTTCCCAACATTTCTTGTCTGAATGTTGATATGTGCAATGTGCTGGCCTACATGTTGAAATTTCCAATTGTAACCGCTTAGTGTCGTGAGCTTTTTGTGAAAAAAAGGTCATCATGGGATTAGGCACAAGGGTCCAGATAAATTACGATGTAATTCATAAGTGTGAAATCTGGATGTGCATTGCGACCAAGCGATAATCGTGTGAATGTATGGGTGTATCCTAGGAACATGTGAGTTATAGTGTTGAATGTACCGTAAGGGAAATTATGGAGCGTGTGTTGTTAATATTGATTGGGGGTAGACAATGATTAACCTAGTTGTGAGTACCTGTCTAAATTTCTAAGTAAAGCTGGGAACATTTAGGGAATTTAGAAAAGAACCCTAAGAAAAATTATTGGCAGGGGTTCTATTTCCATTTGGCCGCTTGCGGGTCTTTTCCTTCCAAGGTGAGGCTGCCAGTGTGGAATTCCTCTCGCCAGACTGAGACAAAATCTCACCGCTGTCTCCCCTATTTTTCTTGTCATAATTATGGACCCCAAATCATACCTGAACTAACCCGCACGACCTGATTCAGTGGTCTCCAATGGAATATAAGTTATTAAGTGTGCTAAAATTATGGAGAACCTGGGCACATGAGGGTCGAATGTAGTGACCACTAGTATTATAATTGTTGCGACCGATGACTAATATGTTGTTTGATCTGACTTCTACTTATTCGTACGTGTCAGTTCAATTGACTTGGATTTGATGTGGTTTGTGATATACTTGATGCCCCCAACCACGTTTCTACCCAGTTGAAGAGTCAGTGATAGTTACCCATGTGTATCGTGTTTGTCTATTGTGTTTATGGATTTTCTGACTTGGGTTGATTTAGTTATACTGATATGAATGACTTTATATAATCTTAGGTATGACTTGGTTGTCCCCCTATTATACCGGCTTAATTTTAATGCTAATTCGGTAACTTAGAGATCCCTGGTAGGGAAAGATTGGATTGGGAATGGGTATACAAGCCTAAGCTAGATAAGAACATATCCTCAATTCGATCTAGGAAACTGATGGGACATGATTGTTTGACGTAATAAGCTCATATACCTAGGATGTTGAGGTCGAATACCCCTCTATTGAGTCTATTCTTGGGATATCAGAGTTGAGAGAGCTTAAGACTCAAATCCAAGAGCGTCTTAATAAAGAATTCATCCGCCCTAGTGTTTCCAAGTTGGGTGCTCCTATCTTGTTTGATAAAAAGAAGGAGGGTAGTACGAAGACTGGTGATTTTATCTTAATCCATAAGGGAGTGGACTAATACCTAAATGCCAAGCTTATGGATAAATAAAGTTTCATGAGTATACTTGGGTGCTGGAAATTGAAGATTTTAGTAAGAGAGTGCGTACCAATATTGAGTTAGTCCTTTGAATTTGATAAATATACATGAGTTGAGGTGTTATGTTGATGAAAATGTTGATTTGTAGTGATAGTCAAGAAGAATGAGCATAATGTTAATAAGAGTTCGTGGTAGATTGTGATGGGATGCAACTATATAATAAGATTATGGCTAAGCAAATATTTTGTAGTAATTATAACTTTCGTGTATCTAAGGTTGTGGTTTTCTAATATTTGATGAGTAATGTGGTTGTATGGAAAGTTTTAATAGATGGTGGGACACCATTCAAATAGAAATTAAAGATCTAGAGTCATAATAAAGAAAAATAGTGGGATGAAGATCAGCCTTTATAGAGAGGCGAGAGCAAGAATATTGTATTTGAATGCAAGGGCTAAAGAGGTATCTTTAGAGGGGTAGATAATTGGGTTCAGAGACGCGTGATTTCTTTCATTTTGCTATGACTATGGTAATAGTTTCACAAGTCCATTAGATTGGTAATAAACTATTGGAAAAGACGTGAGAAAGAAGTGTACAAACATTAGCTTGAGTGTGATTTTAAGTGCCTTGTTTTGTTTTAAGTTTAGTAAGGAGTACGATTGATGTTTAGTGAAAAGATATTGTTAGATCGACAGATATGTGATCCATGATAAGAGAAGATCCATGAATTAATAAAAATCTTCGATACATAAGCAAATGTTGATAGATAAGGGATTGTG
This sequence comes from Solanum sitiens, assembly GCA_016801875.1. NCBI lineage: Eukaryota > Viridiplantae > Streptophyta > Magnoliopsida > Solanales > Solanaceae > Solanum > Solanum sitiens. The sequence continues at coordinate 815,888 of JABWTJ010000327.1, forward strand.
TTATACGATTGAATTTATAATTTAGATTTTTCATTGTAATTCTACATCCGTGGTGATATATTTTGTCAAGATATGAATTTGCAAGGTGTGTGATGGTCCCTTGTGTCAAATATTGAGCATTTTAAAGGACTTACACTTGGGTTGAGTAGTTAAGTTTATTACTGTAGATTGTTAAAGTACCTTAGAAAAGTTTTCATTTAAAAAACGTTGGTTTAAAAGTAAGGTCAATGGTCAGAGTAATTATGATGGTTGTTAGTACTAAGAGTGTTGGCTTCAGTCGAAGGATGTGAAAGTATGTTGAGTCAAGTGAATGAAATGGCTGGTATCAACTCTTCAAAGGAAAACCTTTCGTGTTATTCGATAAATTCTTATGTAACAATCTATTTTAATTTTGTACATGGTTGTGAGTGTGTAAAAACCCTCAGAGTGAACTAGGATAAACTAGAGCCTCATATGTGTTTTAAGAGTTAATAACTTTTTTATAAGTTGTGTCACAACTTGTAAGAGTTTGTTTAAAGAGTTTCGAATTCAAACGTCAAAGAACGACCTAGAAGTTCGGGAACTAATCTTGTCTCCTAGTGTGCCTTTGCATGTGTTATGTGTTTTGATTTGTCGTTTGCAGTCTAAAAAGAGTTGGGGAGACCCTAGAATCAATAGGGTCATGTTTATGGTCGAAATGACTGAGTATGACTCCCTAAGGACCACCCTAAGGGTCCTTGAGGAAGACCCAAACATTTGCCAATAAGCTGCCTAGACAGCCTCATTGAAGGAGGCAAACAACGCCCCTTAGACCCATCACAACCTGTCAAAAGGGGGCGTGTATCCACACTTAGTCGTGACAGCTTATCCCCCAAATGAGGAGCCTCACTCACTCACGACGACCAGTTGGACGGTTCGTCATTCACTTGACGCCCCGTCAATGGGGAACCGTCGTTTGACACCTGCAATTTTCGCAGTGTCTCGGCCAGCCTAGGGGTGAATTGGTAAATCACACCACATCCTAATTAAGTCCTAGACTGTTATTTTAGGTGTTTTAATGTATTATAAGTTAGTTTAAACAACTAGACCTAAATTAGTTTCCACTTTTCAAAATCAAAACCCCTCTCCCAAATAGAATTCTCTCAAGACTCCATGGGAGCTTGAACTCAAGTTGAAGCTAGGATTGAGGATTTTCAGTGGTTTCTCCATCATTTTCGTGGGATTTGTACTAGTAAGGTATGTTTATTTCATCCTTGATTCTTCTCTCATTCATGGAGCCAATTCCAATGGCTTTTCAAAGATCTCCAAAAACCTTAAAACTCTATTTTGAATTATAAGCATGGGTTCTTGCATAAAAAAGTTTTAATTGATGTTTTATGAAGTATTCAACGTTAATTGATGATTATATGATAAAAAATTTCATGAACCAATGTATTCCTTGAATTCTTAATTTTGGCTCTAAAGTGAAGGTATATATTATGATCTACTTGGGTTGAATTCATGTTTAGATTGTTATGGACTATTGAATTAGATATTGATCATTGTTGACTTGCCTTATAGTATTGATATCTATATTGGTTTTGTTGGATCATTGATATGGATGAATTGTTGGTCTAATCTTATGGACATCGTCATTGGTACGATCTCATGTTGTGTGAATTTGTTGGAAATACTAAGGAATGATTATTGTGGCTATTGGATGGTGGTGAGTTGACCTAATTCCTTTTTTTCATGTATAATTGATATCAAATTGCTATTGATTGACACGGTCCACTTATGATGGCGTTGTTTCATTGTTATAAATGTTATGAACATGGCCTTGTCGACATTATTATGTGAATTATGACATCATCATGATATGGTATGAGTGAAAGTATAAGTTGAAGGTGCTCATGTGATGTCTATATGATCTTGTATGGGTGCTAAAATGACATGATTGATAGTAGTTCCTCTCTAGTTGTTGATATATGATAATGAAGGACTAAGGGGAGTCTGTATAGAATGATGTTGTACCTTGTGTTGGTAGAATTAGTTGTACCCTACTTGGTACTTGGATTATATTGAATAAATGATATGATGAATGTTGTGTCTTGACTTGGTAGGCTTAGGCACCCTTGTCTTGAATGAATGAATGAAAGAAGGGAAGTCTAGGATCGATAGACCTAAATTAGGTACCCTTCTATGAAAGACTTATATGGAACCTTGAATAAGAAAAGAAGGTTTATAATGAAGTGAAGTGGATAGACCTAGCAGGGTACCCGTTTCATGAATGAGCTATCCTAATGAACCTTGATCGGTAGACCTTTGTGGATCCCTTCTTGGTTGTGGTATTTTGAGTTGGTAGGACTTAGAGATGGTACCTTCTCAAATAATCTTACGTGAATAAACTTACTATATGAGAAACAAGGCAAAGCACCGAGTGGATATGCTTGTGGTAGTAGCTATACTTGAGGATGAGACTAGAGTACAAAGAAGACCTCGATATCCCCTAAACCATGTGCCTACATGAGATGTGTTCTTAGTTCTACCTTTAGCAAGTAGAACACCTTCCACGGTGTGGGGTCTTATGATACCAGATTCCATACCTAGCTAGTGTGGTCTATGTCGGTTAATGTCTATTCTCATCCTGTGGTGCATTTTGGATAGGTTTTACAACATGTAGGTAGTGGAATGGGACGCTATCTATACATGGCACAAATAGGCTTTGAAGATGCTAGTGAGTTCCCTAGGTCTTCCAAGACCATTATGTAAAGTCCCCTACTTTTTTAGTTGTTTCTTAAATCGCTTTAATGAATGATGCTTGCTTAGTAAAACAATGTTGAATTAAAAGGTTCTTATCTAGGGAAGCTTTGAGGACCACCTAGGTGTACTTGAAGAGGGAGTATGGGAGGTCTCTTCATGTCTTACTTAGGTGAGTCTTAGAGTAACCTTAGGTAGAGGGTCTAAAGTGATGAAAAGGCTTACTTGTTGAATATGGAATATGTATTATATGTGATTGTTGACTTGAATTATGTCTCTTTAAACTCTTATGATGAAGGTTCTTATCAAAATAGCATGACAAACATATCTTTATGTCAATTTCCCTTTTTGCATGATTTTATTGCATGTTCACCATACTTAGTACATTAATTGTGATAATTTCATATGTTTCTTTATGTTTACAAGTGTAAGTGGTGGCAAGTGAGGATTTCTAGAACTTGAAGCTTGGGAAGTATATTTCTCTCAAGATTGGTATTTCCTCATATGATCGAGGGCATGTATCTTAGTTCTAGTTTTCCTTTTTCCAAAGACTATGTAATAGACTATAAGTTTCTTTTCAAATTGATGAAAGGGTCGTGACCCTATGATATTGACTTGTGTCTAAGATGACTTATTATGAGACTTAGTTTTTGTCTTACGTTTTATAACAGAGTTTGACTATTATTGTGAAACGTATTAATTCCTCACTACTTTTCATATCTTTGTGATGAATGAATGTTAAGAGGCTTGTACAACTCCAAGAGGTCAAGTACGTCGTGTGACGCCTAAAGGGTTCTCTTGGGTCGTTACAAACTTGGTATAAGAGCATAAGGTTATGAAGTAGTCTTTAGGATTCAAAGTCTCATAAAGCCACGTCTAGTAGAGTCTTGTTCATCGGTGGTGAGTGGCAACACATCTATGAGCGAGAGGCTATAGGATGATAGAAGTTTCACTTTCTTCATTAATATTGTGTCGTGCCATAGAGTTAAGGTTATAAGTGTCCTTTCCTAATCTGTGCTCTTGTGTTTATAGGATATGAATACAAGAAAGACACCCGCAAGAAGAGTGGATGAGGAAGTGGTAAATGAGGGAGTTCCTTCCAGAGGTGAACAAGTTCCCCAAGGTGAACAAGTCCCTATATATAATCATGGGAATGAGGTTCTGGTGGTTCCCCCAGACATGACTAATGAGGAAGTTATAGGAGCACTTCTTACCCTAGCCCGAGCCATGATAGCTCAAGCGAATCGAGATGTCGGGCCTAGGGTGAATGCTCTTGAGAATACCATGACCTCTATGTTGAGGGACTTTGTGAGGATGGATCCTCCTACCTTTCTTGGATCTAAGGTGCGAGAGGATCGCCAAGCATTCTTGGATAAGGTATATAATATAGTTCATGCTATGGGTGTGTCTTCAAGGGAGAAGGCAGAGTTGGTTTCATACCAACTAAAAGAGGTTGCTGAAGTATGGTACACACTATGGAAAGACAATAGGCCGGTTTAATTGGGACCTATAGAATGGGAAGAGTTTAAGGAAGCCTTCTTAGGAAAGTACTTTCCCCGTGAGAAGAGGGAGGTTAAGGTTAAGAAGTTTATAAACCTTAGGCAAGGTAATATGAGTACGGAGGAGTATTCCTTGAAGTTTACCTTGTTTTCTAACTATGCTCCATCTTCGGTGTCTAATCCTAGAGATGAGATGAGTAGGTTGTTGACCGGTGTTTCCGACCTTATTAAGGAAGAGTGTCGTACGATAATGCTCCATGGTGACATGACTCTATCTAGTGTCATTGTGTATTCTCAATCTATTGAGGAGTCTAAGCTTTGGAGAAGAGGTAGAGATGTTAAGAGAGGAAGAACCAAGGATCAAGGTCAACTTAAGTTTAAGAAGAGGGCTCCAAAATAAGATGTTCCTAGTGCCCCTAATGCCAACTATGAGAGAGGTGGCGGTTCCCAAATTGATAAACCGACTTGCTCAAATTGTGGGAAGAAGCACTTTGGGAAGTGTCTAGCCTGTACTAGTGGGTGTTTTGGATGTGGAAATAATGATCACAAGGTGAGAGATTGTCCTACTATTGCTTCTAGGGGAATAGAGGTCAATAAAGCTCCTTATGATGGTCCGGGTGTTCGTGAACAAAAGAGGAATCGCTTCTATGCTCTCCAAGCTAACAAGAAAGCTAATCCGGATGAAGGCACCGGTAAGTTATAGTTTTTCCTTTTTTGAGATGATGGGTTCATTCTAAGTGTGGGAGCATGTTGATGTGGTAGGGTTGATGGATTTTGTCTCTTCTCTTCTACTCTATTCAAGCTTGAGAGTTAGAACTTTCTAGTGTCATGTGCAAGAATTGGGATGCTTTTGTGAAAAATGAGTTTCATGGTTCCCTTAAAACTTTTGTATGTGTCCACGAATTTATGTTTATATGGTAAAATGAGCTTAAATTATTTTGTCTCTCATGTTGATGTGCATCTATAGTGAATTGCCTAAATGTTGCATGAGTGAACTTATGAGCATGTTTAATAGTGGACTTTTTGAGAAATGTCGCATAATTGTGATTTTTGGCATAATGTACTAAAAAATGTTGTAGTGGAATGATGATATGTGGAGAAGGAAGTTCCTCCTATGTGAGATGAGAAATATAGAGTCTTATTGCATGATAAGTTGTAGATGTTGTTCCTACTCTCTTGTTATCTTTTGAATCTCTTGTTATATGGAGTTGATATTCCACCTAACTATGTGTATATTGTTTTGATATGGTATGGTTGTGATCTACTAGTCATGAGTTTTAGAACGTTGTTAATGTTTGAAGAATGTTAGATCCATTCGAGGATGAATGTTTTTCTAAGTGCGGGAGAATGTAACAACCCTCAAAGTGAACCAGGATAAACTAGATCCTCAAATGTGTTTTAAGAGAGAATAACTTGTTTATAAGGTGTGTCACAAATTGTAAGAGTTGGTTTAAAGAGATTAGAAGTCAAACGTCAAACAACGATCAAGACGTTCAGAAACTAGTCTTGTGTGTGCTAGTGTGCCTTTGCATGTTTTATGTGTTTTGATATGTCGTTTGGAGTCTAAAAAGAATTGGGGAGACCCTAGAATCTAGATGGTAATGTTTAGGGTTAAAACATCCGGGTACGACTCCCGAATGACCACCCTAAGGGTCCTTGAGGAGGACATAAACGTTTGCCAAGAAGCTGCCTAGACAACCTCATTGACGGAGGCAAACGACGCCCCTTAGACCCATCATGCCAAGTCAAAAGGAGGCGTGGCTCTACACTTAGTCGAGGGATCTTAGCCCCCAAATGAGGAGCCTCAGACATGAACGATGACCAGCAGGACGGTCCGTTACTCACTTGACGCCCCGTCAATGGGATACCATCGTTTGACACCTGTAATTTCCGCAGGGTCTCGCCAGCCTAGGGGTGAATTGGTAAATTCAGTCCATGTTCTAATTAGGTCCTAGACGGTTATTTTAGGTGTTTTATTGTATTATAAGTTTGTTTAAGCACCTAGAACTAAATTAGACTCCATTTTTCAAAATTAAAACCCCTCTCCCAAATAAAATTCTCTCAAGACTCCATGGGAGCATGAACCCAAGTTGAAGCTAGGATTGAATATTTTCAATGGTTTCTCCATCAATTTTGTGGTATTTCTTCTAGTAAGGTATGGTGATTCCATCCTTTATTCTTCTCTCATTCAAGGAGCCAATTTCAAAGGCTTTTCAACGATCTCCAAAAACCTTGAAACTCTATTTTGAATTCGAAGAATGGGTTCTTGCATAAAAAGGTTTAAATTGATGTTTTATTCAGTGTTAATTGATGATTTTATGATACAAAATTTCATGAACCCATGTATTCCTTGAACTTCTAATTTTTTCTCTAAAGTGAAGGTATTGATTATGATCTAATTGGGTTGAATTCATGTTTAGATTGTTATGGGCTATTGAATTAGATGTTGATCATTGTTGAAATTGTTCATAGCTTTCCTTATAGTTCTGACATCTATATCGAGTTTTGTTCGATCATTGATATGGATGAATTGTTGGTCTAATCTTATGGACATTGTCATTGGTAAGATCTCTCGTTGTGTGAATTTGTTGGAAAGACTAAAGAATGACGATAGTGTCTATTGGACGATGGTGAGTTGATCTAATTTGTTTATTTAATGTATAATTGATATCGAATTGCTATTGATTGGTATGGTCCACTTATGGTGGCGGTGTTTAATTGTTATAAATGTTATGAACATGGCCTTGTCGGCATTATTATGTGAATTATGGTATTATTATGATACGGTATGAGTGAATATATAAGGAGAAGTTTCTCATGTGATGTCTATATGATCTTGTATGGTGCTATAATGACATAATTGAAAGTACTTCCTTTCGAGTTGCTGATATATAATAATGAAGGACTAAGGAGAGTCTTTATAGAATGATGTTATACCTTATGTTCGTAGACTTATTTGTCCCTACTCGGTACTTAGATTATATTGAATAAATGATATGAGGAATGTTGTGTCTTGACTTGGTAGGCTTAGGCACCCTTGTCTTGAATGAATGAAAGAATGGAAGTCTAGCATCGGTAAACCTAAAGTCGGTACCCGTCTATGAAAGACTTATATGTAACCTTGAATAAGAAAAAAAGGTTTATAATGAAGTGAATCAGATATACATATCATGGTTCCCATTTCATGAATGAGCTATCCTAATTAACCTTGATTGGTAGACCTTTGTGTATCCCTTCTTAGTTGTGGTATTTTGAGTTGGTAGGACTTAGAGACGGTACCTTGTCAAATACTCTTACATGAATGAACTTACTCTATGAGAAACAAGACAAAGCACAGAGTGGATATGCTTGTGGTAGTAGCTCTACTTGAGGATTAGACTAGAGTACAAAGAATCCATTGATATCCCCTAGACCATGTGCCTACATGGCATGTGTCTTTAGTTCTACCTTTGGAAAGTAGAACACCTTCCACGTTGTGGGGTCTTATGACACCGGATTTCATACCTAGCTAGTGTGATCTATGTCGGTTAATGTGTATTCTCATCATGTGGGATATGCATTCTAGTATTGGATAGGTTCTACATCGTGTAGGTAGTGGAATGGGACGTTATCTACACATTACACGAGTAGGCTTTGAAAATGCTAGAGTGAGTTTCCTAGGTCTTCCAAGACCATTATGTGAAGTCCCCTACTAGTTTAGTTGTCTCTTAAATGGATTTAATGAATGATGCTTGATTAGTGAAAGAATGTGGAATTGAAAGGTTCTTATCTAGGGTAGCTTTGAGGATCACCTAGGTGTACTTGAAGAGGGTGTATGGCGGTTTCTTCATGTCTTACTTAGGTGAGTCAGAGTAACCTTAGGTAGAGGGTCTAAAGTGATGAAAAAGCTTACGTGTTGAATATTGAATATGTCTTATATGTGATTGTTGACTTGAATTATGTCTCTTTAAACTCTTATGATGAAGGTTGTTATCAAAATAGCATGAAAACATATCTTTAGGTAAATGTCCCTTTTTGCATGGTTTTCTGGCATGTTCACTATACTTAGTACATTAATTAGGCTAATTCCAATTGTTTCTCTATGTCTACAAGTGTAGGTGGTGGCAAGTAAGGATTTCTAGAGTTTGAAGCTTGAGAAGTAGATTTCTCTCAAGATTGGTATGTCCTCATATGATCGAGGGCATGAATCTTAGCTCTAGTTTTTCTATTTCCAAACACTTTGTAATAGACTATAAGTTTCTTTTCAAATTGATGAAAGGGACGTGAACCTATGATATTGACCTTTGTCTAAGATGGCTTATGATGAGACTTAGTTTTTGTTTTATGTTTTATAAAAGAGTTTGACTATTATTGTGAAAAGTTTTAATTCCTCACTACTTTTCATATCTATGTGATGAATGAATGCTAAGAGGCTTGTACAAGACATCTGAGTGGTCAAGTATGCCGTGTGACGCCTATGGGGTACTCTTGGGTTATTACGGAGTGTGGTGCACTAGCTATGTTTAGGTGTGTTTTTGATATTGTGGATGGATCTCTAGTGTTGGATCAGATGTACGGATCCTGCATTGTTCTCTTGGTGGAGTGGTATGAATTGGGAAGACATGGTTAATTTAGATGACTTATGTGGTATGGTCTTGGAGTTGTTAAAGTATTTTAATGGTTCTACTTCTACCACCTTGCTTATGAGAATTAATTGAAGAGATACCTTACGTATTTATGATTGTCCAATAATCTTGATTTTCATCTTGTCGTCGAGGTCATGTATCGATTATGTATGGTTGAATGTGGGGATCATTGAATAATTCTACTATTCTTAAGAGGTAATCTACAATTACTAAATCTAACATTTTGATAGTGTTGTTGGATGGTTTGTTGGTTTGTATGTTCGGACATATCCTTCAAGGAGTATCTGATGACTAAAGATTGAAACTTTTGTAACTTAAGCTTATGGAAATTTATGTTCTGAGATGGATATGTTTATAAGAACTATGATTATTTGGGTATTATGAATGTGTGTTGGATTTTTTAGGTTCACCTTTAATTGAGGCGAGTTTTGATTTCGAATTTTCTTATGTTTATGTGACAAAGTATTAATCGTGATGATTGTGTCAAGATCCTTAATAACATGTGACAGACGTGTGTACGATCAACTTTGGTGGTTATTGGGTTTTGGTTTGTTGATTAGTTAAGTTTACATACAACAATATTTATCACTCGAATGTTGAGATGACTTCATTAAGGCATTGTAAAGGAGGATGTGTAGGTATTCAATTGGTTGGTTTGAGGTTGGATATGTGAAATCCTTAGGGGGTAATGAGATTCGGTAAGAAAGACATACGAGACAAGTATCCCTAGTAATTCAATGATTCAGATACTACTCTACCTTTACTTTAGCTAGTCTTCTCCTAGTTGATCACTGGGGAATGAGTTATGGGTAAATTGGTATCTATTTTAATGACCTGATTTTGTATTTAGGGAAAATTCAATGAATAAAAAATTTGGGGCCAGAAAAACTTTTCGTAGTATTTGAATTTTTCCAACCTTGTCCAGATTTGGATGAAATTGGAGTAGTTGATGCGTAGGATATCTTGTAGCAATCTAGTAATTTAATTATGATATTTATTGCATGAGTGGTTAGATAACTCTAAGAAATCCGCATGACTTTACCAAATTGAATTTAGATGAGTAGATCTCCGGGAATTGATCTTAGCGTGAAAGGTATTTTCTGAGCGTCATTGGTTAGATGTGTGTTATGAATGGGGTGATTGGGATTCCTTTAAGTAGCATTCCATTATAATTTTTACCGATGTAGCAGGATTGGTACCGCTATGGCGGGGTCGTTGTAGCGGAACAGTGGTCGTTGTGGCGGACGAGACAGGTTTTAACATCGTAAGTCCAAAAGGGGAGCTCACTGTTTAAAAAATGCCGATGTAGAGGGACTTTACGCCGTTGTGGAGACGCCGCTACAACGAGATAAGGGCCGACGTAGCGGGGCAGGCGCGAATTATGTCATTAATTAAACCCCTAAACGACCTTATTTTGCACTTTTTGACTTTTAGAGCTAAAGAACGACCCCTGGGCGATTTATACTCGTTTTTCACCATTCTTGAGGCTAAATGTAATATTTGAACTCTCTAGACTCATTTTTCAATCTGTAGAACGTAATGAAATGGGAAAATATTGATGGCGGAGGGTTTTGATCTTGATTATATGGTGAAAACAACCCTAAATTGGATTATTGTGATCATGGGTTGATCTAGGGTTTGTTAGAATTATTATAGTTTTGGGTAATTAGCGATTGAATATTGATTGACATGTTATTATGATTGCTTGTAGACCAATAACAAGTGGAATGAATCCGTAAAGGGAAAGATCAAGTTTCTTACGGTTTCAAGCTTGTTTCGAGGTAGGTGATGGTTGTGATTCTATGTTTGTGTGATGTATACATGTTCTTGCTTCATTGTGATACATATGTATGAATGTTGCAATGTTGATCACACTCGTTGTAAATGAGATATATGGATGATGTTGCCATGAAAACATGATGTAAATGTATGATGTTGATGATATACTTGTGATTCTAATTGTGATGTATGTTTGGGGATTGGATTGCCACGTTCCAGCAAACTAACTAGGATAGGGTTGCCACGTTCCGACACAACTAACTTGAGTTGGGTTGCCACGTTCTGGCATAATTATGGGATCGTATTTCCATGTTTCGATAAGCTAACTGGATCGGTTGCCACGTTCTAACATAAAAATGGGACCAAATAGCCACTTTCTAGCAAGCTAACAGTTTGGGTGTGGGTTCCATAAGAGGACTATTGAATTGGGTTCCGTGAGAGGACCATTTAATTGTGTTGTGTATATACTTGTGATGATTACGTTCATATCTAATAATGATTGATATTGGAAGAATATATGCTGCTCTAAATTGATAACCAAAGTGTATTATTGAGAACGTGTGATGCTACATTTTTTTAAAAAATATGACTAATATTGTAAATGTTGTTATATATATGCATGTGATTATAATGTTGTTTGAATTGCTTATGTTGCACTTAGTGGGATAGCCACGTGATCCTACCAGTGCACGGTGGTTGTGTAATGATACTGCACTTGCTCTTATTTTTATTGAGTACATGGCATCTTCCGGCGGCTATTGACAGACCTTGTTTAGAAGATCAATGACCATTTCGAATTCACGGGTGAGCTAGTTCTTCTGGGATGCCTTGAGTTCTCCTTGTTTAAGTCCATTCTTTGAGACTCAGAGTATTTGTTTGAGGTGTTATTTAGTTTTGGGGTTGTACCCCTTGTTCTTATACTTGTTGTTAGTAGTGTTTTAGTACAGTGACTTTTAGGTTCTAGGTATTTGATTATGCATTTGCTTGGTTAAATAACCTTCTTTCGATACTTAATTGTCTTAGTTTTGGTTTAGTTTCTTAGTTTGGATTGTAGTAGTGGTTCTCCCATAGAATGTTTAGTGTGGGTGCCAATCACGATAGTCTGGGTCGTGACAAATCCTCTCCCACCTTAGAACCTAGAAAAACAGGAGGATTCATCCTCACAAAGTCCCTCAACCTAGAACCCATAGTACTCTCACTAGTATTCACTCGAGGCCCCACATCCCTATTAACTTGAGACGAGTGGCTTGGTCCAAGGTTAGTAAAGACGATCTAATTTCTTCATTAGTCAAATCTGGAGCCTCAACTGGAACTTGGTTTTCTTGTGGATCTTGTCCACCCTGAAGACCTTGAGGATTTTGGGGAGGAACTTCCTCATTTAAAACTTTCTCTTACACTCTCCTTGCGGGCATCCTTCTTGTATTCATATCCTAAAAATACAAGAGGAGGAATAGGAAAAAGGGTACTTATAAAGCTAAACTCTAACGCACGACTTCAAGAATATGAAAGAAGTTTAACTTTATAACGTCCTATAGCCTCTCGATCGCGACTCACACGGATGAGCAAGACTCTACTAGACGTGGCTTGTGAGACACCAACCCTAAGAATCATTCCCAAAACCTTATGCTCTGATACCAAGTTTGTCAAGCACCGAGAGCACCCCAGACGTGACACAGTGTACTTGACCCTGAAGGGTCTCGTACAAGCCTATTGACATTCATAACATGAGATAATCTAAATAGTGCAGAATTAAAGCTCATTAAATTCAAAATATCAAAACTTCATTTAAGAGAAAAACTTGAAATACAATGGAAGTCTATTGTCACATGGCCATCTTAGACACAATCTCAAAACATAATAGGGACACGTCCCTTTACAATTGAAACAACTACTAAATGTCTATTACATGAATAAAAAGGAAACATAAATGTTCTTGTACTCGATCTGTGAGGACATACCAAAAGACGTCTTGGAAGGAACTCTAATCCAAGCTTCACTAGGGAGAGAAATCACTTGCCGGAACCTACACTTGTAGTAAAACATGAAAAACATGAGTTAGTACATAGAAATATACTAAGTATGATGACCATGAAAAAGCATGCTTTGAAAGGGACATTGTGGTTAGAAATCATGCATTATGACACTTTTTAAAATATCATGAACAATAGCATAAAAGACATAATACAATACAAGTCTAGTCATCATACAGTAATAATATCACCTTTAGACAATATCACATGTAAACCATTACCTTCATATTAGACCTTCACATCAAGTAACCTTCATGCTACACCTTGCGCAATGTATGGATAGAGGCCCATACCACCATCCACTTTAAGGCATCACACCAAGGTCACCAAAAGTTAACTCACCTTTCATTTCTTTTATCCCCTTCACAATATCCATACGAAGAAGACATAAACCTTACATAATTCAACTTAGCACATTAGGAGCATTACCTAAGATAACCCCTAGGTCATACTTGTGCAATGTGCAAGTATCATCCCATACTACTACTCACACTAAGTACTCCCTCAAAGTTACCATAAGCAAGGCACATTCATATACAACAAGACATAATAACGAAGTAACTCATAATGCGATTCAAGTATAGCATGCATCTTTATATTTAAGCATATAAGAGTCAACATTCTTCAATAACTTCATTAAGAGAACTTTCATGCATTAGTCATTAAGACTTAGAGAACTCTCTATGACCCTCTTAAAACCTACTCGTGCAATGCATGGATGGCATCCCATACTACCACCCACATGTTGATACCAAATTTCAGTCTGATAGTTTTAAAATTAATACGTTTTGAGTATTTTATTTTAAATAATTCAAAATAGATGTTTTTGTCATTTTAATGAAATTTGTTGATAATCATCCTCTTTCTCAAAGTATTAGGATTTTTATCGATTGTTATGCTTAAATTATTTTGTCAGAGCCAGACGTTAAAATTTTTATTCATTTTTATAAAATCATTATTTCTGTTAAATTATATTTTTTATACATGTAATTGATTACGTTCATTATATTTTTTTCATATTCACTTTTTATCTGTTACATTGTTAATATTCATTTTGATATTCTGCGCAGTCTAAAAATTTATTCAAATTCGAATACAATTTCCATACATAGATATTTTATCAATCGATAATTTTTGGGTCACAACCTCAAGCCCATAACTTGGTCCCATGGTTTTCAACTCCCTATATATTTAATAGTTGGTCCATTATTTTTTTTTGGGGGGGGGGGATGAAATTTTTAGGGGTGTAAGTTAGAGCTTTTTTATTCTTTTATTGTTCCATCTTTTTCCGGCAAATCACCGGAGTTCCACCGGAATTCGGAGAGTCCACCACCCGAAACCCCATCTCCGTACATCACATTTTTCCGGTCAACAACTTCAACCCATCCTCTCTCCGTTACCGCTGCTATCAGCATTTCCGGACCTCCAATCGGACCAGAAAACCAGACCCTCACCTCCATCGCGTTGCCTCCTCTTCTCCGACCAGTCAAACCGAAAAACCATTGTTTTAACCATCTCCGACAAGCTATAAGCTCCAAACAATAGCCAGAAAACCACCATCCCCTGTTCTCCCAAAACCCACCACAACAACAGCAAATCAAAATAGCAAGGTCCCCTTTTCCCTTTCTTTTCCTTTTTTTGGATTTTTGTTTGTTTTGCAGGCGTAAGATCTTCATTTTAGGGAGAAATTAATAAACCAGTGAACTGCATTTCAGTTAGACATCACCTACCCATCCAGAAATGAGACTCAAGCAATCAGTCTCAGACCACCGCGAACTCCGGTCGACAGCGAGCTTCAAGCTCGCACAACCTCACCAAATCCTTCTCTAGCTCCGGTAACCTCTGTCACTTTATTTCTCTTTTTAGATCTTTCCGGAGGGGTTCAAACTCCTGCCATTATTATTTTCCGTTGATATTTTATCTTCTCCAATGAACACTACTGTTTTGGGCTTACTATTGAGATAAAAACTTTCTTTGTTAACTTTGTTTTGTTTTGTTTTATTTTGTTGGGGTTTGATTGTTATTACTGAATATTTAATTCTCTATTATTAGATATTGTTTATTGATTCTAATTATTGAAATTAATTTGAAGTATTTCCTTGCATTTATTGTCGTTCCAGTGTTTCTTCTTTTCTGTTAGATTTATTTTGGCATTATTGTGCACTTTTTATTGTTGTTAGTTAATGTTATTATTTTAATTATTATATTCATTTGTTAACTAGATGCATTGTTTTATTTACACCATTAATTAATTTATTTATTTATTATGGTTATACATTGTTTACCTCTTTTATTTAGTTTTTATTTTTGTTCTTATCATTATTTGTGGACTAATGTTTTGTTAGCAATTTGTTTGAGTTTTCCAGTCATACGCTCTGTTTTTACCATTTCTTTGATTTATATCTTTGCCAAATATTATATTTATTGCATTACATATATCATAAATTAAATTTGCCAATGAAAAAATATATTCGTCGGTTTTGGAGGCCTCCCCCATTTTAAAAGACGAAAATTTAGTTAAGTTCATATTATTTGTTTTATTGTTAAAATTGGCCGATGAAGAAATTACCGTCGATTTCCAAACCCTCCCATGTTAATAAGACGGGTTTTTATTTTTTAAGTTATTATTTCATGTATTCAGTTTTATTCATATTTATTTATTACTAACACTTTTACTAAGTGTGTTTATAGGTACCCAATACTTACTTTCTTGAAGCTATTCGAAAGGAGTTCGAATTATATTTTTCAATTCATTGTTTTGTATATATCGATATTAGGCAAACATTAGGCCGATATTATTATTTTATTTTATTGTGTATATTGAATGTTTTTTATATTTATGCATTATTCTATTCTCTCCTCAATTTGAAAAAACTGAACTTAGTCGGGAACCACAGTTGTGGATTTCGAAGGGTGACTAACCCCTTCCCTTCGAAATAATTTGAACCCCTTACCTAGAATCAAATTGGTTTCGTAGATTATATTTGAATTAACTTATCAATTGGTTTCGTAGTTTTCCAAAAAATTAAGTGGAGACTCCCTTTTCTCCTTTTATTACCCATTTTACCCGTTACAAAATTCTTTTAACTAATTCTTTTTTGTTATTGAGTCACCGCGACGTTGCTCCCATTCAAGGATGTCAACAGAATGGCGAATCCGCTGGGGATATAGAGGTTCTAACCATTATGAATTCATCTTTTCAAATTGAGGATACGATTCTTTGATTGTGTTATTCATTATATCTCATATTTTTTGTTGATCATTTGCATATTGTACTTAGTATTCATTCATTATTTATTGTATATTGTCATTGCATTCATGACATTTTTCAACATATATGTATAGTATATTAAAGAACGGTTTTGCGGAACCGCAGACCAGACCTTTCTATACTCTACCATTTTTCAGAATGATCGACAATTTATTGGTTCGTCATGCCGTCCAATGGTTGTCGTGAGTTCTAGCCTAAGTTGTCCGCTTGGGTTCCTAGTCATTCAAAGACACTCTATCCGAGTTACAATTTGTTTGAACTACGTTTGACCTGATTCCTTTTTCAACGGGATACGTAGGCGTCATAAAGGCTCGGTCATGTTCCCCGTAAGCTTTCCAAATTTTAAAATGAAAACTGGGGCAAAACTTTTTGAGAATGTCTCCAAAAATTTTACAAAGAAGACAATTCCTACAAGATTGAATACCGGAGGTTGTTAAATCTAAAACAGGGGCAAAATTTTTAAGGAAGCCCCTCAAAATTTTCACCAAGGTTGTATTCAGATTCCAGATTTGGGAGGCATCCCTCCGATTTTGTTTGTATCTTTTGTATTAACTTTTGTACATGGTGTTATATTCATTCGATGTCTTTGATTTTATTTATCTTACATTACATTAAAAATATTATTTTAATTGACTTTTTTTAAGTTGGGTTGTCCGTCCTTCAATGTGACTCATCCTTTTTTACTTTTATTATTATTTTTAATTAATAAAAATTGTTTTTTTGTTAAGTTTAGATAGTCCGCCTTTCAATGTGACTCATCAATTTCTTATTTTATTTTTGCTTTTTTTAAAAAAATTTAGGTGGTCCGCCTCCAATCTGACTCATGATTTATTCATCCTTGTAAAATTTTCTTTAAATAGTAAATAAAAATATTTTGTTAAATTTGGGTTGCCCGCCTTTCAATGTGGCTCATTGGTTCTTACTCTCATTAAGTTTCCTTTCAAAAATTCATTTGTTGTTTATAGATTTTATGTCATATCTGGAAGAACTACGCAAACCTGATTCTCATAAATGAGATAGGTAGGCAGCTCTTATTGGGTTTAGTATTGTTTATTCAAAAGATATTTTATTTTTTATTCTTTTAATGTTTATTTTTTTAAATCATTTTTTGACTTGATTGGTGCCAACACAGTTCAAGTGTGCATGTGAAAAATAATTGAGAAGATTGACTTCTTGTTAAACCATAGATTCTTTTGGTACCTCTCATTCATACTTTTGTTACACTTGTAAATGTTCTCTTGTATACATTCAAGATTAGAACAAAACCAGATTCATTGTTTCATGTGCATTGTGTGGTGAGTTTTGAATTATATTCACTTATTTTGCATTGTTGATCTAGAACTTGGCCTAAATGTTATTGAGACGAAATTTTGAGTAATGTATGATTTGAAAAATGATTGTAGGCCTCCTTTGACCCGTTTGAGCCTATCAAAGCCTACCAATGACATAAATCCTTAGTGTGTCCCACGTTGAGCCTTAAGCCTATTCTTTGGACAACCACATCTTAGCCTATACCTTTTCTGAGTGCTTTTACGCACTATCCCTTTTTTGACCAGACTTTCTTGAGCGCACCGAAGACATGCAAGTTATAAGAGAAGATTCAAAGTTCAAATTTTTCAAAGACAAAAGTTATCAAAATCCCTGAATGTCAAGAAAATAAAAATGACTTCAAAAGAAAGAAAAAAAAAAGAAAGTTCAAAATCCCCCACAAGTTTAAGCAAGCAGAATTTCAAGAAAAGAAGAAAAACACTCCAAACAAAAAGGAGAAAATTCAAAAGGGGAAAAACTCAGACAAACAAAGTTTCAAAGAAATCAAAAGTGCAAAAGGAAGGAACGACAAAGAGAATCAAATGCCAAAAGTGTAACAAATGATTTAGTGCAATGCTCAAGAAGGGAATAAGTCACTTTTGTCCCAAATGACTATCCTACCCATCCCTAAGCCTACATTACAAAATATTAACAAGCCCTACATGATTTTAATTCAAATGTTCTCACATTAGTGGAGATTTGCATGAAGGTCAAGCCTATGGTATCACAATTGCATGCGTTGAATATTTTTTTGAGTATGAGTGTGTTTTTCGAGATGCTCCCAAATTAAAATACTTTAAATGTGCGCAAATTGAAAATTTATTTCTTGTGAGGGCACTTGAAATAGATGATAGATCTAGTTCAAAGAGTTTGTCTGAAGCAAGATGGACAAATCTTATTGTTACTTAAGTACATTTGAGGTACCACTTGAATCCATAGGAATTACCTCGAAATCAATCTCAGTTGAAAGATAGAGAATTGCGAGAATTTTTTGTACTCTACTTTTATTGGTGCTAACCAAGTTAAAATATGTTTCATTGTTCATAATAAACAATGGGTTGAAACCCACTTTTCAATATTTGTTCAAACAACTTTGTGGACTGTTTCATTGTTGATATTTGTCCAAACAACTTTGTGGACTGTTTCATTGTTGATATTTGTCCAAATAACTTTGTGGACCGTTTCAAAGTTCAAATTGCTTTTTTGGTAGTCATACCCTTCAAAATGACATCTTTTTATTTTTCGGTAGTCATACCCTTTAAATTGACATTTTTTAAATTTGGGTCGTCATACCTTCCAAACTAACATCATTTTAAATTTATACCCCATATTTGTCCAAAGTAACTTTGTGGACCATTTCATAGTTAAAATTATATTTTGGATTGTCATGTATCTTTTTATTTTTTGGATCGTCTGACAATTTTTTATTTGGGTCGTCATACTCTTCAAAATGACATTTTCTTAAATTTGGGTAGTCATACCCTTCAAAATGACATTTTTTTATTTAGGTCGTCATACCTTTCAAAATGATATCTTTTAAAAATTAATTTATTATCTCAAATAAACTAATTCTTTTTAAATTGGTTTGTCATGTCGTTCAATATGACACTTTTTATTTTGTTATTCCATTTTAAATTGACATTTTATTTAATTCATGATGTTATTAAGTTTGAATCGTTGCATTGGTTAATGCCTTGTTCATATGGTCATGTTTGCATAATTTATTTTATATTTGCTACTAACATTGATATTGCAGATTTGTGATACATCATTCGTATTAAGTTGAAGATTGAGTTGTCATCTCCCTTCAAATGACACGTTAAGGTCAACATTGAATTGTCATCTCCCTTCAAATGACACGTTAAGTTCAACATTGGGTTGTCATCCCCCTTCAAATGGCACGTTAGGTTTAAGATTGGGTTGTCATCTCCCTTTAAATGACACGTTACGTTCAAGATTGGGTTGTCACCTCCCTTCAAATGACACGTTAAGTTCAAGTTGGGTCATCCGCCTTTCAAAGAGACATGCTGGGTTGTCACCTCGTTCAAAGTGACATGTTATATTCAAATTGGGTCGTCTAGATTTCAAGTGACAGGTTGGGTCGTCATCTCCCTTCAAATGACATGTTATATTTAAGTTGGGTTGTCTGCCTTTCCAAAAGACACGTTGGGTCGTCATCTCCCTTCAAATGACATGTTATATTTAAGTTGGGTCGTCCGCCTTTCAAAGAGACACGTTGGGTTGTCACCTCGTTCAAAGTGACATGTTATATTCAAGTTGGGTCGTCCGCCTTTCAAAGAGACACGTTGGGTTGTCAACTCATTCAAAGTGACATGTTATATTCAAGTTGGGTCGTCCGCATTTCAAAGAGACACGTTGGATTGTCACCTCGTTCAAAGTGACATGTTATGTTCAAATTGGGTCGTCCGCCTTTCAAAGAGACAAGCTGGGTTGTCACCTCGTTCAAAGTGATAAGTTATATTTAAGTTGGGTTGTCACCTCGTTCAAAGTGACACGTTATGTTCAAATTAGGTCGTCCGCCTTTCAAAGAGACACGTTGGGTTGTCACCTTGTTCAAAGTGACACATTATGTTCAAATTGGGTTGTCCGCCTTTCAAAGAGACACATTGGATTGTCACCTCGTTCAAAGTGACATGTTATGTACAAGTTGAGTCGTCCACCTTTCAAAGAGACGCGTTGTGTTGTCACCTCGTTCAAAGTGACATGTTATTCGCATCATCCCTCTTTAAGGTGCACCACCTTTATTGTGAAATTTCGCAAGTAACATCGAAGGTATGTGAACATTCTCAGTTTACAATTAATGTCTGTCTTTTGTTTATTATTTTCAGCCCAATCGACGGACGTAGAGTCTTGCTCAAAAGCTCTACTAGCGTCTCAATTGTTTTGTTCAAAGTTTATCAAACCAAATTTGGGTTCGTCAACTTTGTTTGACCAGGATCTCTTTCATCGATCCTAATCAAACAAAGGGGCAAGTTGTTGACACCAAATTCCACTCTGATAGTTTTAAAATTAATACATTTTGAGTATTTTATTTTAAATAATTCAAAATACATGTTTTTGTCATTTTAATGAAATTTGTTGATAATCATCCTCTTTCTCAAAGTATTAGGATTTTTATCGATTGTTATGTTTAAATTATTTTGTCACAGCCAGACGTTAAAATATTTGTTCATTTTTAATAAAATCATTATTTCTGTTAAATTGTAGTTTTTATACATGTAATTGATTACGTTCATTACATTTTTTTATATTCATTTTTTCTCTGTTACATTGTTAATATGCATTTTGATATTCTGCGCAATCTAAAAATTCATTCAAATTTGAATACAATTTACATACACAGATATTTTATCAATTGATAATTTTTGGGTCACAACCTCAAGCCCATAACTTGGGCCCGTAATTTTCAAATCCCTATATATGTAATAGTTGGTCTATTAGGTTTTTGGGGGGGTGGATGAAATTTTTAGGGGTGTAAGTTAGAGATTTTTTATTCTTTTATTGTTCCATATTTTTCCGGCAAATCACCGAAGTTCCACCGGAATCCGGAGAGTCCACCACCCGAAACCCCATCTCCGTACATCACATTTTTCCGGTCAACAACTTCAACCCGTCCTCTCTTCCGTTACCGCTGCTACCAACATTTCTGGACCTCCAAACGGACCAGAAAACCAGACCCTCACCTCCGACCAGTCAAACCAAAACACCATTGTTTCAACCATCTCCAACGAGCTATAAGCTCCAAACAACAGCCAGAAAACCACCATGCCCTGTTCTCCCAAAACCCACCACAACAACAGCAAACCGAAATATCAAGGTCCCCTTTTCCCTTTCTTTTTCTTTTTTTGGATTTTTGTTTGTTTTGCAGGCGTAAGATCTTCATTTTAGGGAGAAATTAATAAACCAGTGAACTGCATTTCAGTTAGACATCACCAACCCATCCAGAAACGAGACTCAAGCAATTAGTCTCAGACCACCGCGAACTCCGGTGGACAGCGAGCTTCAAGCTCGCACAACCTCACCAAATCCTTCTCTAGCTCCTGTAACCTCTGTCACTTCATTTATCTTTTTTAGATATGTCCGAAAGGGTTCAAACTCCTCCCATTATTATTTTTCGTTGATATTTTATCTTCTCCAATGAACACTATTGTTTTGGGCTTACTATTGAGATAAAGATTTTCTTTGTTACCTTTGTTTTATTTTATTTTGTTGGGGTTTGATTGTTATTACTTAATATTTAATTCTCTGTTATTAGATATTATTTATTGATTATAATTCTTGAAATTAATTTGAAGTATTTCCTTGCATTTATTGTCGTTCCAGTGTTTCTTCTTTTCTGTTAGATTTATTTTGGCATTATTATGCACCTTTTATTGTTGTTAGTTAATGTTATTATTTTAATTATTATATTCATTTGTTAACTAAATGCATTATTTTATTTACACCATTAATTTTTTTATTTTTTATTATGGTTATGCAATGTTTACCTCTTTTATTAGGTTTTTATTTTTGTTCTTATTGTAGCATTCCAGAACACTACATGTCTAGTGAAGATTCTAGTAGGTTTTTAAAAATGCATATTGGGGTACATAGGCATCCTAATGCCCAATATTGAGAACTATTGGGCATAGTATAGAAAATTGGCTAAGGGGTGTTAGTCAATTTCTATATATACACAAGTATGTATAATATGATCCAGGCTGTTTAGAAATTGTACCTGCAATGAAGACCCTAAGCTAAAATACAATGGTAATCATACACCCTCATCAAGTACCACGCATCCAAGTGTCAAGCCTAGTACCATAGCACATAACCATTTAAAATGATCATGTAGATTAAGCAGTGCCCAAGGACATAGTGAGGATCCTTGGGACACTAATTAAACACTCCAAATGAACCTTCGAGAAGAGTTAGTTAGGAAAGTGCACGCAGCACATGTGCAAACACATGTGCAAACCGGCCAAGGGGACCACTCTAACCGATTCGGTTAGGGCAGTTGGGGACAGGCGCACATGCGGGTCCAACCACGTGGGGCCAAGCTCCCTAACCAGTCCTAGACCCTAACTAGCTGACCTAGCTAACTAACTAACTTAGGACCAATCAAAAATAACTAACTAAGGGACCCGACAACCTAATACCTAGTCGGGTGACATCAAACCGTGTAACTAACTAAGAGACAACCTAGTACCTACCTAGGATGGTCCAAAAGGTTGGTTATGGTCCTAACAACTTAGGGGTACTTTAGTAATTATCCTAGGTTACTTAATTAATTAATTTAGTAACTTAATTAATTAAATTAAATGGACAAAACCAAAATCACTAAGCAATTTCCATATTTCGGTTAGGTCAAGTAAGAGACAACCTAGTACCTAACCTAGGATGGTCCAAAAGGTTGGTTATAGTCCTAACAACTTAGGGGTACTTTAGTAATTACCCTAGGTTACCTAATTAATTAATTGAGAAACTTAATTAATTAATTTAAAAGGCTAAAATCGAAATTATTAAGGAAATTTCCAGATTTTGGTTAAGTCAGGTAAGAGACAACCCAGTACCTAACCTAGGATGGTCCAAAAGGTTGGTTATGGTCCTAACAACTTAGGGGTACTTTAGTAATTACCCTAGGTTAACTAATTAATTAATTTAGCAACTTAATTAATTAATTTAAAAGTCTGAAACCGAAACTACGAAGGAAATTTCTAGATTTTGGTTAAGACAAGCAAGAGACAACCTAGTACCTAACCTAGGATGGTCCAAAGAGTTGGTTATGGTCCTAACAACTTAGGGGTACTTTAGTAATTATCCTAGGTTACCTAATTAATTAATTAAGCAATTTAATTAATTAATTTAAATGACTAAAACCGAAACCACTAAGAGAAAATCCAGATTTCGGTTAAGATAAGATTCTTCTAGTCCTAGTCAATCTAGGAGGGGCATTTTTATAATTAGCTAATTGGTCTAAATTAATTAGGTTATATAGTCCAAGTAGAATTAGTTAACGTTCAGTTCTTAAAGAGTTAGTTCCAAGTTATTCACCCTAAAACGCCACAACTAAAAACAAGAGAAAAACGTTAGAACCCTAGACGATTTCAAGCAAGCATTCTTCAAGGTTTTTTCGTGCAAAGTTCAAGGTGATCTTCGTAGATTTAGTTCTACAATAAGGTATGGGTTTTCTCTCCTGGAATTCTTTCTTCAAGAGTCTTTTCAAACGTTTTTACTTCAAGAATATCGAAACTAGGGTTGTTTCGAATGAATCGTATGTTCATCTCCCTAGTTCTCCTGATTTCCGATTCTTGTAGTACCTATAGTATAATTCTCGATGCATTGTTGTTTGTATGTGGTGTTAACGGATCATTATGTGTATGTTTTAGTGATTTATATGTCAAGTGAAATATACATGTTAGATCCGCATACTTAGGGTGTTATTTACATGAACGTTGAATGTTATAATGCCTACTTGTGTTCGAGAATATGAGATTGTTATGAATTGTTCATTGAATTGTTTTATATGTTAATCAAAGGTTACAAGTTGACTTTTTTAACATGTTAGATTACTATAATGTATTCATGAAGTGATTGAATTGGCTAGTGATAATAATATGATAAGTATCTAGTGAAATTGTGTTTGATGCCAACAAATTGGCTAACAAAACCTTGTCCAATCATATTAACTCCAAAAAGTCATTCTAATCTCCACATCAATGAACTCATAACATAGGGTATGTCAATCAGTGGGACAAGTCCCAACATACCCTATCCACACAAACTTATGAACATAATAGCATTGTGTAAGTAATCATAACTTCATAAAGAATGATACAAGACTAACAAGTAACGTGAACAAGTTAAGGTGAGTAATGAAATAACTAAAAGCTTAAGTTATGAAATTGACCTAATATAGAGTGTTAAAAGAAGTGAGACAAGTCTCAAATACACTTAATCGTTATGTCAAAAATACTCACATAAGAGGGTGCTAGAGTCCGTGAGACAAGTCTCACTCGCACCATGATGATAATGCAAGACTTAAGTTCATATTCATCAAGTAAATAAAGGGTGACCAGTCATCCATAGAGTTAAGTAAACCTCATAACTAGAAGCAAGCTTCTATAATGTGTGAGTCAACTCTAAGAACATAACAAAGTAAAATAGATCTGAGCTTAGCACCGATAGACTAGCAATGAGCTTGTGCCAGCACATGTAAGCTTCATGAGACGAGATCACCACCCAGGTGGACCAGGGTCTCCGTATGTCTCCTAGTCTTTGAACTATGTTTCGCCACCATAGGGACTAGCTAGTGGATGCCTCCACCTAAGAATGCTAGGCAGTTTTGATTTCACTTTGGCCAGTGATTCCACCTCTTTTCGATGTGGGGAAGACACCGAATTTCATGTTTAGCTCACATGATCTATGTCGGTTAAAGCTCAGGAAAGTATCCGATTCACTTTAGCCGTGAACCCCCCTTTTTGGTGTGGGGAAGACACAGACACGGTATCACCTTAGCCGGTGAACCCCCCTTTTTGGTGTGGGGTAGACTCAGAACTTGGTTCACCTTAATCGGTGAATCACCTTTTTTTGGTGTGGGGGAGACACTGAATTTCATGTAGCTCGCATGATCTACTTTTGTTAATGCTAAGAGAATTTTTTAAGAGAGTAAGAAAGAATAAAGTAGCATGTTCAAAGTGAACAACAGAGCAAAGAAGTAGAATCATAAGTTCATAGTGAACTAAGTAAAGTAAGAGATTAAGAACATCAATCATCAGTGTTTGATAAGAATAACAAGTTAGTGGTTTATGCCAATATTAGAGTATGAATATATAGCTCAAGGTTTATATTTAGGGTTAATAACCAATTAATGGTCATAGCCAATAAAGATTGGCTTATAAACATATTCATCCCCATTTAACAAGAATAAAGAAATCTAACTTGTAAGTAATGTAGCCAAATCATTTTCTTAGTCTTGTGAGTTGTTTACTCGATTCATTGTAGGTATGGGACTACAATGAATCATTGCACTTGTAAGCAAAACATAAGATCAAAGGAGATCATTGAACTAAACAATAGAAAGAAGAAAAGACTGAAAAATAATCTAAGTATGAAAAAGACAACTCTCGGCCTAAGGAGCAAATTAATAAATGTTTGTTTAAGTTGTTCTAAAATTATGTTCATGATTCCAAGGTCTTATGTTCATATAGAAAATGAGTTGTGTGCCTTAAATTGCATGAGAACGTGTCATATACATATCATAATTCACGATTAAAGAATCAAGAAAGAAAGTAACGTAACTTTCCAGAAAACGACATGTTGCTTAGGAAGAGCTTTCCTTGGTCATGCATAGTCCTTACGTGTTTATGTGCATACACCCATACTTAGTACAACTGTGTACTAACCCCATATATATTTACTATTTTTATAGGCGCAGGTTCTCAAGAAGGTTGAAGTTCGACGAAGCGGTTTGGAATAGCGATCTCCAGACTTTGGTAGGTCCTCTTGAGTTCGAGGATGCTACACTTTATTATTCTATCTTAGTACATTAGATATAGCTAGTGACTACTGTCCCTAGTGTTTCTTTTCAAGTATTCGTTCAAACGTTTGTAATAAGGCCAATTGGCAAACTATTATTATTATTATTACGATCATTTATTTTATTTGTTTAATCTATTGGTAGATGGTTGTTTATCTTGAGCTATTAGAATATCACTCTTATGCACTACTATATGAAGTCTATGTATACTTCGATAAGTATTAAAAAGTTTTAAATTTTCTGCAAATTTAACTGTATGATTGCGATGAAAGCTAAGAAGAGGCTTGTCTGCGACCTCTGAGAGGTTAACGACGTCAGTTGTGATTCGGATTCCAGAATCTGGGTCGTGACACTTATCATTATTTGTGGACTAATGTTTTATTAGCAATTTGTTTGAGTTTTCCAGTCATACGCTCTGTTTTTTCCGTTTGTTTAATTTATATCTTTGCCAAATATTATATTTATTGCATCACATATATCACAAATTAAATTGGACAATGAAAAAATCTATCCGTCGGTTTTGGAGGTCTCCCCCATTTGAAAAGACGGAAATTTAGTTAAGTTCATATGATTTGTTTTTTTGTTAAAATTGACCGATGAAGAAATTACCATCGATTTCCAAGGCCTCCCATGTTAATAAGACGAGTTTTTATTTTTTAAGTTATTATTTCATGTATTCAATTTTATTCATATTTATTTATTACTAGCACTTTTACTAAGTGTGTTTATAGGTACCCAAGACTTGCTTCCTTGAAGCTATTCGAAAGGAGTTCGAATTATATATCGATGTTAGGCAAACCTTAGGCCGATATTATTATTTTATTTTATTGTGTATATTGCATGTTTATTATATTTGCACATTATTTTATTCTCCTCCTCAATTTGAAAAAATGAACTCAGTCGGGAACCACAGTTGTGGATTTCGAAGGGTGCCTAACCCCTTCCCTTCGAAATAATTTGGACCCTTTACCTAGAATCAAATTGGTTTCGTAGATTATCTTTTGAATTAACTTATCAATTGGTTTCCTAGTTTTCCTAAAAATTAGGTGGTCCCTTTTCTCCTTTTAATACCCCTTTACCCGTTTCAAAATTCTTTTAACTAATTTTTTTTTGTTATTGAGTCACCTCGACATTTCTCCCATTAAAAGGATGTCAACACCACACATCATAGAACTACTTAAGAAAACATAATGCACATCTCACGTGATGAGAATAAGCGTTTAACTGACATACACCATGAGATCTAGGTCATGGAATCTGGTGTCATATAACCCCACACGTAAAAGGTGATCAACTTGCCTAAGGTAAATCGGTATTTAGCTTAAGTGAATCCACCACCTAGACCTATGTGAACACATAGTTAAGAGATAAGCAAGACGTTCATTAAACTCCGGCCTAATGTAGGGAGAACTTTTATCTTACCTTATCCTTATGTTGCTTAGCCTACATTCCCATAGAGTAGTTTCATTGCACTACATTATCGCACTTGAGAGGGCCATTAACATTAGGCTTACTGACACAAGGCACAATACAAGGATAACTCATTGACTTCCTAGAAAGGTCCACCACCATTTGGTCAACCATTTCAAGGTTTATCATTTCACACAAGAAAGGGCTACCACTATTAGGTCTACCGTTTCAAGGTTTATTGTCTCACATAGGAAAGGGCTACCACCATTAGGTATATCATTTGAAGACATTAATAAATGAGTCAAGTTACATACATTGTATAAAAATAGGATGCCTAAGCCTAAAAATTCAAGATATACAATATGTAGAAGACAACCCTTCACATTACATTATTTTCATTCATGAGTGTCAAATTGAGAAATAACTTTTAAATGCTAACACAAATACATTCAATACAAGATCACCTTAACTTCATTGAATTCAACTCACATAATTAACACATCATGAACACCTCTACCTTTCAAGTGGATCAAACACATTCTACTTCAACATGTACATTTAGCCATAACTTGCCTTCAAGGCCATGAATCTCAAATCATTAACACACCAACAATTTACCATACATAAGGCATAGATAATGATACAATTCAATAACCCAAATCAATTTAGACATAATCCAATCATAAGCTTTCATAATCAATAAACCCACTTCATAAAGGCACAACTTAGGAATTGAGAGAAATCATGGTTCATATTGTATTTTCAACATAAATCCTCAACTAAATACCAATACAATCATAATATGTCATTAGAAAACGTTTGAAATCCTTTGAGAAAAGAACCCATGAGATTGAGTAAAACCCTAGGTCTTTCATGAACATTTAAAACCATGAAAACTTCTTTGAAACTGTCTCTAGGGTGAAAGCTAACCTTAGATGAAGGATCACCATACCTTTACTAAGATTCCCCAAGAAATTTTATGAAGAAACCACCTTGAATCCAAAACCGAGCTTTCACCTATTCTTCTTCCTTGAGTTAGAGAGATAAATATGGAGCGAGGAATAACTTCTTTTGATTTTGATTTTGATTTGTTAAAAAGTGACTTAATTAAAGGAATTTATGTCTTATAAAGGTTATATAGTTGCTAGAAAAGGAATAGAATAATAAGGACTTAACTTGGGAAAAGAACTAAGGACCCTTAAAGTTATAACTTAAAAATTTGGACCTTGCCCATCTTAGTTCACTCTTTTGGATCATTGGGCTCGCCAAGTGCACTAGACGACTCACCAAGTGCACACTTGGCTTGCCCAATTTTCTAGTAGGCTCATAAATGAGGCAGCACAATGGGCGATGGAGGGGGAGGGGGGCAATGGGTGACACACCAACCAGCTTGGCGAGCTACGAACTAGATCGCCCTTTGGTCCAGTACTTAGGCCAAAGGGCAGCCTACAAGGAGACCATAAGGTAATAAGGGAGACTCGCCAAACTCCTTGGGCGATTAAGCACCCTCATCGCCGAACAATCCCTCTAGAACAAGGCTTCTTCCACTTTATATTGTTAGTTTAGGCCCTCGCTTGCACTCTAGGCTTCCTCCTTTCTCTATTTATGCTCTAAAACAGCGTATATATCAACCTAAAGTCATACTAACTTAGACATTGAGGATCTAGTTCAACCTATCATTTTATGAGTCGTTACAATTGAGGAGGCACGATTTATTCACTGTAAAGTGAAGGGGAAAAACTGATGATTTTGAAGCTTATGTTACAATAGTATATGGTTATAACACCATGGAACAAAGGAAAACTCTATGGCAAGGAATTGGGTATGTGGCATAAGGCATCACTAGAGAATGGATTTTGTGGGAGGATTACAATGCTATCCTATCCCAGAATGATAGGTTGATGGGAAATCATGTCTCTCAGGCTGATATACAAGATTTCTCTTAATGCATAATAATCTACAATTAAATGAACTTGCTTGGAGAGGTGAGTACTATACTTGGTCGAATAAGCAAGTAGGTACTCATAGAATATGGAGTGGAATTAATAGAGCTTTTGGCGATACAAATTGGATGATGAAGTGGGGACATGCCCAAACTAAATATGACTTGCCTTACATCTCAGATCATGCACCTATGTTCCTGAAGCTAGCTGATACACCTAAAGGAGGTCCATTACCTTTCAGATTTTTTAACATCTGGACTGAACATCCTAAATTCTTAGGCATGGTGGAAGAGATTTGGAGTAGACAAGTGAATAAGAATGGTATGCAAATGATTTGGATAAAGCTTAAGATGTTGAAACCACTGCTAAAAGATCTTAATATTAGGAATTCAGCACAGTGACGAATAATATTGATCAAGACAGACCAGAGTTAAAGAGGATTCAGACACAAATAGCCCTATAGTGCAGTGAAGGGTTGGTCAGACAAGAGAGGTTAATCATGCAGAATGTCCATCATCGAAGAGAGTATTCTCAAACAGAAAGCCAGAGTCACTTGGATAAATCTAGGAGACTCAAACACAAAATATTTCTCAGCAGTTATGAAAGATAAAGACTCGAATAAAATGATTGGTAGTATCCAAGCTCTGAATGGAGATAGACTACATGATCCTAAAGATATACAAAAAGAAATCAACTCTTTCTATCAAAGTCTAATGAGAGCATCTCAGAAAAGTATGCCAGCAATTGACAGAAGAATAATGAAACATGGCCCTGGATTGGAACATCAACCACAACTGTAGTTATGTAAAGGGGTGAATAACGAAGAAATCTGGGAAGGATTAAAAAGCATAGCAAATGAAAAAGCTCCTAGAATAGATGACTATACTACATGCTTTTTCAAAAAGGCTTGTCAGGTGGTGAAAGAAGATGTATGCTTAGAAATAAGAGATTTCTTCAAAAACAGGTACAATGTGTAAGATTATAAATTGCACTACCATCACTCTAGTATGTAAAATCCCTAACCATGTCATAGTGAAAGAATTTAGACCAATTGCTTGTTGTACTATCCTATATAAAATATGCAAAAGTAATGGCAACCAGAATGTAGAAGATTATGCCAAGTATCATCTATTAGGCTCAGGCAGGTTTTATTTTAGGCAGAAGAATTTGTGATAGCATCATCCCAGCTCAGTAACTGGATCAAGCTTACACTAGTAAACATATATCTGCAAGATGTATGATTAAAATTGATCTTCAAAAAGCCTATGACTGAGTAGAATGGATATATTTAGAACAATTTTTGGAGGAATTATGTTTCCCTGCACAGTTCAGAAGGTGGAAAATTCAATGTGTTACCACCGTTAACTATACAGTGCTGGGGAATGGTTCACATACTGACTCATTTGATATTGCCTAAGGATTGAGACAGGGATATCCAATCTCTTCCTACCTATTTACAATAGTCATGGAATATTTGAGTAGAAATCTTAACAATCTGAAGACCGAGAAGAGCTTCAAATTTCACCCTCGATGTGCAAAGCTAGGAATTACTCATTTATGTTTTGCACATGACCTTCTCCTTTTATCCAAAGGGGATATTATTTCTGTGACAGCCATGCATGAAGTTTTTATGTTATTCTCTAACACATCTGGTTTACAAAAAACATGACTAAAATATCAATATATTTTGGAGGTATGGCACAATCTGAGAGAGATAGAATCATGCTGATGTTAGGATACACTGAGGGAGATTTTCCTTTTAAATATCTAGGAATTCCACTATCAACAAAGAAATTAACCTTGCTCCAATGGCAACCAGGGATTGAGAAAATGGTAGGGTGAATTACCTCATGGATTGCAAAGAAATTGTCCTATGCAGGGAGAGTGCAACTGGTACGAAGAGTCTTATTTGTTATCCAAACTTACTAGGCTCAACTGTTTTTGCTACCTACTAAGGTGATCAAGACTATTGAAGCCTATTGTAGAAGCTATGTATGGTCTGGAGCTAGTATAATCACCAAAAGAGCTTTAATTGCATAGGATAAGATCTGCTATCCTAAGTCAGCTGGAGTACTTAATATGCCTAATATTCACAAATGGAACAAAGTTGATATAGCCAAACTCTGTTGGGATCTAGCAAAGAAGCAAGATAAATTATGGTTTAATGGATACATGTATATTACATAAAAAATGGAGATATAATTGATGTTATTTCAGGCCAACCGTCTTGGATGGTAGGAAAAATTATTGAGGCAGGGATACTATTGGAACCAATGCAATTGAATGAGAAAATTGGACAGATCATGACTAAAACATCTATATACAGCTAATTGAAGATCTAAAAGGGTGAAATGGAAAGGACTGCTTCTCCAAAACCAAGTACGCCCTAAAGTTGTGTTTGCATTATGGTTGTGTTTACATGGAAGAATGATGACTGCTGATAGACTGATCAAATGAGGTCTTCCTGCAGATCCAAAATGTGTGTTATGCATGAACTGTGATGAAGATAGAGATAATTTATTTGCTATGTGCCCATATGGAATTCAAGTATGGATTAGACTGATATGTTGGATTGGTTAACCTGTGTCACGACCCGAGAGCACCCTCAAGTCGTGACATGGCGTACTGAACCTCAATGAGGTCTTATACAAGCCTCTTAGCATTCATTCATCACATAGGCATAAAATAGTGCAGAATTAAAACATTTCATTTGAAAAATACAACTCAAAGTCATCATCATTTAAAACCAATATATGCAAGGGGAATACTAAGTCTCAACATAGCCATCTTAGACATGACATCAACTTCATAGGAACACGACCCTTTCTAATACAAAGAGAAAACTTAATTCTATTACATAAATTGAAAAGAACTCCTAAAATAAGGGTCCCCGAATCTTTGAGGACATGCCAAAGCTTGGGATAGAAACTCCAAGAACTTTACTCTAGAAAGGAATCCTTGTCACCACCACCTACACCTAGTGTAAAAAGATGAAGAACAATGGTGTTAGTAAAATTATTCACTAAGTATGATGACCATGCAAAAACATGCTAAAAAGGACATTTAGTTGAAAGCCATGCATGTCACTTTGGTAAACTTCATGAAATACAAGTATAAGAACATGATATTCAATTATAACCAATATATATACGCCATTTAACATATTATAGACATATTCAACACATATGAACCATTACCTTGACTTTACATCTTCACGTCTAGTAACCCTCAAGCATCACTTGTGCAATGTTTGGATAATGTCCCATACCACCATCCACACCTAAGCAACACCCTAAGGTCACCTAAGATGGACTCACATGCTACCTCTTTCAAATCAACCATATTCATTCATAAAGACCTAGAAATAATATAGACATAATCATCACATAAGGACCACCACCCAAGATAACTCTAAGTTACACTAGTGCAATGTGCAAGTAGCATCCCATACTACTACTCACTCCAGGTGCTCCTACTTTGGAATCATCCTAGATTAGGCACATCACATTCAACAAGTCATAATACTTTCAATAACATTAGACATAAGACCAACATGCTTCATTAAAATCATGTAAGACCCCATTCTTTCATCATTATCATAACGACACACCAGGACCCCTTCAAATGTCTACTTGGGCAATGAATAGATGGTTTCCCATTCCACCACCTATCCTAAGTAGTACACCCTTAGTAGGACATATTTCATTACATTCTTTTGTGGGGGTAAGCCTTAACCGACATAGACCATGAGCTTAAAATGGAATCCCGGTAGTAACCCTTACCGGATGAGGGATCCTCAGTTGCCTAAGGTAGGGACATTCTTTCTAGCTTAGGTGGAATCCACCAGCAATAGACCTATGCGGGCACATAGTTAAGGGATAGGGAGATTGCTACTAGACACTCCGCCTCTACTCACGAGGAAACATCCATCTTAAGAGGTTGCTACTAGATACCCCATCTCTACTCACGGGGAGGTATCCACCCCATTTCATATCCTCTCGGTGCTTAGCATTAATCCCCACAGAGTATTAAACTTCCTCTCGGTGCTTAGCATTAATCCCCATGGAGTATTAGACTTTATTTACATTCATTTATTATAGGTTAGAGGATTGCTATTAAATACTCTACCTCTACTCACGGGAGAGTAACCATCCCACCCTATCATTCATTCATTGGAAAGTTCTTAGGAATATTGAGATTGTTACTAGACACTCCACCTCTACTCACTGGGAATCATGCATCCCAAAATCCCCTATTCATTCATTAGAGTACAATCGAGGAAACCTTTCAATAGACTCACATTCGTTACATTAGCATTAGTTTCATTCATTTATTCATGTTTGTATGTGTACTATGTGAGGATAACCTTTCACATAATCACTAACATTCATAAAATTACTTCCTAAACATGATCTTAACACCTTCATCATGATCCACACACAACATACTTCACAGTAACATTACCCATATACATCATGACAATATCTCACTTAACATCCAATGCCTTCAAAGCCATGATCACAACATATATATATATATATATATATATATATATGATAGGTAAATGCCGCCACCATAAGTGGATCATACCGCACAAATACAATTTCAATATGACAAGAGAAAATTAGGTCAACTTACCTTCACCCAACGCATGATCATCATAATTCAATTCTCCATCGATTCTCCATCATTAAGTATAGATATCAATAGAAATCAATAACACAACCCAATTCAAGTACAATTCTATCAACATGTAATCATAAACACAAGACCCACTTTATAAGCCAATATAAGAGATTTGGAAAAAACATGAGTTCTTTAAGGAATTCCAATGAAAATCATCTTAAAAACCTTTATTCAACATTAATACACCAATATCATGACTTAGAAAACATTTTGACAATGTACCCACCCATGCTTAGAATAGAAATTGGGAAATTTGATCATTGAAACCCTTTGATAGGATTCCTTGAAAGAAAGGATGATCAAGGATCAAGAGACACCATACCTTTATTAGGAAGCCTAGAAGAAAATTAGGAAGAAACTCTTTGAAATCCTTTAGTCCAAGCTTCCATGACTTCTTCTTCTTTCTGAATTTTAGAGAGAGAAATAATGGAGGGAAGAACTTTGGGGTTTTGATTCGGGGTGTTTGAGAAATAATGAGTTAAAAGAGTGTTTTAGGATCTTAAACTATATATATTAATGATAAGAACTATTTAAAATCGACCACAATAATTAATTAATTAAAATGGAATCACTTAAAACTCCAAGTTTTGGGCAACCTGTCCAGGGACCACGCCCAACTTGATGGCTAGTGAAGGGGTTCACGACTAAGTTGACGGCTCGTGGTCCCCTTGGACAGTAGCTCCTTTTGGGAGCTTGCCCATCTTCAAGGCCCAGTCAATTTGACGGGCAGCTTGGCGAGCCGTCTAGAGGACCATGGCTCATTAAAGAGCTCGTGGCCTTCTAGGCAGTGGCTTGGCTAAGGATCCTTGCTCGCCTTGAGGCAAAGTCAAGTTCACGCCCCACTTTATGGGCCGTCTAGGGCACCACGAGCCGTGGTGGTGCCCGTGAACTTTGAGGTAGTGAGCTACCAACTTGGGACAATCTTGGCTTTTTGTCTAAGGCTTGGATCCTTGTCTGGCACCCTCAACCAATCATGAACAAGGATTTTTAACCTTGAGTCAAACACGTGCCTTGACGTTGAATCCTTAAATTCTTTCTAGTCAAAGCTCATAACATCACATACTACATAAAACACATAACTTCACAAGACTAGTCTCTGAACGTCATGGTTGTCCCTTGACGCTCTACCTCAAAACTCATCAAACTAGACTTTAAAAAGTCAAAACTCAACATTTCAACAAGTTACTAACTCCTAAAACACCTATGAGGGTCTAGTTCATTCTATTTCATTTTGAGGGTCCTTACAACCTGCTATCACTTCTCAATCATGGAGTCATTCTTAGACCGGATCATCAAATGTGGAAAAGGGAAGTCAAAGTATGCTTGACTCTTCAGATTGGTATCTATTAGATAGTCTATGCAGTATGGACTGAGAGGAATCTACGAGTGTCTGAAAAGAGAAGTCGTGATAGTGATTGTATTGCCCGAGAGATAGCTAATGTATGCAGTGTTAAAGCCATGCCTGATCTCACCCTTTTAATTCAAAATTTTAATTAAGTTTTGATTTGTTTGCATAGCTTGTAGTTGATAGTGAACTTTTCTAGAAGATAGTCAGCTGAGATGTGACTGAATTATGGGTTTGAAACGTTTGCTCTGGTGATTAATAGAATTTGTTAGTATGATTTTTCAATAGTGTATAAACTTGTGATGCAATCGCTATTTGTCACAAAATTTACATTTTTCTTCTTTCTAAATAAAATAAAATTTGGAAGAGGGTTATAAGAAAGCGAGAAATAGATCAATTAAATATATCTATATTTTTTGATAATTGCTATTTTAAGCTATATATAAGGTGCATATATACTCTCTAATTTCAGTTACTTATTTTTTTATATATAAATATTTTTTAAAATTCGGGCTTCTTCCTCCTCTTTGTTAACTTCATCACTATTTACTTTCGAATTTTTATTTGTTCATCGACATAAGAAATTGTCATATCAAGATCTCTGAGAAATAAATAAATAAAAATATTATGGAAAAAAAAGGTAAGAAATACAAATAAATTTAAAAATAAACAAAAAGAGAACAAAAGACAGAATTAGCTATGTAGAAAAAGTTCTTTTTTTAAAATTACACGTACAGATTCATATGTCCTCTAGTTTTTCTTAGCTTATACACAAAAAAAAATTAAAGAGTATCTTTCACATTTCAAATAAAAACTACATTAAATATACAACAAATTCCAAAGAATAATGAGTTATAGTAATTAAGAGGACTAATAATGTGACTTTGGACTTATTTGTACCATAATAGGAGTAATATTTGTAAATTAATACACAAATAATGAATATTAATCATAAAAAATGAAAAGACAATTAGGATTAGAGCTATTGATAAAATTATTTTTATAAAATAAGTTAAATTGAAAGAAAAAAAAGCAGCAGACAAATTAAAGAAATCGCACTTCACTTTTTAATGCCAAAAATATTATATAGCAAAATATGAACTTCTAAATATCGCCTTTTTTTCCCTAGAATAAACAACAAACTGTTTACTCATTTTTATTTATCAAAACTAATAAGCCTATAATTATAAAGAATAATTTAAATCGAAAAGTAACTTAAAGCGATTATATTTTAGAAGCCTTTCCATTTAAGTTGAGCAATGAATGTAGAGAGTTATAAAATTATTGCTGGAGCGATATTAATTTTTATTAAATATTTCAAGGGCATAAAAAGGTTAAAAAAATTGATAAAAATATAGATACCAATGATGATAATTTTAAAAAATAATATTTTATAAACTTAACATATGCATATTATAATATTTAAAAACTGTGTAAAATTTTGGAAGAGCTAAAAAATATGTACTTTCAAAGAAATAAGTATACAAGTTTCATTGCATCAATCTAAAAGCATTTCGCTCACAAAATTCTTATTATTTATAAATGAAGCAGAAGTCATTAAATTTTAATCAATTCGGCTTCACTTTTTACTAATCATATATTTATATTTTTTGAAATAGTTGTGAAATAAACTGTATTTTAAAATTATAAATTAATTAACTTTACAATCTTATATTCTATCATTGTAGTTATTAAAAGTTGTTCCATAAGACTAAAGAAGTATATGTACATACTTTCTGAAGTAGCAGCATGTTCGTATTCGTTGCCTCCGGTGGCGGATCCAGGATTTTCATTCATGAGGTTCAAAAAATAAAAATGTTAACGTGTAAATAAGTATTTTGAAATGGGCCCTTTGAATTATTTGGGTTTAAAACCACAATTTTGCCACGTTTTTAAATAAAAAATGCTTGAAAAACAGAACCAATTTTTTAAAACAAAAATAAACTGAAACTATAAAGCAAGTAAGTCAATAAATGTTGTTATTGGGATTCGAACCTGGGGCATGCAACTTAATTTTCAGGGGTCTTACCATTGAGACATCTATTCTTACTTGTTATTGAGGGGGTTCAAATTATATGCATCTACAAAAATACAGAAAATTTACCTTATACAAATCGTGTATTTTTTTGCCGAACACCCAACGTGGGTCAGCCCCTGGTTGCCTCCTTTCTTGCTTCTATTTTTAAAGATATTCTGACCTACAAACACAATAAATTAACTTTACCAACAAAAAAGAGAGATAAATTTACCTAAATAAATAAAAAATTTGAAAAGTGTTATCAATATGACATAATCAAATTCTCCAAGAATTACAGAGAGGAGTAAAGAGAAAAATGAAATAATTTTTTTATAAAAGAATTCATGATTGATATCTTCATGAACAAAAAAAATAATATTGAATCTATGATTTCAACAAAAAAAATAAGAATTGTAATTCTATTAAAACATATGAAATTATTTTACCTTGTAAATGTCACGACCCTGACCGTCGTGATTGGCACCCATACTAACTCTCCGGTGGGAGGAACCACTACTATAACCCAAACCAAGCAATAGGATTAAAAACTAAGGCATTTAAGTTACAGAAGCAAGTTAAATACTAAGGAAATAAATACGGAGTTCCCATAAACTCCTATAAAATTCTATCAACTAAACAAATGCGAACGAATAACCTAGAACCTGAAAGTCAATATGCCAAAACATCTAAAGTTCAACAAGTCTAAACAAGAAGGGACGCAATCCAAATCTAATAAACTAAACAACTAACTAAAGCACATGTCTATGTCCGGAAATGGTGGACATAGACGAAAGCAAATTCCATGGCAGCCCGAAACATGCTAGCTCGCCCTTGAATTCGAAGTTGACGATCACAGATCTTTTAAGAAAGGCTTGTCAATAGCCACCGGGAGGTGCCCTGTACTCAACAAAAATAAGAGCAAATGAAGAATCAGTACACAACCAACGTGTAGTGGTAGGATCACGCGACTATCCCACTGAGTGCAACATAACAAGTTAATACATCAATATGTCCATGCAATATATCGAACATATACAATATTGAATATAACATACTTCAAAAATAGACCTTATCACAAGTAGTTGATCCTCTCATGCAACCCAAACCGAAACTGTTAGTGCACCATACATGGTACCCGATCCTATAGTTATGCAGAACGTGGCAATCTGATCCATCAACACACCACAATCACAAACACAAGTAATACTTTTAAGTCATACAATCAAGAGTGATTCATGGTATATAATTATTCTTACAATCTGATCCCATTATGAATCAACAATGTAACATTTGCACACACACATGCATCCTAATGAAGCAATAACAAGGATACATCACACAATCATAGAATCACAACCATCACCTACCTCGAAACAATCTTGAAACCCTAAGACACTTGATCCTTCCCTTTGCAAATTCGTTCCGCTTGTTCTTGGTCTACAAACAATCAGAATAACACGGGAATCAACAAACAATCGTTAATTACCCAAAACTATAAAAACTCTATGAACCCTAGATCATGCCCATGATTCCAAGCATCCAATTTAGTGTTGTTTCCATCGTAGAATCTATATCAAAACACTTCCCATCGATATTCACCAATTCTATTACATTATACGGATCGAAAAATAGATTCGAGGAGTGAAAAGATTACCTTTAGCCTCAAGAATGGTGAAAAACAAGTAGGAGTCGCCTGAGGTTCATTCCTTAGCTCAAAAAGTAGAAAAGTTCCTAATGATGTCGTTTAGGGTTTTATTAACGAATTCTAATCGCGTCGAGCTTGCCAAAACAGCCGTCACCCCATTGTAGGGGCCCCGCCAAGGTGGCAAAACACAGCGCCAAAGCGGCATTCTCGAACCAGTGAGCTATTTTTATAACACCTCCAAAAAAAAGACTTTGGTGAAAATAGGGCCTAATGTGTGTGACATAAAGTCTTGAAGTCCTAAGATGGTTTAAAATGATGTTTAAGGCAGTGTCTCAAGATTTTCGTGTAGTTTGAAGTCAAACGTCAAGGGACGACCAAGACATTCGACAACTAGTCACTTATGTGCCTTGTGTGTTTTCATGTACTTATGTGTGAGTAATGAGTTTATGATGTCTCTATATGGTTGATAATAGTGTTTAGAGTTAGAATGTTGAGTTTGGTAAGGTTTGGAGGTCAAACGTCCAAGAACGTCCAGTGAAGTTTGAAAGATAGCCATTTGACGTCCTTGTGAGTTTGGATGTGTTTTAGCATGTTGCGTGGCTTGTTTGATATTGAACTTGTTTGGAGATATTTCTAATACCTAGACGTGCGTGTTAGGTTTAACACCCGGGTATGACTCCACCTAGGACCCACAAGGGGCCCTAGAAGGAGGACCCCAACTTGGAGCTCAACATTGCCAGACAGTGGCAATCGACTGCCCCAAACGACGACTAGTCGACCAGACGACGGCCCGTCGATGGGTGACGTCAATGGAGCCATGTAGTCTGAAAGTTGAGGAGATGCAGAAGCAACAAACGGACCCCATAGACGGGGCGTGGTCTCATCAACGGACCGTCGATGCTAGGCGTCGATGGTGCTGCAATTTTCTGCCAGCTTTTTGTTAAGACTTGGGGGGGGGGGGTTGGGAAATTCACCCCAAGTCTTATAAAATAGGAGGACGGTTATTTTGGGTATTTATGGGTATTTTAATAGTATATAAGTCATGAAACTCTCATTTAAACCCTAGCACCTAGATCAAAACCCATTCCCTCCCAAAGTTTCTCCAAAAAACCTCCATGAGAGATCAAGGTGAAGATGGAGCTTGATGATGGATATTCAATGGAGTTTTTTCTTAAATTATCGTTGTGTTCTTCTAATAAGGTATGGGAGTTCTTCATATAAGGTTTGCTATCACATAAGAGTCTATTTCAAAGATTTCAAAAAGATGAAAAAGTCCAATTTCTACTCTAGGTCTTGGGTTCTTGCATGAAACGTTTTTCAAACCTTAAGATATTATATTATTGATGTATAATTGATGTTTTCTAATAAAATTCTCCATGAACCCCTTGACCTCCTCAAATCTCTAGATTTGACTAGAATATGGGTGAATTGATCATGCTTTGATATTAATGAATTCATGTGTAGATTGTTATGGGCTTTTGATTTATGTATATATTATGATTGTATGGTTAATAGACTGTTTCAATTTGATAAATTGAGTATTGTATACTCTTAGATCCTTTGTATATTAAGCTTATTGGATTGATATTGACTTAATGCTTATGAATTCTAGTGTAGTTTTCTATGGGCTATTGAATGATGTAAGAATTGTATTACATTTATGTATAGGTTGTCTTATCTTGATAAATCTATATTGAATTGACCTAGATTCATTGATTATTATGGTTATTTTATTGAATTGATGTTCATGGCCATGTGTAAGGGCCTTATGGTATTGAATTGGATGATTTAGCTTTGGATTGAAGTGGTGAGATTGAATGGGTGGTAGGCTGCCCTAACTCTCTTCATATTATGCATAGCTTTTGTTTATAATGATGATTGGTATGGTCCACTTATGGTAGCGGTGTTATGTGAATGATGTGGCCTTGTTGGCGTTACTTTATGTATTATGATGATCATGACCTTGTCGGCTCTACTTGAAGTATTATGATGATTTGTTTAGTTGATATATGTGATGTATGATCATAATGATCTATTTGTGATTAATGTGAAAGTATGTGTTTCTTCTATGGATATTAGGTGATCATGTTAGACTATGATTATGTCTTTATGTGTGTAGACTTAGAGTTGATACATGATTATTCCAACTTGACTATATGAGTCTATGATAGTTATATTGATGATGATATAGTAGTGTATATGATGACTTAAAGATGATAATGGTTATTCCTATGTGCTTCTAGAATGACATATAATAGGTGCTAAAGTGAAGTATGTTGTGTCTTGTTTTGGTAGACTTGTGTCCATTACTTGATACATGTATGAATGGTATGTGAATATGAGATGTCTTGACAAGGTAATGTTA
Source organism: Solanum sitiens (assembly GCA_016801875.1). Lineage (NCBI taxonomy): Eukaryota > Viridiplantae > Streptophyta > Magnoliopsida > Solanales > Solanaceae > Solanum > Solanum sitiens. The sequence continues at coordinate 857,068 of JABWTJ010000327.1, forward strand.
GTGCACCCTTGTCATGTATCAATGAATGATATATGAGGCCTTGAATGATGTTAAGAAGATCCTTTATGCGAAACCTTGAACCTAGTGATAATGTTATGAACCTTGAAGTAAAAAGCCGTAATGGTATCCTTCTTGTAATGAATGTTGGACTTAAGGTTGATTGGCTGGAACGACATCATATCAATCCTTAGGAAAGTCATTATGAGCTATCTTGTTGCCGTTGTGAGGTAGCCCTAGGGGACCTCTTTGGTAGGGTAAATGTGATTGGGTTATGAACTTGATATGGAACCCCTTTGTATGAACCTTTAATGTGAATTACTCAATGAGAACAAAGGGTAGCACCGAATGAGCATGGTAACGGAAGTATCTCTAGTTAAAGGATGAGAATAGAGTACAAAGTAAGCCCTTCATATTCCTGAACCATGTGCCTACATGGGATGTGTCCAAGTTCTACCATTGGCAAGTAGAACACCCTCCATCAGAGTAGGTTATAACTCTAGATTCCATGATTTTCTACCATGGTCTATGTCAGTTATTGCCTATTCTCATCATATGGGATATCTACTAGTATTGGAGAAGTTCTATGAAGTTTAGGTGGTTGTGTGAAACGCTATCTAGACATTGCACCATAGGCTTTGAAGATGTTAGTGAGAGTCCATAGGTCTTCTCCAAGACCATTACTTCAATGTCCTTATGTGATGAATGTATCTTAAATGAACTAAGTAATGTAATGAGTTAAGTTAAGAAAGTATGTTAAATGAATAAGTACTAATATAGAGTAGTTAAAGGTTGTCTAGTTAAGGTGTGAAGGGGGCATAGGAATTGTCACTTCATCTCTTACCTAGATAAGTCTTAAGAATGACTCTAGTTAGGAAGGTTGGTTGATTTTGTAGACATGACCCAAACTTAGGTAGTCTTAAGGATTACTTAGGTAATATTGAAAGGGTCAGTCATGGAAGTTATCTTTTTGATATACTTAAGTAAGTCTTTTGACAACCTTTGGAAGGGAGAATGTCATGTTTTATGTATGCTATTGTATTAAGTGAGAATGATTCTATCTTAGGTAGTCTATAGGATCTATATATTAAGTGTGTATGTAAGGGATTGTATGGGTGGTCGTTTCACAAATCACTCAAGTGAACCTTAGAATCACCTTTGGTAGGAGGATCTCATGTTCATGTGCTTGATATGATGTAAGTGCGTGTATCTCATTATAGGTGGTCTTTAGGATCATTTAGGTGTCCCTAGAGAGGGTGTATGGGCGGCCTCTCTTTGTCTTACTTAAGTGAGTCTACATATAGCTTTTAGTGAGGGAATTGCATGCTAGAAAGTATCCCTTGTGAAGTTGAGAAACTTCACTGTAACAGTGAAGTTAGTCCACTGTAACTTGGCATGAGTTTACTGTAATGTTGCTAAAAATGTGAATATTTGCTTAACTGATTTCTTATGTCTTCCTAAGGTGTTAAATGTTGTTCTTATGCTTACAGTATGATGTTTTAATCAAAATTCATGAAAAAGTATGCTATTTACTAAATGTCCCTTTTTCATGGTTTTTGCATGGCTTCCATACTTAGTGCATCTAATGTGCTAACCCCTTCTTTTTCCTTTTTGACTAAAGTGTAGGGAATTGGAAGTCTTGATATGCCATGAAAGATGTATAGGTTTCTAAGGGTTGAAGATGAAGTATTGATGAGTCCTCATCGATTCGAGGACAATATCCACATGTCCCTTTATGTCTTAGTCTTTATTTTATGTCTTGTGTGGGCTTAGTCCCAAGTGTTGTATACTCCAAAGTTTAAGGATTAAATGACTAGTATTGACAATAAATTTTGATGAATTATTTATGCAAACCAAAATTTAAAAAATCTAGCAGAAATAATCTGTAATTATGCTTCATCCCCCCCCCCTTCTATCCTCCTCCTTTACAAGTAGACCCGTCATCATTCTTTGCTCCATATGTCAAACTCTTCATCCTATGCAACCAATTGAATAAGAAAAGGAATAAATAAAATATCATATACTAATTAAATATAATTATATTAAAAGAAAGAAAGAAATTTAAACTATATGTAATATATTTGTATATTATTTTTTCAATAATACTAACAATACTACATAATCATCATTTCTTGAAATCTAACAAATATATTTATCAAACTATATTATATTCGAAAAACTGACTATTAGAAAGAACAATTGCATACTGACAACACATTGTTAAGAATTACTAAGACGACGGACCGTAAGTCAGACCACGTCCCGTCGATGGGGTCTCGTGGTTGAGTTCAGAGACTCCACCACCTGCAGGCATGATGGATCCACCGACGGAACGCATCGAAGGGCCGTCGCCTGGTCGATCGGCCGTCGTTTGGTCCGTCGACTGGACATTGCCTGGCAGTGTAGAGGTCAAGGTTGGGGTCCTCCTCTAAGGGCCCCTTGCGGGTCCTATATGGAGTTGTACCCGGACGTTTCCAACCCAAACATGCACGTATACGAGTTTAGGACCTACCCCATAAGTTTCATCCAATACGAACACGTAAAACTCAACAAAACATGCTTAGACACACAAGGTCGTTTCAAGCAACAACTTTCGAACGACATAGACATTCTTGAGCGTTTGACCTCCAAACTTCACGAAACTTGACACACTGACTATAAACATCATATAAACTCATTTAAGAACCATACAAGCTCATGTATTACACATAATCGCATAGAATCACATACAAGACATTTAGGTGACTTAGTCGTCAAACGACTTGGTCGTCCCTTGACGTTTGACTTACAATACACCTAACCTCCTAGCTACTGCCTTAATAACACTTTTATAGACCATTTTAGGACCTTAGACCATCATGAAAACCACTTTAGGCTCTAGATTCACCTAAGTCATTTTCGGGGTCTTACAACAACATAGTTTAAGGAACTTGGGTCTGTTTTAGAAACATCACTCTGCACCCTATTTGGGTCATGAGGCTATCCATCCCGTGAGGACCGTAGTGAACCCTACCTTCCCTATTTGGGAAAGTTTTACCCCCTCACATACAAGATCACTCGGTGCTAAGCTAGAGTCCCTTTTTGAAATGTCTTTAAGTCTTTATTAACAATCATAACTTAGTTTAGGTCATAGGGTCTAGCCCTTGTATAATAGTCATCATTATAGATCAATAATAATTTCATGAGTATAGTCCTTTTACTACAATTCACATAAGTGAGGTTAGCACATTTACATATTCAATCATGATAAGGCACATTGGTAGTCATCATCATCCTTATATCATTTACATCTTAATCAACCTCACAATCATATTCAAGACATTTCAATTCAACATCATACCACCCTATCAATCCTAATATAAGGCATACTCCAACACAACATCTTGACTTAATCACAGTTAACCATAATTTGAAGTAGAGAATAGGGTTCATAAGACTTACAAAGTCTCCTTCATAACTCATCATCAAGGTCTTACCATCAACCCTTAGTTCAACCCAATTAGGTCATAAAGTCATCATAATTTAATAACCAACATGATCACAAGGCTAGAAGAATCACTACATCACAATTCAATACTAAATCAAAGCTTAAGACAAGATACTTAGGTCAATTCATCATAACCTAGATCACTTCTCAATAACTATCATTAAAGACTACAATTCACCCTAATTCATTCATGAATAGCATAACAACATTATTTATTAGTAATTAAACCAATAATCATATCAATTGAATCAATAGAACCTAATACACATCAAGATCATAATCTACGGTTAACGGGTGAAGGTCATCTTCTACAAACTAGACCAAGCCATCAAGATATATCATAATTAAGTTAGAATTCATGTTAATCTATTCATCATATCCTAAATAAATCATAAACAATTCAATTCATAACACCAATTTCGAGATTGGATGAAACCCACTTAAAAACTCAACTTTTGAAATTACTTTAAAGGAGCCCTTTGAGGAAAGAAGTCTCAAAGGTGAATTAGATCCCATACCTTAACGTTTGATGAATATTTGATGGTGAAATCGTCCCTTTACATCCCTCAAAACCCCTCCCTAGCTTGGTCTTCAATGGTGTCTTCCAATAGAGAGAGAAAGAAGAGAGAAGGAAGAGGATTTATTTTGTGAGTTGTGTTTAGTCTAATGGGGTTGGGGTCTTTATATGGGGGGGTTAAATGACTTAATTAGACTCCCTTAAACCCCTAACTAATGACCTAACCCCTTTATTAAATTAATAGAACCCAACTAAAAACATGCAGAAAATGAACCCTCACAGACGAGACACCGATCGACGGTCCGTCTATGAGTCGACGGTTGCTTCCCCCTTCCGTGCTGCACATTCGTTGTTTTGGCCAGAGACTATGCAGGTGAGGGACTTCAACAAAAAATCTAAGTGTTGTTCGATAGTTGGCAACGGTGCCCCGTCGATCCACACACGAATCGTGGACTGCCTCTCGTGGGTGCACACTGCCCAGACAGTGTTGCCTCCTACGTGCTAGGGTCCTCCTCAAGTGCTCTCGGTTGGTCCTTGTGGAGTCATACCCGGGCGTTTTGATCATGAATCAACATTAACACATGTTATACACCCTTACTAAATTTAAATGAGAATTTTAGATTATCAATTTAACTATGGTCTTTTAATTTGTGTATAATTTATAATAGATAATTTAATGATGATTAATAGATAAAATCCATATATAATATAATTTAATTTAATACCATATATCATTTTAGATCATTTTTTAAAAAAGTAAAAGAAAAAGGTAACCCACGAGGAGGACGTCAGAAATCCAACACAATCAGAGCCGCAACCAAGCTCCATTAGGTAAGTACGCCTTAAACAATGAATTAAGGGTATATGCTGAAGGGTCAGATTATTAATTATTATTTAATTATTATTATAATTGATTCTGAAAGAGAGTTGAAAATTTGAATATTGCAAATTTGATTCTACAACTTCATGTACGTGTTTTTGGAATTGGAAAGGACTACCTTGGTGGCCAATTATTGTGAAAAGATGGCCACATCATTCTTAAGAAATCATGATAATAAATTGAGAATTTGGTTTAGATTTTTATACACTAATTTCGTAATTAAGTTTAGTTGTTAAGACTCTAAGTTTGTTTCACAATCTCTCTCTCTCTATATATATATACATATATAGACAGGGTGTTTTGACACCTCTCTATGTCTTCCATTCCTATTTGACTCTTTTTTTCTCATTTCGTTCAATTAGTTTTTTGCAAAGTCATCTTCTTAACTCATAACTCTTCAATTGTATAAATTAAATTCCTATTTAGTATTAATAATATCCATAACACTCAAACCTTTCATATTCATATTGTTACACCCTCAAAATGAACTAGGTTGAACTAGAACTTTGCATGTGTTTCATAAGTTAATAATGAGTTAAAATAGTGTATTTTAGCATTAGAAGTCAGTTTGTCAATTTTGGGAGTGTTTGGAAGTCAAACGACCAAGACGTCCAGGAACTAGTCGAAGTTGAACTAGTATGTCGTAGTGTTTTGTAGTGATGTTTTCGGGGATGGTTTGAGGGTGAAATTGAGTACCGATGGTTCCTATGCGTAGACTAACATGTAAGGGTCAAAACGTCCGAGAACAGCGCCTCGGGGACTAGCCTAAGGGTCCTCGAGGATGACCCAAACATGGGCCATCGAAGCTGCCAGGCAGCCTATATTTGAAGGCTGTTGCGCGACGCGCAGCCAGCACTTGATGGGAAAATGGCCCTGCAAAGCTGAGAAAATATGAACCATACTGTCCCAAAATAATTTCCAAAACCACGATCTGGAGGTGACCTCGTGACGTGCAGCCAAGTCCAAGATTTGGCCGCGCCGTTTTGAAGTCAAATTAGAATTTGGAAAAGGGTCCAAATAGTGTAGGGGTCTTTTGGGAACTTTGGGAATCATTTGCGGACTGATTTCATTTCACCCACCAATTCAAACCCTAAAGCTCAAATGAAAATCTCTCCAAAACTCTTTCTCCAAAAACATCTATTGAAGAAGTTTCAAGCTCCAAGGAAGAGGACCAAGTTCTTCACATTTCCTTAATAAAAAATCTCGTGGGTTCCTTCTCAATGAGGTATGGTAGTCATCCTTGAACCTTCTTTCATTCAAGGAGCCATTTCAAGTAGATTTCAAAAAGGATTTCAACTTCAAACTTCTTTATTCCATGACTCTAACATTGGGTCTTTGCATGAAAAGATTTTAATGATTAAAATGATTTTAATTTTGTTAGTTTTAAATGATGATTTTATGTCAAAAACCCAATGGAATCATGTCTATTCTTCTAATAAACTTTTAGCTTATGAAATGGGATTAATGAGCATGATTAGATAATGTTAAAGTTATTGTTTCTTGGTGGTTTTATTGAGTTTTAGCTACTGCCCTAAGGGATATTTTATGATGGATTATTGGATAAATTGTCGATAGGTGGTGAAAGCTTGGATGAATGGTAAGTTGGCTATGTTGTTTAATCCTTACTGTGAAATGCTCTATAGTGGTTATAGTCCACCTTTGGTGGTGGTGTTTACTTGAAGTTTATGAAGTTATATGTGTATTGTGAAAATGGCCTTGAAGGCATGATACGTGAAGTGAAGTGATGATTTTGATATCTATATGTATGATATGTGTTAGGAGGTTGAAATGATTATCTTGAAGGGGTTTATGTCTAAATGAAGTAGGTATTTGATATGTTAAGTATGATAATGTGTAAATTGTGATAAATGTGGGTATGAGAATGTCTAGAAGTCCATGTTATGAATAATGGCTTTTATGTGAAAGGTGTGATCAGATGCACTCACACACACTTGAATGTATGAATGAAGTCTATGAATGAAAATAGGGGATTGTAGGGTTGACACTCTTCCTGAGTAGAGATTAAGTGAGACCATCCCTATTATTCCTAAGCATGAAAAAGGGGGATTTTGGGGTGAAAACTCTTCGTGAGTTGAGATGAAGTGTTTAGTAGCAACCTCACTATTTCCGATGAGCTTTTCAAAGATAGGTTGGAGGTTGGATACCCTTCGTGAGTTGAGATGTGTTGTTCTATATTTATCTCTTAACCTATAGTCAATGAATGTTTAAGACTCTGTGGGGGAGTTATGCTTAGCACCGAGAGGATTTGAAGAAGGGGTGGGTACACTTCGTGAGTAGAGATGTTGTATTCAATGTACCTCTTTATATGGGTGCTCCGAGAATGAGTTACTTAGTAGCAATCTCCTTGTCTCTTAACTATGTGCCCACGTAGGTGTAGCTATTGGAGAATCCATGTAAAGGCTAAAGAATATAACCCTACCTTAGGAAACTAGGGAACCCTCATTTGGTAGGGGTTAATATTGGAATTCTATGTCTAGCTCTCATGGTCTATATCGGTTAAAGCTAGCCCCACAAATTTATATAAATGAACTAAGTCTTCTAAAGGGTGTACTACTTAGGGTAGGTGGTGGAATGGGACGCTACCTATCCATTGCACAAGTAGACATTTGGAGGGAGTCTTGGTGTGTTGTTACATGAAATGTATGAATGGGTCATGCTATGATGTGAATGAAAGTAATATGACCTTATGTTTAATGTTAAGGAAGCATGTTGATGTTATGACTTGTATGATGAAGGCTTAGTATGTGATGTGCCTATTCTAAGTTTACTCCTAAGGAGAACTAAGTGGAAGTGGTAATATGGGATGCTACTTTCACATTGCTCTAAGTGTAAATTTGGGGTTTCCTTGGAAGATGATTCTTATGTGAAGTTCCTAAGTATATATATGTTTCTATAGTGTCTTGGATATTGAATGGTGACTCGCATAAATGAAATGAAGTATGTTTATCTTTAGTAGTCTTAAGGATCTCTTAAGTAGGTATTGAGGAGATTGTTTGGGCAATTTCCTTATGTATTACTTAAGGGAGCCTTAGGATAATTTACGATAGGAGTTGTTCATGTGTGATTTTTGGGTTTACTGTAAGTATGCTCCTATGTTAAGAAAAATGGAAGTTTTACCTTATATGCTAAATGATGATACTATATGATGATTTATAACTTAATTCATGAAGGTTTTTATCAAATAGCATGACTTGTATGTTTCAAGTAAATTATCCCTTTTGCATGATTTTGCATAATGCCATACTTAGTACAATGTTTCTAACCCCATACTTTTGTATACTCTATAAGTATATGTTGGAGGCAAGTTGAAGGGTAGAAGGCAAGATTGGGAATCGGCTCTCTGAAGACTAAGTATGTCCTCATATATTTGAGGGCATAGTCTTTATTTCTTTAGTTCTTCTTTAAGACTTGTATAAGACTTATTATGTATTTTCTTTAAATGTAAAAGGGTCGTGTCCCTAAGATATTTATGTCGGGTATTTAAGTTTGCTTGTGACTATGAGACAATCTTTTGGTATTTATAAAAGATGTTTTCCTTATTATTATTTATCATGAAAAGTTTTATTCCGCACTATTTTTCATGTCTTATGTAATCAATGATAGCTAAGAGGCTAGTACAAAACCTTCAAAAGGTCAAGTACACCTTATTCCGACCTAAGGGTTGTCCTAACTTCTAGGGTGTACTTGCGTGTCATAACTAACCTTGTATCAGAGCATAAAGTTTTGGGAAATAGTTTAGGGTTCAAAAGTCTCACAAGCCATGTCTAGTCAGTCTTGTTTATTGGTGTGAGCCGCGACACATCTATGAGAGAGATGTTATAAGGCGATAGAAGTTTCACTTTCTTCACTACTCTAGTGTCGTGCCATATAGTTGAGTTCTATAAGTTTCTTTTCTCAACCTCTTCTATTGTGTTTATAGGACATGAATACAATGAGGACACCAGCTAGAGGAGAGGAGGGAGAAGTAGCAAACGAGAGAATTCCTATCTATGGTGAGCAAGTCCCTATAGTTGTCCAAGAGGATGTGAATGAGGAGGTTCCCCCTACGTAACCTCAAGGACCTCAAATGCCCCAAATGCCTCCAATGCCCCAAGGTCCTCAAGATCGCTCTGTTGAAGGGGATATGACTAATGTGGAGATAAGGACTGCCCGCAGGGCTTTGACTCAACTCATGATGACTCAATCTCATGTCGTCACTAATCATGTGGTTGCTCAAACTAACCTAGGAGTTGGACCTCAACCCAATTCAAGTACTCTCGCTTTTAGAATCCGGGATTTCATGAGGATGGACCCTCCTACTTTCCATGACACTAAGGTGGATGAAGATCCAAAAGGCTTCATAGATGAGGTGTTCAAGGTGGTGGATGCTATGGGTGTGACTCCTAGAGAGATAGCGGAATTATCCGTTTAGCAACTAAAATATGTGGCTAAAGTATGGTTTGAGCAATGGAGGGAGGAGAGACCCTTAAGGGAAGGTCCAGTAGATTGGGAAGTGTTCAAAACAGCCTATATTGATAGGTTCTTTCCCATATATTTGAGGGAGAGAAAGTTAGGGGAATTCATGAACCTTCATCAAGGGGAAATGAGTGTTAAGGAGTATTCTCTCAAGTTCACCCAACTCTCTAAGTATTCCCAACTTTGGTAGCCTACTCTAGGGCTAGGATGAATAAGTTCGTGATGAGGGTATCTAGTATGGTTGAGAAAGAATGTCGTATGGCTATGCTCCATAATGATATGAATATCTCTAGGCTTATGTTGTATGATCAATAAATTGAGGATTCCAAGCTTAGGGAGATGACTATAGAGGGAAAGAGGCCTAGGTCGGATGAATCAAGTCAACCTAAGTCTAAGAATAGGTTCTTTAATCAAGACTCTCCCATGGGGAACAAGGATAGGGTCTCCAACCAAAATTCTCAAGGAGGTGGTTATGCTTATGCAAGGCCTAGGTGTACTAGTTGTGGGAAGCAACACCTGGTTAGGTATCTTGCCGGGATGGATGTTTGCTTTACGTGTGGTAATGAGGGACTGCCCTAGCCTCAAGGCAAAAGAAAAATAGGTCGACCAAGCCCCTAGTGGTGGTCCGGATCCTAATGCTCCAAGGAAGAATTATTTCTTTGCACTCGGGACTAAGTGAGGAACTTATCTTTAATGGAAGTCCCGGTAAGTCTTAATTCTTTTGGTTGTTATTTTTATGTTATGATATGAGTTTATATGGTATTGTATCTTTTATTGTCATGCCTTCATGTTACATTTCTTGAAAGATGAATTATTGAATTTTATGCATGCTTCACTGTGAAAATTTTAGTATTCACTGTAAAGAAATTCAAAAATGTGAAAAAATGCATTTCATAAAGAATGCTTTCAAGGTGTGTAGAAATGATGTGTATGAGCATGACTAATGTTGGTGAAGGTAGTTCATCCATAAGTGAAGAAATGGGTGTGTGATTTGAATTGTGGAACTTGTTCCAAATTGCTTGTGTTACTTGAGAAAGCTTGATGATATGAAGTTGGTGCTCCTAGTAAGTTTAGTGCATTTACTATGAATGCCTTGACCTTGACGTGACGTGTCATATGCTGCTAGTTGAGTCCTAGATGTCCTTGAAAGTATTTAAGTGTCATTCGAGGACGAATGTTCCCAAGTGGGGGGAGTATTGTTACACCCTCGAAATGAACTAGGTTGAACTAGAGCTTAACATGTGTTTCATAAGTTAATAATGAGTTAAAATAGTGTATTTTACCATTATAAGTCAGTTCGTAAAGTTTGGGAGTGTTTGGAAGTCAAACGACCAAGACGTCCGGGAACTAGTGGAAGTTGAACTAATGTGCCGTAGTGTTTTGTAGTGAAGTTTTGGGGGATGGTTTAAGGGTGAAATTGAGTATCAATGGTTCCTATGCGTAGACTGACATATAAAGGGTCGAAACGTCCGAGAACAATGCCCCGGGGACCAGCGCAAGGGTCCCCGAGGATGACCCAAACAAGGGCCATCGAAGCTGCCAGGCAGCCTAGATTTGAAGGCTGCTGCGCGACGCGCATCCAGCACTTTATGGGAAAATTTGTCCCTGAAACGCCGGGCAAACAAGAACCATACTGTTTCAAAATAATTTCCAGAACCAAGATCTGGAGGTGACCTCGTGACGCGCACCCAAGTCCCAAATTTGTCCGCGTCGTTTTTAAGTCGAATTAGAATTTAGAGAAGGGTCCAAATAGTGTAGGGGTATTTTGGGAACTTTGGGGATTATTTGTGGACTGATTTAGGTCATTTTAAACCTCATTTCATGTAATATCCCGAAATTTTCTAAGTTAAGCCCTAGCAATTCTTAAATTATCGTATAAGGTCATACTGAGTGACTCTTAATTTTCTTAGGTTTTGAGGTAAATTTCTTAGTGTGAGAACGGTTTTAATATCAATTAAGGTCATTATAAAAACCTTGCACATAGTAGAGTTGAATGTTTCCTTACCAATTAAGTTTAGACATAAGATTTTATTTGGGTAAACTTCAAACGACCATATCTCTTAGAATATTAAGAGTTACGTGCTCCATGACCTATCAAATTAAAGGTATTTGAATCCTCTTTCCAACGCCACCAATTTCGCATCAATCTAGTTTTTGAGTAAAAGGTTATGACCATTTTAGTGAATAGTATGGTGCAGTCCCGTTTTGGCCGCGGGAAAATAGTAATTAAGATAATTTCCTCTCCTTTTCCCACTAGGAAAACCTAAATAAAACGGGTTTCACAAGTCCTATAAAGCCTTACATAATCCTAATTTCATCTTTAAATTCATCATTCTCTTCTCTCTCAAACCCTAGGGCAAAACATCAAGAAAAAAAATCAAAGTAGAAGACTCCATTCAAGAAAATTCAAGAATTGTCAAGATTGTTTAAACAAGAGTAAGGTTAAAGCTAGGATTGAAGTTCTTCATTGATTTCTTCACCAAATTTCGTGGATTTTATCCAATAAAGGTATGTCTTTTGATCCTTGAAATTCGTTTCATCAAGGAGCCCAACTTTCAAAGACGTTTTCTAAAGTTTTCAAAAGATGAATTGACCTTTTTCATGATCTACCATGGGTTCTTGCATTAAAGGTTTTTAATCATTGTTTAGTGATTTAATTGTGGTTATTAATATAATTTTAACTCAATTAACCTATGAACCCATGAAATTGATGAACCCTAGATTTTGACTAACTTATGGGTTACTTGATATTGGTCTAATGTTTATGAATTAATGTGTATTTTCTTATGGGCTTTCTAATGATGTAAGAATTGTATTCAATTGATGTCTAATTGGTCTTATATTGTTAAATATATATTGAATTGACGTAGTTTCATCTAGTATTATGATTTATACTTTGAATTGATGTTCATGGCCATCGGTAAGGTTCTTATGGTATTGAATTGGATGATTTATACATGGGTTGAAGTGATGAGAATGGATTGGTGGTACGCTGCCCTAATTCTCTTTATTTTATGTTAATTAGACTTCAATTATGTTGTGATTGGTATGGTCCACTTATGGTGGCGGTGTTATGTGATTGATGTGGCCTTGTCGGCGTTATTTTAAGTATATTGATTATCATGGCCTTGTCGGCACTACTTGAAGTATTATGATGATTTGTGTAATTGATTATGTGAAGTATGATTATATCTATCTACATGCTAATAATGTGAAAGTATGTGTTCTTCTATGGATATTAGGTGATCATGTTGGATTATGACTATGTGTTTATGTGTGTAGTCTTAAAGTTGATACATGATTATTCCTACTTGACTATATGAGTATATGATGGTTATATTGATGATGTTATAGTAATGTATAGGATGACATAAAAATGATAAGGGTCATTCCTAAGTGTTTCAAAGAATGATATATTATATGTGCTATTGTGAATTAATGATGTGTCTTGTTTTGGTAGATTATGTCCCTTACTTGATACACGTATATGATGAATATGAACATCTTGACTTAGTAGGCTTATGCACCTTTGTCTTGTATGTGTATGGATGAATGTTTAATGAAAGTCTAGGATCGGTAGATCTAAGATGGTGCCCTTCTAAGCATGACTAATATGTGGAATCTTCTATATAGAAAGAAGGTTAAGAATGAGCTATCCTTATAGACCATTGAATGACAGCCCTAGTGGACCCATCTTTGGTAGGTGCATTATGACTAGGTAATGACTAAGAGATGGTACCTTTTCATATGTCCCTTATATTGAACTTACTCTATGAGAGCATAGACTAGCACCGAGTTATATGTTATGGTTTGTAGCTCTACTTAAGAAGGAGACTAGAGTACAATGTACCTCTACTTGAGAATGAGACTAGAGTACATAAAAGACTTTGATATTCCATAACCATGTGCCTAAATGGGATGTGTCTTAGTTCTACCCTTGGCAAGTAGAACACCCTCCATCGGAGTAGGTTTATGACTCCGGATTCCATGCCTAGCTAGTATGGTCTATGTCGGTTATTGCCTATTCTCATCATGTGGGATACATGCTAGTATTGGATAAGTTCTAGGAAGTTTAGATAGTGGAATAGGACGCTATCTAGACATTGAACGACTAGACTTTGAAGATATTAGTATGTGAGTCCCTAGGTCTTTCCAAGACCATTATGTGAAGTCTATAATGAATGAGATGTCTTTTAATTGACTTAATGAACGATCACGACTTTAGCTAAGGTATGATGAATAGAATGTGCTCTATCTAGGGTATCTTTGAGGGTTGCTTAGTTAAGCTTGAAGAGGGTGTATGGGAGGTCTTTTGTTGTCCTACTTAGGTAAATCTTAGAGTAACCTTAGGTGGGGCGTTAATGAAAGAAAAAGGGAACAGTCTTATCTTAGGTACTCTTAAGGATCATTTAGGTGTGCTTAGAGAGGGTGTATGGGCGGTCTCTCTTAGTCTCACTTAAGTGAGTTTTAGGATAACTTTTGGTCCGAAGGATGTAAGCTAAAAGGGTTACTGTGAAGTGGAACTTAGTTCACTGTAATGTTCTTCAATATTTGATTAAATGCTTATGTGATATCTTATATGTTTCTAAGGTGTTAAATGTTGTTCTTATGCTTATGCTATGATATTTTAATCAAAAAGAGCTTGTTTTATATAAATGTCTGTTTATCATGATTTTATGCATTACACCATACTTAGTACAAGTGTTTGTACTAATTCCATACATTTTTTCTATTTCAAAAGGTGTAGGTGGCGTTTGAGAGGAGTCTCGAAGTTCAAGCTTAGACTAGTGTTCATTCAAGTAGAGAGTTGGTATGTCCTTGCTAGATTTGAGGACATCTTGATCTTTAGTTTTCCTTATTGAAAAGTATTGTAATAGACTTAGCTATTTTGTATATGTTGAAGTATGGACCGTGTCCCAATATATTCCTATGTCTAAGATGGCGACTTTGAGACTTAGCCTTTCATTATGTTTTTCTACAAAAGAGATATTTTGAAGTATTTTTATTTTATGTAAAAAGTTATAATTTCACACTACTTTTCATACATGTATGCAATGAATGGTATTAAAGGGCTTGTCTTAGACCTCCGAGAGGTCGACGACGCCGGTCGCAATCCAAGATTGCACCCTAACTTCTAGGGTGTAATTTTGGGATGTGACAAGCTTGATATCAGAGCATAGAATATGAAAGTAGTCTTAGGAATCAAAAAGTCTCATCAAGTCACGTCTAGTAGAGTCTCGACCATCGGTGTGAGTCACGACACATCTTTATCATAAATACTGACACACACAATGAATGAATGAAAGAATAAAGTTGATGAATGAAAATGGGGAATTTCGGGGTAGACACTCTTCATGAGTAGAGATGAAGTGTCTAGTATTAACCCTACTATTCTTAAGAACTCTAATGAATGAAGAAGGGTATTTTTCGGGTGGACACTCTTCGTTAGTTGAAATGTAGTGTATAGGATGAACCTCCTGTATTCCTAAGAGCTTTCCAAAGAATGAATGATAGGTTGAGGGTTGGTTACTCTTTGAGAGATGAGATGAAGTACTTGGTAGTATCTCTTAACCTATATCTGATGAATGTAATAAATGTCTAGAACTCAGTGGGGACTTATGCTTAGCACCGAGAGGACTTGAAGAAGGGTAGATAATCTTCATGAGTAGAGATGTTGTATCCAATGTACCTCTTGAGATGATTACTCTTCGTGAGTTGAGATGAAGTACTTAGAAGCAATCTTCGTATCCCTTAACTATGTGCCCTCATAGGACTAACTATTGGAGATCCATGTAAAAGTTAAAGAATAACCCTACCTTAGGCAAGTGGGGATCCCTCATTTAGTAGGGGTCAATACCCGAATTCCATGTCTGGCTGTCATGGTCTATGTAGGTTGAAGCTATCCCCCCTCAAAACGAATGTAACGAACTATGTCTTCCAAAGGGTGTACTATTTAGGATAGGTGGTAGAAAGGGACGCTATCTATCCATTGCAGAAGTATATATTTGGAGGGAGTCTTGATGTGTCCTTGTAATGTATATGAATGAAGGGTTTACTTATGATGTTAATGAAGTTAGTTGACTTTATGTATAATGTTAATGAAGCATGTTGAGTGTATGACTAGTGTTAATGAAGCATGTTGATTATATGTCTAATGTTGATAAAGGCTATGCAAATGAGGAGTGTGATGTGCCTAATCTAATGCGGTTCTTAAGGAGCACTAAGTGGAAGTAGTATTATGAGATGCTACTTTCACATTGCACTGGTGTAACTTGGGGGTTGTCTTAGAGGATGGTCTTTCTGTGAAGACCTTAAATGCATGAATTTTTCTTCTAAGTAATGAATGTTGACTTGTTATGAGATGAAGTATCCTTGTCTTTGGTAGTGTTAAGGATCATCTAGGTGTGTATTGAAGAGGGTATATGGGTTGTCTCTTCATGTCTTACCTAGGTAAGTCTTAGGATAACTCTGGATGGAGGTGCTAAATGACTTGTGGTATTCTAAGTGACTAATGGTTTTCTAAATTAAAATGTCTATGTGTTGAGAATGGTGGAAGTATGAACTTGTATGCTAATGATGACTTATATGATGTAGTGTACACTTGATTCATGAAGGTTTTCCAAAATAGCATGAAAGCATGTTTCAATTAAAATGTCCTTTTAAAGCATGTTTATCATAATGTCATACTTAGTAAAATTTTTGTACCAACTCCATATACTTCTCTATTTCTAAAAGTATAGGTGGAAGGAAAATGAAAATTTCTCAGTGGTGAAGCTTGGGAAGTAGATTGTTCTCTCAAGTCTCATGGTACGTCCTCATATGTTCGAGGACGAGGATATTATGTTTAGCTTCATTTATTTTAAAGACTTGTATAAGACTAAGTATGTTGTTTTCAATGTAAAGGTTGTGACCCTTTGGTATTAAGACATGTCTAAGATGGCTTGTGATGATGAGACTTGTTCTTTAGTTTTATAAAAGAGTTCGTTATTAGCTATTATGAAAAGTTTTAATCCCGCACTTCTTTTCATACCTATGTGATAAATGAAAGCTAAGAGGTTTGTACAAGACCTCCGAGAGGTCAAGTACGGCGTGTGACTTCTAAAGGTTGCTCCCTGATTGTTTCAATTAATCACTGCACCAGGCGTGGTGTTAACATCTCCTGATGCAGGCCTAGAGATAGATGCCCTTACCCCCATCTTAGGAGCTCTAAGCTTCCTCATCTTCTCATCGAGGATGGACTCCTCCCTTGCTTTTTCTCTAGTCGGCATTGCTTTTGGTGGTTGTTTCCTCCTCAGTGAGCTCGGGATTTTGGATGGATTTGTGCTTCTTACGTTTGGCCAATTTTAACTGAGGTCGCATTCCCGCATAATAATCACTAAAGAGGGCCCCCAAAACAGTATCTTTGCCATGTGTTGAAGGTGCATTCTATGGGACGACAGTAGGTGTGGCTAGGATAGCATCCACGTCGGCCAGAAAGTTAGCTAGCTCGGTGTGGAAGGCAGTCATATCAGCAGCAGGGGAAGGCTGCTCTAAAACTCGCACCTCAAAAGCATCGAGCTTCCTATGAACTGTCTGGACTTTTTGGCCTGTAGCTGCCTCAACCCTCTATTCAAAACGTACCTCGGACTGTGCAATCAATTTCCACATCCAAGGCTTCAGCATTTGCAGCAATATGGCCATTTGGCTCTCTAATTTTAGGATACGGGCCAGCGGTATGATCTATGAGATAGATGACGGAGTGGCTCTTGATGAACTCGGAGCCTCACTACCATCCTGTGAATAAGAATCTGGTGCATCCGTTGTCGGTGCAGTCCCATCTCCCTACATTTGCTCTACCGCTTCAGCCACATCATCACCTATCGGCACATCTACTCGGGGTCCTCTCCGTGGTGATGCAACATTGGCATCATCCTGAATGAACCAAATATCCAAGGTCCCTCTAGCATGGACCAATTTATCACAATGACATATAGGCACTCCAGTCTCTCTGTAAACTTGAAAAATCATGCATACGAAAGGGTACGTAGTGGTAGTTTTAATGCCCTTTCATGTATCTCGTCCAATAGAAATTTTGAAACATTTATCTCAATTCTGGCCACCAAGACAGCCATCATAACTGCCTTGTCTCATGCGAAAAGTTTATCGGCTTGTGTCGGCGACAGTCTAGTACGCACTAGCAACCAGAAGAATTTGGTTGCCATGTTCAGGGTGGCCTTTATGATACCCAACTGGGGTGTTGCAACCCACTCTTTTTTGTTGGATTCAGGGCCATGTACCTAGAAATCCAAGATATGACCGCTTTCTGCTGCTCTGCAATTCTTGTAAAAGCTCTAGACCACACTATTTCCCATAGTAATCAAAGTCGGTTATATTAGTGGCCTACATGTTGTTGGGGTTGGGGCCCTAAAGAAATGGACTGTTGGTGGTGTAGAAGAGGTTCACACGAACTCATCAAACCATAGTGGAGCTTAAGGGGTCTTGAGCTATTAGTTTGGCCTTTTTAGGTATTGACCCCCGAGAGTGGCCGCATATGAAGCGTAGAATTCCCGCACAATCTCCTCAAAGTAAATATGGGGGTCACGGGAATCCATTTGCACTTGTTCTTTTTAAATAACCAATGGATCTCTGGTACAACTTAGATATTCCTTGTTAGAACTCAATGCTCCTTTGTGATAGTTTGGGTCATATTCCTCTTTGCATTCGACATCTTGGAAGCCCAATAAATCTGTCATTGCCCATCTATGCACCATCGGTTTGGTTCATCCACTATGAGTCAGGTGCAGAGTTTTATGAAAATATCTAAGCTGGAGGCCTTATCAGACGAGGCTTCTTGATTGTGCTCACTGGACCCAGAGGTAGAGCCTGATGTAGACCCAACAATAGTTTTTTGCGAGGACGAAAGCAAACCTTTTCGGTGATCCGATCAGTGTATCCAACTCATCAGACTGGGAGGTAGTGACTGCGTCAGTATTCCCCATACTAGGATGGTTTCGATTAGCCCAAGTTGTAGTAGTTAGAGTCTGTCTATTGGTAGGGACGTACAAGGGATCATTGTAAGCCTCCGGATCATTGAAGAACAATTGACGAGAAGGTCATTTTGATTTGGACCTCCCTTTTGTAGCGGGTGCCTTCTTTGGTGACATCGTACCTGTGGAAGAGTTGTTAGAACACATCACAAAATTAGAACATACCCGACTTAATTATAGAACGAGAATCAATGAAACAGAAGAATTTCAAAACTGCTACAGTGGCTACCTACGGAGGGTACATACGGTACATAAGTCACTCCGTAGGTCAAGTTGAGCCAAGTAGGAGGCTCTTTGATAGAAATTACGAGCATGCAGAATGGACCGTAGTCCATGTTCGTAGTCTCACACTTAGCCTTTTTACAACTACACTCCTACCTACGGTCCGTAACATGACTTACGGTCCATACACGGGGTCTCGTAGGTTGGGTCTGAGAGGGGTCAAAGTTGTGTCATATTCATGTACCCAAGTTTTACGATTTATTACTCTCATGTACCAATCTAATAAAGTGCTTACAAAATTCTTCATGCGAGTTCATCATCCGAAGGATTCCAAATACTCAATTTTACATTTTTTATTTATTTATTTTTTTATAGACAAAATCATTGAACCCTAGGTCGGAACTTACACAGAGAGTATCCTAATTTCATGGATTTTAAGTTATGACTACACGATCACTGTCCATTATCCCAAGGGTGATTCACATTCAACAGTAGTATACAATTAAGGATACTGAAATACCTATGGTCAAGACCCACTCTAGAATTACAAAGAGTTAATCTAGGGAACACAAGTTCAAGATATGAAGAGGAAGCCAGTTACCTTACATGAGACAAGGAGTGGGGTGGACGTGCAACAACACCAATGACTCCAAATAACAACACATCAAAGCTACACTGAACTCGGAAACGGGAGTGATTGAAAATGGAGAGTAAAGGGATTTTGAGTGAATTGGTGGAAATTTGGAAGTTGGGGAACGATATGATTTGGTGGGGGACGGATAAGTGGTGAATGGGCGTGAATTAGGGAGACAAGGGATTTGGATGAGTTAGGGACAATTTGGAAGGTTTAAAAATCAGTGGGAAATGATTTTAAAATGGTGGATTTTAAATAGGAGGGTGTCCGGGTCGGGTCGGGCAGACTAGGTTTTGGACCTACGAGACCCTGCTTACGATCGTAGGTCTAGTTAAGGTCCGTAAGTCCAGATCATAACTCACTATGACACTTACTTGGGGCCTACGAGCACCATCTACGGTTCGTAGAATAAATGACGGACCGTCATTGGCATCCGTAGACCTCTCCTCCATACCACTTTTTGTGGATTTTGACATCGCGCACTTGCACATGTAGCAAGTTTTAAGGTATTCTTTTTGGGTTTGCTTGACACTTATCAGACACGGACCTATTGTAGCCTCTAGCCAACACAAAAGCACCAAGAACAAAAATGAAACACCTACTTATAGAGAAACTAGAAAAACAAAGATTCTTACTACACGGAAAACAAAACCTATTGTTGGCTAGATTGTACTTCTTTGGTTGCCTCTCAAGCACCGCTTGATTTAACGTCGCGGCACGACACAATCATCTTGATTACTCAGACTTCATCAAGATTACAGGCCTCAACCACTTCGTACACACTTTCCGCATTCCCCAGATAGATCTTAATCCTTTGTCCATTAACCGTGAACTTTGTAACTTTCTTGTTCTCTAGATCAACCGCTCCATGTCGGAACACTTCTTTGGTGAGGAGGAATGTCTCGGTCCATTTAATTTGGACTTGAATTTTCCCGGAAATAAGTGCAGCCTAGCGTTGAATAGAAGCAAAAGATCACCAACCATAAATTCTCGCTTTTCAATTCGTTGATCATGATACCTCTACATCTTCTCTTTTTAGATGGCTGGACTTTCTTAGGATTTTAGGCGAAACTCATCAAGCATGTTCAAATATTTTAACCTCTGATCCGACGCTCATTTCCAATCCAAGTTCAGTCTCTTCATTGCCCACATCGTCTTGTGATCTAGCTCGACCGGTAAGTGATAAGACTTCCCATCTACTAGTTGGTATGGAGACATACCTATGGGGGTCTTGTATGTAGTGTGGTAGGCCCAAAAGCATCATCTAGCCTCCTCGGCCAATCCGTTCTATTGGCATTCACAGTCTTTGCCAATCTCTGTTTAATCTACCGGTTGGATACTTCAACTTGCCCGTAAGTCTGTGGATAGTAAGGAGTAGCCACATTATGGCGAACACCATATTTTTCCAGCGGCGCCTTGAACAACTTATTGCAAAAGTGAGAACCTCCATCGCTACTAATGGCCTTAGGTGTACCAAATCTGGAGAACATATTCTTTTTTTGAGAACACAGTGACACTCTTGCCTTCATTGTTAGGGAGCGCAATTGGCTCCACCCATTTTGACACATAGTCAACCTCCAAAAGAATATACTTCATCCCATGAGAACTCACAAAGGAGACCATGAAGTCAATGCCCCATACATGAAATAACTCAATCACAAAAATAGGATTCATGGGCAACTCTTGCCTCCTTGAAATCCCTCCATCTCGTTGGCAACGGTCACATGGTTTGGTGAAATCATGGGTATTTTAGTGGATTATGAGTAGTTCGAATACCACTATGGTTCCCACCAACGGGGGATGAATGACACGCCGCAAAAACACTCAACATTTCACCTCGGGAACACATCGACGAATAAACTCATCGGCACAACTCCGGTATAAGTAAGGGTCATCCCAGAAGAACTTTGTCACATCATGCATGAACTTCTTCCTTTGGTGGAAAGTCAAATCCAATGGGACCAAATAACTTGCCAAATAGTTAGCAAAGTTTGCGAACCACGGAATTAGATCATGAGAAGCGGCCAATACATGTTCATCTAGAAACACATCATTAATTTCTGCCTTTTCCCCTAATTTGCGCATAGCTTCATCTCCCAATCTAGACAAGTGATCGCCCACTGGATTTTCGGTCCCCTTTCTATCTTTAACCAAAAAATCAAACTCTTGAAGCAATAATACTCATTTGATCAACCTTGGCTTCACATCCTTCTTTGACGTCAAATACCTCAATGCAGAATGGTTAGTATGCACGATGACCTTAGTACCAAGCAAATAGGATCAAAATTTCTCGAATGCAAACATCACTGCCAGAAGCTCCTGTTCAGTCACAATGTAGTTATTTTAGGAAACATTCAGGGCTTTTCTATCATAATAAATAGGATGAGGGTCTTATCTCTACTCTATCCCAATACCACACCAAGCGCAACCCCGCTCGCATCGCAACATAACCTCAAATGGCTCACCCTAATCTGGTAAAATAATAATGGGCACAGAAACTAACTTCCCTTTCAACTCTCCAAATGTTTTCACAGAAGACTCATCGAACTAGAATATACATTCCTTCTCGAGCAATTTGCAGAATAAATGTGCAATTTTTGAAAAATCCTTTATAAAGCTCTGATAAAATCCAGCATGCCCAAGAAAACTTCTCACACCCTTGACAGAGATGGGTGGTGGGAGCTTCTCTATCACCTCAACTTTAGCTCGATCAACCTCTATACCCTTTTCTGAGATCCGATGACCCAACACTGTACTTACTTTAACTATGAAGTATCACTTCTCCCAATTTAGCACCAAATTTCAATCTTCACATCTCTTGAGCACCTCGGCTAGAATGTCCAAACAATGATCGAAAGAGTCGCCAACCACAGCAAAATCATTTATGTAATACCTCAAAAATAGCTTAGGTGCTATAGAGCCTAATATGTTGGTATTTGTGTTCTAAGAAGGACCCAAAAATCAGTGTGCAAGCTGTCCCAGGCAGCCTTGGCGACGGATCAGTCAACGGCCAGTCGTGGCTGTGACGCCCTGTCAGCGGGTCTCGTCGTGGGGAAATTAGCCAAGGTTGAAGATTGGAACCTTGTCAAGCCACTGTAGCCACAAACGGAGGGCTGCGACGCCCAGTTGTGGCCGTGACGCCCCGTCAAGGTCAGGCGTCGCAAGCACCTGTTCCTGCGCGCAGAGTTACTGCCAAGTCAAGGGGTGAATTGTAAATTCACCCCACTTCTAAATTAAGTTTTGGACGGTTATTTGAGGGTCTTATGGGTATTTTAATTAACTATATAAGTAGGTAACAACCTAGAACTTCATTCTTCCAAATTGAAAATCCAAAATACTTAGAAAATATCCCAAACCTCCATTGAAGACCCTATTGAAGAGGCAACTTGGTGAGGGGTTTTTGTGTCGAAATTCTTCATCAAAGGGAAGAATTATCATCCTTGAGGTATGACTTTTGATCCTTGAAACTTATTTCATCAAGGATCCCAACTCTCAAGATGGTTTTTCAAAGTTTTCTAAAGTGAATTGTCCAATTTCGGGGTTCTACCATGGGTTCTTGCATAAATGATTTCTAAACATTGAATTATGATCTAATTGATAATGTATTTATATTTCAACATAAATTACCTATTAACCCATGTGAATTGATGAACCCTAGTTTTGACTACTTATTGGGTTACTTGATATTAAGCTAATATTGATGAATTGTCGTGTAGTTTCTTATGGGCTTTATAATGATATAAGAATTGTATTCAATTGATATCTAATTGATCTTAGATTGTTAAACCTAGATTGAATTAATGTAGATTCATTGATTCTTATGGTTATTGCTTTGAATTATTGTTCATGGCCATGGGTAAGGGCCTTGTGATGTTGAATTGGTTGATTTGACATTGAATTGAAGTGTGGATGAGGATATGAAGGTATGCTGCCCCATTTTCTTTAGTTTGATATTAATTATACTTCGATTCGATTGTGCTTGGTATGGTCCACTTATGGTGGTGGTGTTATGTGTTTTACTTGCAATTGACGTGGCCTTGTCGGCGTTACTTTATGCAATATTATGAGCATGGCCTTATTGGCAATTACTTGAAGTTATGTGGCTATTTTTGTAGTTTGATTATGTGAAGCATGACATTACCTATCTACATGGGAAGTTATATAGTCATGTATGTATACTTCTAGTTATGTTGCCTTAAGTGATCATGTTAGACTTTGACTTGACATTGTGAGTGTAGTGTTAGGTTAAGTCTTGGTTATTCCTACTTGACTTTATGAGTCTATGTGGAGTATATTAATGATGTTATGATGATATATAGGGTGACTTGAAGATGTTAGGTTATTTTAGAGGTGTTTCTAGAATGACTTGTATTATGTGTTAAAAGTGAAGTATATGATGTCTTGTCTTGGTTGACTTGTATCTCTTGCTTGACGTATATATGATTATGGATATGTGATGTATTAATTTAGGGTGTTATAACTCTTGGTATTGAATGTGTGAATGACATATGACTTTAAATGATGTTATGAGAGTCTCTTATGTGCAAACCTTGAATTAAGGGTAAGGTTAAGATTGATTGAAGTGTAAGCCATAATGGTATCCTTCAAAGTAAAAGAATGATGGACTTAAGGTTAGTTGGCTGGAACGGTATCATATTAAAACTTAGGAAAGTCATCATGAGCTTGTTATCGCCATTGTGAGGTAGACCTAGTGGACCTTCCTTGGTAGGGTAAATGTAATTGGGTTATGAACTAGATATGGAAACCTTTTATGTAAACCTAATGTATGAAATACTCTATGAGAAAGAAGGCTAGAACCGAGTGAGTATGGCAAGGGAAGTAGTTCTAGTTAAGTATGAGACAAGAATACAAAGAAGCCCTTCATAATCCTTAACCATGTGCCTACATGGGATGTGTCCAAGTTCTACCATTGGCAAGTAGAACAACCTCATCAGAGTAGGATAGAACTCCGGATTCCATGTCTTGCTACCATGTTCTATGTCGATTATTGCCTATTCTCATCATGTGGAATACCTATTAGCATTATATAAGTTTATGAGGTTTAGGTGGTGGTATGGGACGCTATCTAGACATTGCACAATAGGCTTTGAAGGTGTTATGTGGAATTTCCTAGGTCATGTCCAAGACCATTATGTGAGTGTCTTATGTGAAGTATTATGTGAGTGTCTTATGTGATGTATGAGTATTAATGAAATAATGAACTAATCACCTATGTTAGTAACTATGTAAATGAATGAGTACCTACTCTAAAGTGGCTTAAGCATTCCTTAGCTAAAGTGTGAGGAGGGCATGGAAGGATGATCTCTTCATGTCTTATCTTTGGAAGTCTTGAGGATGACTCTAGTTAGGGAAGTTGGTTAATCTTGTTGACATGATCTAAGCCTTAGGTAGTCTTAAGGACTATTTAGGTAGTCTTGAAGAGGTCACTATGGACGTTATGTTCTTGATTTACTTAAGTAGGTCTTTTGATAGTCTTTGGAAGGAGAGTGTCCTATCATCTAAGTGTTGGTGTGTTTAGTGAGAATGATTCTATTTTAGGTAGTCTATAGGATCTGTTGTGTGTGTGATAGAGATTGTATGGGCGGTTACTCCACACTCAATCAAGTGAACCTTGGAAATGACCTTTGGTAGATGAATCTTACCTTGATGTTTATGATTGCTTTCTAAGTATGTATGTGACTCATTGTAGGTAATCTTAAGGGTCGTTTAGGCTTATCTAGAGAGGGTGTATGGGCGGTCTCTCTTTGTGTGACTTAAGTCAATCTTAGGATGACTTTAAGTGAGGGAATTACATGCTAGAAGATGTTAAAAAGGGAAGGCTAGGACTTCACTGTAACAGTGAATGGACTTCACTGTACAGTGAAGTGAACTCACTGTAAAGTGAGCTTTAAATTTATGAGTTTGGTTTTAATGTTATGTTATATGTTTTTAAATTGATTAATGATGTTATTATGATTAAAATATGATTTGTAAAATGAAAAGAAGCATATTTCCAATAAAGTCCGTTTTCATGATTTTTATGCATAATGCCATACTTAGTACATGTGGTTGTACTAATTCCATGCTTTATTTTCTATATATAGTTCTTGGTAGGTGAAGAGCTTTGAAGTGAAGACTTGGACTTAGAAGATCGTCCAAGAAGAAGTTGAAGTATGTCCTCACTTGACTCGAGGGCATTCATGTTTTCTTTGAAGTATTGTAATAGACTATGTCTTTCTATTTTCATATTGAAGTATCGGCCGTGTCCCAAGTATTCTTGTGTCTTAAGATGATGAGATTGAGACTTATTATTTTTCCTAATTTCTACTTATATGAAAGAGTTTAAAGACTTCTATATTGTTTTACGAAAAGATTTAATTCCGCACTACTTTTCATTATGTATATGCAATGAATGATATGAAAGAGGCTTGTCTTAGAACTCCGAGAGTTCGGGGTATGGTTTCGGGTTGTGACAAACTTGGTATCAGAGCATAGGTTGGTGAAAGTGGTCTTAGGAGTCAAAAAGTCTCATCAAGTCACGTCTAGTAGAGTCTTGACCATCGGTGTGAGTCGCGACACATCTATGGGCAAGAGGCTATAGGAGGATAGAGTTTCCCTTCTTTTCTACTCCTATGTCGGGCGGTAGAGTAAATATTATGATTATCCTTCTTATGTGTTTCCTTGTGTTTCTAGGAGATGAATACTAGAAGGATGGCCTCTAGAAGGTTGGAAAAGGAGAGGGTGAATGAGGAGATTCCTCCTCAAGTTGAGCAAGTTGAGCAAGTTCCTCAAGGTGCTCAAGTGCCTCCCCAAGGTGATCATGTTCCTAATGTGGGTGGATGTAATGAGGTTTTGGTGGTTCATCCGGAGTTGACTACTCAAGAGATTAGAGAGGCTTTGATGGCTTTAGCTCAAGCCGTAACTACTCAAATCAGTTTGAGTATGATGCCTAGGGTTGTGGAGAGCACTATGACCTCTAGGTTGAGAGACTTTGTGAGGATGAATCCTCCTATCTTTCTTGGCTCTAAGGTAGATTAAGATCCCCAAGAGTTTCTTGATGAAGTGTACAAGGTGTTGAGTGCTATGGGGGTTACATCTAGAGAGAAGGCGAAATTGGCTTCATACCAATTGAGGGATGTTTCTCAAATTTGGTATACTCAATGGAAGGACAATAGGCCGGAGGATTCGGGTCCTATTGAGTGGGAAGAGTTTAAGGGAGCTTTTCTTGGCAAGTACTTTCCCCGATAGAGGAGAGAAGTCAAGGTGGAGGAGTTTATTAATCTCAAGCAAGGCAATATGAGTGTTGAGGAGTACTCTTTGAAATTCTCAACATTGTCTAGGTATGGTCCTTCTCTTGTGTCCAATCCAAGAGATGAAATGAGTGGCTTTTGTACCGGAGTAGTGGACTTGGTGAATGAAGAATGTCGTACCGCTATGCTTCATGATGATATGACCCTATCTAGACTCATGGTGTATGCACAATCTATTGAGGAGTCTAAACTTAGGAGGATGGCTAAAAGTTTGAAAAGGAGTGTTGCTAGTGATCAAGAGCAACCTAGGTTCAAGAAAAGAGTTCAATCTCAAGAAGAGCCTAGGAGGGCTAAGATGAGGTTTGGCAAAGGAGGTAGTTCCAAGGATGGCAAACCTACTTGTGCCAATTGTGGCAATAAACACTATAGTGAGTGTCTATTGGGTACGGGGAGTTGCTTTGGTTGTGGTAAGGAAGGACATGAGGCTAGGAATTGTCCTACGATTGCTTCTAGAGGTAGAGAGGGTAAGCAAGTTGCTCCAACTAATAGGCGTTTCTATGCACTCCGTACTAGAGTTGAGAAGTCGGATGAGAATGAGGGTGATGATGATGTTAGTAAGTTCTCTTTCTTTTGTTAAGATTTGAGTTCCTTCTAAGTGGGGGAGTATGGTTTGTAGATGGGATAGAAGTTCTTGAATTTGTTGCTTGTGCATGATGTATAGGAGTTTGGTTGAAATTGAATTTTATTTACCTCTTGCATTGTGTATTTTATGAAACTTTGAGTATGTTATAAGGTGTGTTTATATGATGTTACTTTGCATATTAGCATGTTCATATCATGAATTACCTTAAATGAGCATTTTTGGAAAATTTGCTAAAAATCACTGTAGCTTGTTAAACTGCTCACTGTAAAATTTTGGTTAAAATGACTATTTGATTCGTTGGTCTAAAATTATGGTAATGTGGTTAGAACTGATGTATATGAGTAGGGTACTGAGTATAAAATGAGTTTTTGCTATTTGGATTGAAGCATGTGAGTTTTGTAGCTTAACGAGTTATAGAATTGTCTCCTAGTTTCTTGTTGTGTTGCGAATATCTTGACTATGTGAAGTTGATGTTTTCCTCTTGGATATGTGTTGTATGGTTTTATTATGTGCTGCTAGTTGAGTCTCTTATCTTGGAAGTGTTCGGAGAGTGGCAAGTGTCATTCGAGGACGAATGTTGTCCAAGTGAGGGAGATTGTAATACCTCAAAAATAGCTTAGGTTCTCTAGAGCCTAATATGTTGGTCTTGGTGTTATAATGTCCTAAATATGCCAAAATTATAGTATATAGGCAGTAGCTAAAATATTAGAGGTGTTGGAAGTCAAACGTCAAGGGACGACTAAGACGTTTGACGACTAAGTCACCAAAATGTCTAAAATATGGTTATATGTGTTTATGTGTGTTTCATGGTGTTTTAAGGTACTTAATAGAGTTAATATAGCATGTATAGGCAGTGGTTAAAGTTTCGTGAAGTTTGGAGGTCAAACGACCAAGAACGTCCAAGGCGTTCGAAAGATATGCCTTGAGTCGACCTTGTACATCTAGGCGAGTTTTGTTGAGTTTTACGTGTTTGTTTTGGATGAATTTCATGTGAGATGTGTTAAAATTATAGACGATCGTATTTGGGTTGGAAACGTCCGGGAAATTATCCCCAAGTACCATCAAAGGGTCCTTGAAGAAGGACCCAAAAATCAGTGTGCAGGCTGTCCCAGGCAGCCTTGGCGACGGAGCAGTCAATGGCCAGTCGTGGCTGTGACGCCCCATCAAAGGGTCTCATCGTGGGGGCCTTAGCCAAGGGTGAAGATTGGAACCTTGGAATTACACTGTAGCCACCAACGGAGGGCTGCGACGCCCCGTTGTGGCCGTGACGCCCCGTCAAGGGCAGGCGTCGCAAGCACCTATTCCTGCGCGCAGAGTTACTGCCAAGTCAAGGGTGAATTGTAAATTCACACCACTTCTAAATTAAGTGTTGGAAGGTTATTTGAGGGTCTTATGGGTATTTTAATTAACTATATAAGTAGTTAACAACCTAGAGACTTCATTCTTCCAAATTGAAAACCCAAAACACTTAAAAAATATCCCAAACCTCCATTGAAGACCCTATTGAAGAGGCAGCTTGGTGAGGGGTTTTTGTCTCGAATTCTTCATCAAAGGGAAGAATTATCATCCTTGAGGTATGGCTTTTGATCCTTGAAACTTATTTCATCAAGGAGCCCAACTCTAAAGATGTTTTTTCAAAGTTTTCTAAAGTGAATTGTCCAATTTCGGGATTCTACCATGGGTTCTTGCATTAATGATTTCTAAACATTAAATTATGATCTAATTGATATTGTATTAATGATTTCAATATAAATTACCTATGAACCCATGTGAATTGATGAACCCTAGTTTTGACTACTTATTGGGTTACTTGATATTAAGCTAATATTGATGAATTATTGTGTAGTTTCTTATGGGCTTTATA
Source organism: Solanum sitiens (assembly GCA_016801875.1). Classification (NCBI taxonomy): domain Eukaryota; kingdom Viridiplantae; phylum Streptophyta; class Magnoliopsida; order Solanales; family Solanaceae; genus Solanum; species Solanum sitiens. Next base: position 886,064 of record JABWTJ010000327.1, read on the forward strand.
ATGATATAAGAATTGTATTCAATTGAAATGTAATTGATCTTAGATTGTTAAACCTAGATTGAATTGATGTAGATTCATTGATTCTTATGGTTATTTCTTTGAATTATTGTTCATGGCCATGGGTAAGGGCCTTGTGATGTTGATTTGGCATTGAATTGAAGTGTGGATAAGCGGATGAAGGTATGCTGCCCCATTTTCTTTAGTTTGATATTAGTTATACTTCGATTATATTGTGCTTGGTATGGTCCACTTATGGTGGAGGTGTTATGTGTTCTACTTGCAATTGACGTGGCATTGTCGGCGTTACTTTATGCAATATTATGAGCATGGCCTTATTGGCAATTACTTGAAGTTATGTGGCTATTTGTGTAGTTTGATTATGTGAAGCATGACATTACCTATCTACATGGAAAGTTATATAGTCATGTATGTATTCTTCTAGTTATGTTGCCTTAAGTGATCATGTTAGACTTTGACTTGACATTATGAGTGTAGTGTTAGGTTAAGTCTTGGTTATTTCTACTTGACTTTATGAGTCTATGTGGAGTATATTAATGATGTTATGATTATATATAGGGTGACTTGAAGATGTTAGGTTGTTTTAGAGGTATTTCTAGAATGACTTGTATTATGTGTTAAAAGTGAAGTATATGATGTCTTGTCTTGGTTGACTTGTATCTCTTGCTTGATGTATATATGATTATGGATATGTGATGTCTTAATTTAGGGTGTTATAACTCTTAGTCTTTAATGTGTGAATGACATGTGACTTTAAATGATGTTATGAGAGTCTCTTATGTGCAAACCTTGACTTAGGGGTAAGGTTAAGATTGATTGAAGTGTAAGCCGTAATGGTATCCTTCAAAGTAAAGCAATGATGGACTTAAGGTTAGTTGGATGGAACGGCATCATCTTAACACTTAGGAAATTTATCATGAGCTTCTTATCGCCATTGTGAGGTAGCCCTAGTGGACCTTCCTTGGTAGGGTAAATGTAATTGGGTTATGAACTAGATATGGAACCCTTTTATGTAAACCTAATGTATGAAATACTCTATGAGAAAAAAGGCTAGCACCGAGTGAGTATGGCAAGGGAGTAGTTCTAGTTAAGTATGAGACTAGAATACAAAGAAGCCCTTCATATTCCTTAACCATGTGCCTACATGGGATGTGTCCAAGTTCTACCATTGGCAAGTACAACAACCTCATCGGAGTAGGATAGAACTCCGGATTCCATGTCTTGCTACCATGGTTTATGTCGGTTATTGCCTATTCTCATCATGTGGAATACCTATTAGCATTATATAAGTTTATGAGGTTTAGGTGGTGGTATGGGACGCTATCTAGACATTGCACAATAGGCTTTGAAGGTGTTATGTGGGATTTCCTAGGTCTTGTCCAAGACCATTATGTGAGTGTCTTATGTTAAGTATTATGTGAGTGTCTTATGTGATGTATTAGTCTTAATGAAATAATGAACTAATCACCTATGTTAGTAACTATGTAAATGAATTAGTACCTAATCTAAAGTGGCTTAAGCATTCCTTAGCTAAAGTGTGAGGAGGGAATGGAAGGATGATCTCTTCATGTCTTATCTTTGGAAGTCTTGAGGATGACTCTAGTTGGGGAAGTTGGTTAATCTTGTTGACATGATCTAAGCCTTAGGTAGTCTTAAGGACTATTTAGGTAATCTTGAAGAGGTCACTATGGATGTTATGTTCTTGATTTACTTAAGTAGGTCTTTTGATAGTCTTTGGAAGGAGAGTGTCCTATCATCTAAGTGTTGGTGTGTTTAGTGAGAATGATTCTATTTTAGGTAGTCTATAGGATCTATTGTGTGTGTGTGATAGAGATTGTATGGGCGGTTACTCCACACTCAATCAAGTGAACCTTGGAAATGACCTTTGGTAGATGAATCTTACCTTGATGTTTATGATTGCTTTCTAAGTATGTATGTGACTCATTGTAGGTAATCTTAAGGGTCGTTTAGGCTCATCTAGAGAGGGTGTATGGGCGGTCTCTGTTTGTGTGACTTAAGTCAATCTTAGGATGACTTTAAGTGAGGGAATTACATGCTAGAAGATGTTAAAAAGGGAAGGCTAGGACTTCACTGTAACAGTGAATGGACTTCACTGTACAGTGAAGTGAACTCACTGTAAAGTGAGCTTTAAATTTATGAGTTTGGTTTTAATGTTATGTTATATGTTTTTAAATTGATTAATGATGTTATTATGATTAAAATATGATTTGTAAAATGAAAAGAAGCATATTTCCAATAAAGTCCGTTTTCATGATTTTTATGCATAATGCCATACTTAGTACATGTGGTTGTACTAATTCCATGCTTTATTTTCTATATATAGTTCTTGGTAGGTGAATAGCTTTGAAGTGAAGACTTGGACTTAGAAGATCGTCCAAGAAGAAGTTGAAGTATGTCCTCACTTGAATCGGGGGCATATGTCTTTCATGTTTTCTTTGAAGTATTGTAATAGACTATGTCTTTCTATTTTCGTATTGAAGTATGGGCCGTGTCCCAAGTATTCTTGTGTCTTAAGATGATGAGATTGAGACTTATTGTTTTTCCTAATTTCTACTTATATGAAAGAGTTTAAAGACTTCTATATTGTTTTACGAAAAGTTTTAATTCCGCACTACTTTTCATTATGTATATGCAATGAATGATATGAAAGAGGCTTGTCTTAGAACTCCGAGAGTTCGACGACGCCGGTTATAATCCAAGATTGTACCCTAACTTCTAGGTTATGGTTTCGGGTTGTGACAATTCATGAACATCTCAATAGTGTCCTCTAACATATCAGAAAATATCGACATTATACAACGCTGGAAGGTTGCGGCGCATTACACAAACCTAATGGCATCCTTTTGAATGCAAAATTCCCATACATGCAAGTGAAGGTGGTCTTTTCTTGGTCTTTCAGAGCGATAGAGATCTGACTGTAGCCTGAATAACCATCAAGAAAGCAATACCACCCCTTACTTACGAGTCTGCCTAACATTTGGTCCATGGGCATGGGAAAATGGTCCTTTTCCGTCAAAGCATTCAATATCCGGTTGTCCATGAAACTCTCCATACGGTCACGGGCCTCATCGTAACAAGCTCGTTCCTTTCATTAGGTACCACAGTCATACCCCCCTTTTTAGGCATGCATTGAACAGGGCACACCTAACTGCTGCCCGCAATAGAATAAATGACCCCAACATCGAACCACTTGATGATTTCCTTTTCCACTACTTCTTGCATAGGTGGATTCAATCTTCTTTGGTGCTCAATACTAGGCTTGTGATCTGGCATGACTTAGACTTTGAGAGAACAAATACCGGGAGGGATGCCAATAATATCCGCAATAGTCCACCCAATGGCTCGTTTGAACCTCTTCAATACCTCCACTAAGCACTCCGCTTGTTGTCCATTTAAGTTTGTGGCAATAATCACTGGTAAGGTGTCATCTCTACCCAGGAACACATACCTTAAGTACGGTGGTAGAGCCTTAAGCTTTAATTTCGGTGCCTCCACAATATATTATCTTGTAGGTAGGGACTCGTGATGCTTCATGTCCAATTCCAACTTCTTCGGCTTTGACCAATATGCGTTTCTTTCAATTACGGCCACCAAATCATAATACTCTTCAATACCATCACTATCAAAATTCATGATGACTGCTGCTAGTGCCTCAACACCTAGTCGCTCTTCAATTTGTGCTTCTGATACACTTTCAACCCTGTATAACCTATCAACCCTGTATAACTTACAGATATTAAAAGTTGCTTCCTCATTGTTCAATCTAAACTTCATCTACTATTTTTCCATATCAACTGATGCACGCCCAGTGTCACGGAATGGTCTCTCTAGAATTATGGGAACATCAAAATCAACCTCAAATTCAAGAATCACAAAGTCTGCCGGAAAGATGAATGACTCCAGTTTTATAAGCACATCATGGAGTACACCTATGGGCCTCTCCACAACTCGATCGTCCATAAATAACCGCATCATATTAGGGTTTGGGTTTCCCAGGCCTAACTTCTTATAAATGAATAATGGCATGAGATCTATGTTAGCACCAAGATCACGCAATGCCTTAGCAAAGTATAGCAACCCAATAGTGCATGGATAATGAATGCACCCGGATCCTTCTTCTTATGCACAAGAGACCTTGTAGCAATAGCACTACAATGCTACATTTTGTCATCATCTTCAAAACTAATCGACCTCTTCTTTGTTACCATATCCTTCACAAACTTAGCATATCCAGGCATTTGTTCTAATGATTCTATCAACTGAACATTGATGGAAAGCTACTTAAACATAGTAATAAACCTGTGATATTTACCATCTTCCATTTTCTTCACTAACCTCTCTGGAAATGGTGGTGGAGGTCTAGGTATGGGGACCACTTTCTGAGACAACTCCACTTCTTTATTTGTTGCATCACCCGACTCTCTACTAGCTTCTGCTACATCATCTTTCTTTGGGTAATGGATGTGTTGCTTGGAAGAGTGACAGGTTGGCGCAGGTTCACTGTAGTAGACAACTGAGTCATCTGTAGCTCAAGATGCTTTATCTAGACCGCATATACATTAACCTTTTGTCCAATGACAGACAGGTCGTTTCTCATATCCTTAACATTCTCATATGCTGCATCAAACCTCATCATCATATTTTCCATCATATCCCCAATACGCGCCATATTTCATCCACCTTCCCTATGAGCAGATTCTCGATTTTTAGAAGGAATATAAGTCCCAACCCGATCATTTCTATTACCATTGTTGTTCCGATTGAAGTTGTTATCGTGATTGTTGTTCCCATCTCGGACATATTGTACCTCTTAGTTGTAGTTTCCATATTTCCGACCATGGCGCTAATTATCTGTGTTGGACCCTTGGGCATTTGGTCGGAAACCTCCCGTCTTATCATTCACAGCATAAACAACCTCCTCATAATAGTGTTCTTCCAATGGTGGTGGGGTTTTAGTTAAGTAGTTCACCACATTTACCTTCTCTGCACCATCGCTTATATGCTTCAATACTAACCCCAACTCGGTCCTCGTCTGAGCCATCTCTTCTCGTATCTCATCTGTAAACTGGTTGTTTGTAGCATGAATGAAAAAAATGTTTCTCCCAGCATATGTTCTCCTAGTGCTCCGCGCTTTATTATTCTGATAGATCTTTTCCAACTTCTCTGCAATCTCCATATATGTGCACTCTGCATATGAACCACCGACAATAGTATCAAGCACTGTTTTATTGTATTCATCCTGTCCTCGAAATAAATACTCCTCTAGTGACTCATCATCAATGTGGTGATTTGGGAAACCTCTTACGAATGTAGCAAATATGTCCCAAGAGCTACTCACAGACTCTGCAGGTAATGGCACAAAGTTTTTCACCTTATATTTATGGTTGAGCTTCTTGGACACTGGGTAGTACCTTGATAAGAACACATCTTTCGGTTGGTCCCAAGTATATATTGAGTTGTAGGAAAGCTCAGTGAACCATACATCAGCATCTCTTGTCAGTGATAGGGGGGACACTCGTAGCCCAATGACATTCATGTCCAAGTTTGGTCTACCAACACAGCTTTTGAAAACTAACCTCAGCATGGCTATGTGAGCATGTCGGTCTTCCAATGCCAGTACCGAAAACAAGCCCATTACAGTGAGCATCTGCACCAAGCTACTCGTCACCAGGAATGTATATCGTGGGGGTAAGGTGGGTAGAACAAGAGGTCAGAGTCAGCAATGTTTATGTTGCCCTTATAATGGTCCTTAAGTCATGGTCCTTGTAGAGGATTCACTCTCAATACGTCTCCTAACTGCTTTTCAACTGGATCTTGGTTTTTTGCGCCAACTATTATTGGAGGCTGCAAGTTTACGCCATCACTTACATTACGTCTGATAGGGTTACCTGGGGGGCCCTAATTAACCATCCTTTGCAAATTTGAATTCAATTCGGGATCATAAGGAGTGAGTGGTTCATCTCGGCTCTGTTTACTTGGCATACACTAGAGCTATACCTTGAGAGAGACAAAAACACAAAGAAAAAAGTAAAATTAGGAAATAGTTGACTAAAGTTCAAACGTAATTAAAATTAATCTATAAGCAAATTTCCCGGAACCTACGCCAAAATTTGATACGCTCAAATCACACCTCCCAAATTAAGCATAAGCGATCGTTATCAAGTAAAGAACCCAACTAGTAGGTTGGGGTCGATCCCACGAGGAATATGGTTTAAACTTAATTTTAACCCATCATTATATCTCTTTAGTCAAAGTATTTTTGAAACAATTAAGTAAAGGGGGGGATTGTGAAAAAAATTCCAAAAATCATGCAAGTGTTTAACAAGTAAAAGCTTTTGTTTTTTTATCAATATGAGAGAAGAACTAGGGTATACATGTTTCCCACACTCTCATAAAGCAGTACTCCTAGAAATACGAAACCCTTCTTAGTGTATTATATGCAAAGTGATAAGTTATGTATCCCTAAATTGTTAGTCCGGCATTAAATGAAATTTAACCCCGCACCTTGGTCCATCTACGTGTGTATAATTTACTAAATTTTACCATTACCTCATATTATACATCATAATCGATGTATGACTTCGTTATTACTTCGCACCAACCGACACTAGCCCATTAGATAGTATCATACTAAATATATATTGACAATTCTTTTCTTATTAACTACCTCCTTGGTCCGTCAAGTAGCTACAAGTCGAGTTCTAACGCGTGCACTCGTTAAAAATACTTCTAAACGAAATAACTATCAATGCATGCAAATAACACTATTTAAGAATTGCTTAATTGTTATTCATACTTTATTAATCGCTCATAGTTCCCACAACCCTAGTTGTGGATTTAGTTCCCCATATGAGCAAGAAACCAATTCATGTTTATAGATGAAGAAATCTTGAACTTACATAATAATACTGATCAACCCTGAAATCAAACATGAATTGCAAACCAAAATCTTCAAATAAAATCAAGAAATCGATAATTTTCTAAAGTTGCAAAGAATTAATTCTCAAAGGAAGAACTTAAAACCATGTAATAGTTTCTAACCCCCCCAAAACTAGGTTTACATCCCCTATTTATAGAAACAAATCCTAAATTAAAATGGGAAACAACAAGTAAATAAATTTACACGACGTGTCTTCAAGCTACGAGGCTGACCTATGGTCCGTAGGTTGAGTTACGGTCTGTAGGTCGATATTATGGATCCATACTTAGCCAATTCTCAATCTTATGAAATCTACACTTTCTCAAACAACTTCTATGACCTTGCAATACGAATCGTAAATCATATAACAATTCATAAGTCGAGTCTGTCACTGCATACATAGATTATTTCAGCATCAGGTACCATAAGCACTTCTCAGATCACTTCTATGGAGCTGCAGTACGGACCGTAAGTCATCAATGGTTTGTAAGTCACCCTCATGGTCCACACTTAGTCTGATTTCCCTGAGCTTCCATACTGCCTTTTCATAGCGATCCCATGACCCTCACTAATGGAACATAATTCATTCTACGGCTCATAGTTGCCTTTGTAGGTATCTCTTTCGCAATTTTCCTCATCTATCTCTTCAAATACTCGCACTTGAATTTATTTCCTAAAGCAACAACATACAAACATAAAACTAACAAAAATGATCTTTAGACACACATAAATCTTATGTAAAACATATCAATAGTGACTTAAGCTCGAGGTACATCATAAGGGTGAGCTATCATTTTCCAGGCTGCCATGGATTTGTCTTTCGTTAATGTGCTACATTTCCGTCTTTAGACATTTTCTGTAGTTAGTTGTTTAGTTCATTAGATTGGGGTTGCGTCCCTTCTTTTTTATAGTTGTTGAACTTTAGATGTTTTGGCACATTTACTTTCAGGTTCTAGGTTATTTCCTCCGCATTTGTTTAGTTGATAGACTTTTGTTGGAGTTTATGGAATCTCCCTATTTATTTCCTTAGTATTTAACGTGCTTCCATAACTTAAATGTCTTAGTTTTTGTTGGAGTTTATGGAATCTCCCTATTTATTTCCTTAGTATTTAACGTGCTTCCATAACTTAAATGTCTTAGTTTTTTGTTTAGTTGCTTGGTTTGGGTTGTAGTAGTGGTTATCTCACCTGAGAGTTAGTGTGGATGTCAATCACGATGGTCGGGGTCGTGACAAAATTGGTATTAGAGCCTAGATTCATTGATCTCAATGTATCAAAACGAGTCTAGTAGAGTCTCACAGAATAGTATGGGGACACCTTTACTTTTTTTAGGAGGCTATAGGACTTCAGTAAATTTCTCTATTTATCTTGTCTTCTTTCGTGGTATAACTTGATTCCAATTGGTATATGTCAATTCGAATTGGTATCTAACCTCCTTAACTCTTCTGTCCGCAGATGGTTAACACTAGATTCAACGGTGTTTGTCCCATAAGTCCCATCAATGCTCCAGCTGAGGAACTTGCATTGAGAGTTCGCGGTCGAGGTAGGGATAGATGAAGATCTAAGGGTAGAGGCCGTAGAAGAGTAGAGCTTATTGGGAATAAAGTACAAATAGAAAATATTCCTATGAATGAGAACCCTCCTGCGCATAATGAGGAGATAGAAGATGAAATTGAGGGTGGGAATTTGAGAAAGTTGGACAAGAGGAAGAGGTGCCAGCGGAGACTACATTTATTCCTCCCATCGATACGGTGTTATATCAACAAATCATGTTATTCTTGAAAGATTTGGTTAGCCCTGGAATGCTTTCCTCTATTCAAGCAACTCAGCCCCCCCGCCAATCCTCCTACGGCTTGCACTGCTCCTACGGTGAGTGGAATGGGAGGTAATGATGCTTTCTTCTGTCCTTTGTTAGGTTCTATTATGACTGGTAATGAGCATGAGATGCTGACTAAAATTTTGGAGCTAAAGCCTCCTTAGTTTCTTGGTTCTGAGAGTGAGGATTCTTATGAATTTATTCTTGATTATTTTTCATCAGCATGGGGTAGAGTTTGTGTCTTTCAAACTTCAAGGCGAGGTCAAGAATAGGTGTAGATCTCACATGGAATGCAGATCTTCAGCTCTACCTCCACTCACTTGGACAAAATTTCATGCTTTGTTTTTTGAGAATATGTGCCTAGAACCTTGAAAGTTCGTAAGAAGGATGAGTTTATGGCATTGGAGGAAGGTGGTATGTATGTGACTGCTTATGAGGCCAAGTTACACACTTTATCTATAAATGTCATTCAGTTGTTACTACATATGAGGAGAGGATCCGCTTATTTATTAGGAGACTGAATTTTTACACTACACCATTTTAGGCCTACAACCACACTATTTCTGGACGACACTTTTAAAGTGTTGCCTAAGATACTTTTGGGGACGCTTTTAAAGCGTAGCCTAAGTTTTTAACTTTTAACTACGATAATATTGACAACACTTGTAAAGTGTACTCTTTAATGGTATTAGCTACACTTTACATGCGTTGTTATAATATGGTATAATTGGCAACAACTATTTTAATATATGGCCATACTTTTAAAGTGTCCTATTTTTATAATTTTAAATACAACACTTAACAAATGTGGTCTTAATGTTTTCACTAAAATATTATATTTCCTCCAAAAAATTTAAGATCAAAATTTGTTTTCCCTCCAATTTTATTGCCCAAAAAAAAAACAATTAATAAAATATTAAAACTTGTTTTCTCCAAAATCTAACAAATTTCGTGACATTCCTCACTAAACAGTACGCTTTTCTCTAAGTGAAGAACAATAACTTTTCTGAAGAATTGAAGAACAATAGTTTTTCCCTCACAGATTTTCCATCAAAATTGATCACAGATTCCTTGTGGAATATTGAAGAGCTGAAGAACATGAATTTCTTCATAGATTCTTTGTTAAAGAGTTGTTCCGCCGGATTTCACAGATGAACAAAATGCTTCACACGAACACGCCTCACGTCTTAAACCTGTAGGGTTGTTGGAAAAGGGTTTACTAGGTAAGGAACTCTATCTCTAAAAGTCTTAAGTCTAGATTTAGGGTTTTGATATTCTTGTGTATTTTGAAAGTCTAAATTTTAACTTAGGGTTTTGATATTCTTGTGCTGTTGATACGAACTTTGTTGATTTTAGGGAGTCTTGCTAGTTTTTTTCATCAATTGAATGTTGAATGTACCAGCTGAAACTAAGTCGTGTTTCTATGAAGAACTGAGATGAAGCTTAGTCGTCTTTCTTTGATGAACTGAAGAGTAGAAGCTGAAGATACCTACAATTCTCTTCTCCCTGTTATCAATTTCAGGAAACGTAAGTAGCTACTCTACTAATCATCTTGTCAATTGATTATATTATTGTTTTGTTTTTAGATGAGCAGAATAAGAAGGAATTGACTACTTTGGGGTTGTTGTAATGGGAAAAATCATGAGTTACAACTGAAATTCCAAAGTACATGAACAAAGTACAAAAAATCGTGAACCTTAGGCATATTCAGGAGTTGAGATAGAGGAAATTACTACTCGGAAGAGTTTGAGTGAGTTAGTATGTATCGTTAATAGCTTGTTTTAACTTTCGATATAAAACCCTCCAAGCTAATTCCAAAGAACATTGTAGAATTGTAGTTATGCAGTTTACATGGAACTGTAGAATTGTCATTACATGTACAATATATGTTTGCTAGTCTTATGGGTGTCATATTGCATCTATTTCAACATTCAGGTTATTGTAGTGGGTTATGCTATCATGTACAACACGATCCCTTGTAGAACCAAAATGAGGGCATTGCAAGTTTTACCAATGTTTACGTTGCCTAGCTTATCCTTCATTACATATTCAACAAATGGAGGTTTTATAAGGATGAGTAAGTAATTAATGGTTGTTAGCAAAAGAAAGTTCTCATACCACTCATTTAATAATATTGTTGTCTTACATAATCATTTACCCCTTTTCCTTACTATCTCTGCTTTTTGATGCTAAATGTGGTTTAGGACTTTGATTCTTATGGAAAAATGGTAATTGCTTAAGAGATGAGCAGTTAGTTCTGGATGCTTTAACTTGGTTAAATAAATGTGGTATCCTCATTTGCACATAGAAAAATAGAAACAACTGGAAAAAACAAAACTCTTTAGCAGTTCTTCTTCTGTAAGCACATACTACTGCACAGTTTCTTTCTAGAGACCTTAGTTTGTCATTTTAATGTCATTTATGCAGATATATCCAACATCTGTAAGGTCAACTTGTATTGGAGTTTCAACTTCTATTGGAAAAATAAGGGTCATACTTTCTCCTATTGTTGCGGTGCAATTGGTAAGAGGGTGCCATTAAATGACTGCAATCATATATTTCAGGCCGTTGTAGTTTTATCAGCAACCAGTGTTCTGCTCATTTCATTAGAGACAAAGGGAAGGAAACTATATGATAGTCTCACCATGTAAATGCTTAGAATTATTTTATTTTACATATATTGATGTTAACAAATTAGGTGTGCATCATTCTCAATTACCTATGTAAGATTGGAATGAATTAGTGTGATGAAGTTTTACCTGCATGAATAGTTGATCATGGTCAATGGTCATATGTTTTTATTACGCTAGAGCCAAACCCATTTGTCATGTTCATGTGTTTCTCAAAGTTGCCCCCACTGTGTTGTGTTATTCATGCTCCAGTTGTATCTGATAGCTTGTCATTTCATCTTTTTCTGTTATTAGTTGCAGTCTCTTTGTTCATGGGATCCTCATAAGAGGCCGATAACAACTGATGCTCTTCATCCTTGGATTATCAGGTATGTTTTCTTTGTAAAAAAACTTTTCTTATTTTTCCCATAGGACACACGATACAAATGTTATGGCTAGACGTAGGTGTATTCTAGAGTGCTGATATATTCTTAAATCTATGCCTAATTCTCGAGTGTTGATACAACTATAGTGCACAGTTTAAACCTTCTATTCTTATGTTAATTTTTCTTTACACATATTGTAGGAACACGAACAATTAAGAACTAATCGACTTGCACTACTGAAGTAAATAACAGACTTTCCAAGGGTATAACTATAATAATAGCCATGGCGGGTAGATGAACTTCTTATCTCATCAACCAATTTTGGTGGATCAGGTCTCCAAACATTTAAGAGGAGAACTAGTGAACAGGTGCACTCAACTTATCTTCCATTGTCTACATTTTAACTGTATTTCATTCTCATACATAAAACATAAAGGGGTTTATTTCTTGTTTGTGGATCTTGTTAATGATATTTGGTTATAAGTTAATTTCTTGATGGTGGAGTTGACCATGCAAATTATGGAACTACCTAAAATAAACAGATGTATTTACCCAATACTATATCATTCTCTGCTTGTAGCAAGTTGTTGAACTGAATGCTTGTAGCAAGTTGTTGATTCTTGTGCCCTATTAGTGTAAAATGCATTCCCTCTTATCTGTGAAATTTAGATCTGAAGGTCAAGACAAATCGTTGTACTGTTCTCCCTCGCTTTTGTTCCTACGTGGAATAAGGTTGTGTGTTTTTACTTGTTGAATTTTCTTCAGTCCCTTATAATGTTTCTCTAATATATCTCTTTTCCAATCGTTTTCACCAATCAGACAATAGGCAAGGCACGCTATCTCATTGTAGCTTAAGTTTTATAGCATTGTATGTTGGTGTCTGTTCACTTCTTTTTCCTATGTTCACTTATTTGATTCATAGCTCAACTGTAACAAATTTCGTAGCTGAGCATTTTTTAAGCATTTTCTCGTGACATCTCATGTAGGATGGTGTACAACACCTATCCTAGTTGACTACCTTTTGAAGGCTCGAATTTATTCTTGAACTTCGGGAGTCGAGGCCATTTGTCCGCGAAATCAGAAGGATAAACAAGAACAGTACAATAAAAATATAAATACGGATTTGAAATGGGAACTGCTTCAAGATGTTGGCATGATGTTATGTGTTTTAATTGTTGTCTGATGCATTCACATAGTCGATTAATGCTTACATATTGAAGTAGCTATGCTACATTATTTCTCGAGAGCTAATTTTAGTAATTTAACATAGTCTGTTGATATGATAAATGAAAACATTAAATTTCTCCTCTTCAAATATAAAGGATTTCTCTCACTTGAAATATTTTTTTCGTTGGTTCGAATAGTATTAGAGCGATGACATGACTTTGTATAGTCTACGGCGACGTGTTAACCTATGGTTTTATTCATGACCCTCATTTCTTTGTTATTGTATTAATTTTTTAATGATAAATGTTGGCGTTGATGATCTGTATCTTGAAGAATTTTAGACATCTTATCAGTAAGTATATGTTAGAAGAGCAGAAATGGACAGACCTGTATTGTATTAAACATGTAGTTTATATGCTTTCCTTGAATGTTTATCTTTTTCCATGAGCCCGTGTAGAATTGATGGTGATTAGTCTCTAACGTGGTGGCCTAGCGGATTTATCCTAGTAGAGGCAATACAAGGTAAGCTCTTATATTCTGTCTACATCTTGGTGGGTAGAGTTATCTTGTACATATATGGTTGAATTAGTTGAGGTACATTCAAGTTTGCATGACTCCATGTTTTCTTTAGATAAATTCTTTAGACATCTACATTCTCCTTAGGGCTGATGTTATTGAGAAGAATAATAAAAATTATGAATATTTATATGACAATACTAAATAATAAGTTTGAGCAAATAATAAGAGGCAGGGCCTGGGATAACAATTTCTGTGATATATGAGGATTGTAGTATGTTGTAGTTTGCTGATAGAGTTGTGTTATGTGCATTGTGTCTTCTGCTAAGCTCTACTTGTATTAGATTTTTAGCATATAAATGGTGGTCCTTTCTCTACGTAGCTTCCTGTAGTTAGATTTCTTTGCCTATTAGTGGAATTGCGCAAGTCTGTTGCATAATATTCATATTGGGCACTATTTTGCTGTATCAACAGGGTACTGAACAAGGTTACCGTCATTTTGCATTTTGAGGCGAAAAATTATGAATATATCATCTGCTTCCGAGGCACTCGAGAAAAGCTTTTGTCCAACTGATATATGCTGACCAGGTAAAATTGTGTTTGTTGGATTGTCAAAACTTCGCCAAATGACATTGCAATATAAATAATAGAGCACAAAGTATTCCATGTCCAGCATGAAATCTGAAGCAATGGCTCGATATGGCTTGATGACACAAATTTTCTGGCTTCCTACTTGCATAGTGAGCCTTTCATCTTCTGCCGTGTGTTCATACTCTTATGTATATTTCTTAAGAGGATGTGATTTCTCTTTGATTTCTGCTCCTTCTTCTGCTGATTTCTTCTCATATTTTCCTGATCCTTCGTCCATTGATTTTAGGTAATACTTAGCTTTTGATTTCTTCTGATGTGCACTGAATTTTTCCCACTTTATTTATACTTATTCTTCCTACTTTAGGTAGAAATCAATCGATCTAGCTTCCATAGCTTTCCGAGTTTTCATACCTTAATTACTATTGGTTCATAATCATGGAAAGTGAATATGTCCTGACAAGAAAATAACGGATATAGTGTTACTTGTATTTGATTCTTGCGAGTTGTTACTTCTTGATTTTTTTGTTAAAAAAAGGTATGTGAAAGTAGTATTCAAGATTAATAGTTTATTAACTGTTATACCGATTTCAAACGTAAGTCAGAGTCACACTTTATCTCTTTAAATTAAACGAATTACTCATAATCTTAATTATTGCTTCACTGAGTAAAGTTGAACGACATCTTAAGTTTATAGACGCTTTACCGCTTAAGTTAATGTTATACTCAAATTACTGCATTAAAACAACATAATTCTCTATGAGTTATTGAAGTTAGTAAGTATCTTAAATTTCTTGAGTAAACTTAATGTTGTATTCATGAACTAATTTTTGTGTAGTTGGGAAGGCATGTCAACAACTCATTCGCTTTTTAAGAACAAATGAAAAAGTGTTCAACTTGATAATTTATATTGACTTTGTAATAAACAACTGCTTTCAAATGAAGAAGTGTTCAACTTGAGTAACCTACTATTGCTTTAACAACTTCAACATGGCTGCTTAGTGCCAATAGAATGTTAACTGAGGGCAATTTAGACTTTGACTATTAGATTATTGTTTGTCTTTAATTTAATCTGCCATGTTTTCTTATTGCAGTTCAATTTAGACTTTGACTGTTAGTATTTACTTTCATTTGTTCAGCATTAAGTTCCCCAATTTGTATGCAGTGAAATACTTAGCCTGCAATGCTTCAATTTGTTCAGCCTTAAGTTCCCCAATTTGATCGGATATGTTGTTAGCTTTCCGAAACAGGTTATTGATACCTTAGATTTGATATTTAGTAGTTCCAGTTCCAGTCCCATCCCTTCTATAGGAGTAGTAGGCAAAGTTGGTTCAGCCACATTTAAGTTGAGGCAAAATTTTGGAAATACAGGAAAAGTTTTTGACCATGACTTGTAGCATTAACCTGAGAACTGTCTGGAACTTGTTGGTTATTCTGAATGTGAATTATTTTTTGTATCCTTATTTTTTGAATTCTGATTTTAGTTACTTCTTAATTGTTTGGTTGATCCTGCATAGTGCTGAAATATATTGGTTAGCTACTAATTGTTGAACTTCATAATAACAAATTAAATCGGTCTATAAGCTTTCCTCTTTTGAGTATGCTATTCTTCATGAGCTGGCTTCTTGTTATTCTCTTATTTTTGGTGCTGCTGGTATTGTGAATTGGTGTCTCCCTTTGTTTTTGGTGGTACTGCCATTTGCAGGTTTCTTTTATCTTTTTTGCCTTGTTTCCCTTTATTTTTGTTCATGCTATCAGCCTCTGACTTTTTAAAAAAATCCCTCGTCTTTTTGCTTGATATGAAAGTTTGAATGTGAGAGCTAGTCTATTGAGCTCTTTCTTGATTAATGGAATGGACAGCTCCAAGTTCTGCCTAGTACAAACATGTAACAAATGTTCTATAACGCGCGCGCGCACACACACACTCATATATATATATATATATATATATATATATATATATATATATATATATATATATATATATATATATATATATATATATTGATTTGGATTGGTTGAATTACAGTGAATACTCTCTTTCACTAACTTTATAATTTTATTTTGAATGTGCAGGAAAATATCGGTAATTGAATTTAAATTGCATGTGGCCAAAAGTAAACTCGATCTATTGTAGTGAATGATGAAGAGTTTTTGTACAATTGTCATATATGTTTGAATGCATTTGGTTTTTTAGAATTTATTGATATGAGATATCTTTAAGCAATCACTTTCTATGTTTTGGTTGTATCAAACATGTTTCTCGAAGTTTATTTGAAATATATATAGCTTCAATTTAACTATTAGTTAATTTTGTGCTTTAGGTCATTTGTATACGTAATTATATGATTATATATTGAATATATGCAATTCAAAAGCATTGTTGTATGACGTTCAATGTTAAAGTTACGCTTTATAAGTGTTGCTCTAGATGAGATATAAAGTTACACTTTATCAGTGTTGCTCTAGATGACAAATAAAGTTACACTTTATAAGTGTTGCTCTAGATAAGATATAAGGTTACACTTTATAAGTGTTGCTCTAGATGACATATAAAAGGCAACACTTTTCAAGTGTAACCAATAACACTGCAAAGACAACGCTTTTAAGTGTAGTATAATAAAAAATAGGTGTTGCTAATGCATCAAAGCAAAGCGTTCCCTTATACCTCTTATGCTACGCTTTATAAGTGTTGCCAAAGATGGCAACATTTCAAAAGTGTTGCCTAATGTCAAAGGTTACGCTTCTTTAGGCCACCCCCTAAAAAGTGTTGCTAAAAGTCCAAAAGTGTAGCCTTTTATCAAAGGCCACACTTTTTGCTAGTTTAGGCTACACTTTTGTGGTGTGGCCGTAAGGCTAAAATGGTGTAGTGTTAGTTGCAAGTATTATCTGTCCATATGACTTCTGTAGGGAGCAACTTTAATGAGCTGAGAAACTATGTTAAGAAAGTGGAGGGGGTGAGGTGAGAAACTTAGGCTAAGGCATTAGAAAAAAAAGGCTAAGAACTCGGGAAACTTTTAAGGTTCTTATTCCAGAGGTTTGAGGAGGAAAACACTTGCAGCCAAGACAATTCAGACAGCCATGTCCGCCTCTGCAGGTAACTACTTAGGAACTCCATCTCATCATTTTCAGGATAGCCAAGGAGTTGCACCTTCGACGGGCTGCAGACCATCTTTTGATCGTGCTTTCTACAATTGTTGAAAACCTGGATATATGAGGAGAGATTTCCCCCATCCGCGTGTGTTGGATTCTACACAGAAGTCATCTAGAGTAGTGGTACCCGTGGATAATGGTAATAATGGTAGATGATGTCCACAAGGTGCGCTATGAGGAAATCAGTGAGGCGCGGAGGTAGATGAAATGATAATAAAGGTCGAGGTAACGTGCAACCAGGCAGGGAGGTGGATCTTCAAGATGATAGGGCTCAGTTTTATGCTTTTCTGGGGAAGAATGAGGTCGATGCGTTTGACACGGTGATCACATGTACTATTCTTGTCTATGACCAGATGACTAATGTGTTATTTGATCCGGGTGCTATTTATTTTTATGTATCCATGATATTTTCCTTAGAATTTGATATGATTAGTGATGTTCTTGATAAACCTATTCATGTTTCTACCCCAGTTGGAGAGTCAGTCATAGTTATCTATATCTATTGTACTTTCCCTATTATGTTTATGGGATTTTTAACTTGGGCTGATTTGGTGATTTTGGATATGATTGAATTTGATGTAATCTTATGCATGACTTGGTTGTCCCCCTACTATTTTGTATTAAATTGTAATACTAAGTCTGCAACTCTAGAAATTCCGAGAAGGGGAAAATTATAGTTGAAAGGGGTGTATAAGCCTAAGCAAACTAAGATTATATCCTCCATTCAGGCAAGTAAATTAGTATACCAAAGTTGTTTGGCATATTTGGCATATTTGGCTCATATTAGGTGTAACAACCCGCAAGTACACCGTAGAAGAAAAGAGAACTCTTGAGTCGTCACAAGGTGTACTGGACCCTTCATAGGTCTTGTACAAGCGTCATAGCTATCATTGATTACATAAGATATGAAAAGTAGTGCGAATCAAACTTTTCACAACAATAATAATAAAGCTTTTTATAAAATACTAAGGAGTAAGTCTCATCGTCACAAGCCAACTTAAAGACACAACTTAATATCTCAGGGTGATGCCCCTTTACATTGAAAGAAATACATAATAAGTCTTATACAAGTCTTAAATAAGAACTAAAGGAAAATACTTTGTCCTCAAATATATGAGGACATATCGGGTCTTGAGATAGTCAACTTCCCAAGCTTTGGCTTCTAGGAACCTTCACTTGCCTCCAACCTGTACTTATAGAGTATAGAAAGTATGGGGTTAGTACAAACATTGTACTAAGTATGGCATTATGCAAAAACATGCAAAAGAGAATATTTTAGTTGAAATAAATCTTTCTTGCTATTTAAGTAAAACCTTCATGAATATTATCACAAAACATCAAAATATGATAAAACTTCCATATTTTCAACATAAGCCTACACTTCACAATAAACTCATTTCCCACAAAGTTTCCCTATCCAAAGTTATCCTAAGATCCACTAAGGTAAGAAGAGAAGAAACCACCCATACAATATCTTCAATACACACCTAAGAGATTCTTAAGACTACCAAAGATAAGCATAATTCACCACACTTAACAAGCCAATACTCAACATTAGAAACACTAGAGAAACATACTTGCATTTAAGGACTTCACATAAGAACCATCCTCCAAGACAACCCTCAAGTTACACTTAGTGCAATGTGAAGGTAGCATCCCATACTACTAGTTCCACCTTAGTGCTCCTTGAGGATTCCCTTAGACTCGGAACATCACATTCATCATTTACATAATCTTCATGAATCTTACACATAAATCATCATACTTCATAAATCTTAAACATAGAATCAACATGCTTCACTTTCATTAGACATAAAATCACATTACTTCATTTACATCACATAATGACCCCTTCATTCATTTTCACATAAGGCTAAACAATACTCCCTTTAAATGCCTACTTGTGCAATGGATAGATAGTATCTGTAAGACCTTGAAAATAGCATAGGTTAACTAGAGCCTAACATGTTTGTCTTGGAGTTATAAGGTCCTAAATATGTTTAATATGTGGTTTATAGGCAGTAGCTAGAATATTAGAGGTGTTGGAAGTCAAACGTCAAGGGACGACTAAGACGTTTGACGATTAAGTCACCTAAATATCTAAAATGTGGTTCTATGTGTTTATGTATGTTTCATGGTGTTTTAAGGTTCTTAATAGAGTTATTATAGTATGTATAGTCAGTGGTTAAAGTTTTCTAAAGTTTGGAGGTCAAACGACCAAGAACGTCCAAGGCATTCGAAAGATATGACTTGAGTCGACCTTGTACGTCTAGACGAGTTTCGTCGAGTTTTATGAGTTCGTTATGGATGAAATTCATGTGAGAGGTGTTAAACTCATAGATGATCATATTTGGGTTGGATACGTCCTGGAAATTATCCCCAAGGACCATCAAAGGGTCCTTGGGGAAAGGACCCAAAACCTGGTAAGCAGGCTGTCACAGGCAGCCTTGGCGACGGAACAGTCGACGGCCAGTCATGGCTGTGACGCCCCATCACAAAGGTCTAGTCGTGGGGCCCTTGTCCAAGAGTCTATATGGGACCCTTGGCAAGCCACTGGATTTTGCAACGGATGGACATGACGGGCCGTTGCACCCGTGATGCCCCGTCACAAGCCAGTCGTCGCAGCCAAGTTCCCTGTGCGCAGATCTTCTGCCAAGTCAGGGGTGAATTGGTAAATTCACCCCACTTCCAAATAAGAGTTTAGGCAGTTTATTAAGGGTCTTATGGGTATATTAGATGAGTATATAAGTGCTTAACACTTAGAATAATTGATTCTTCTAAAAATCAAAACCCAAAGTCTCTTAGAAATCCCAAAACCTTCATTGAAGACTGCATTGAAGTCCAACTTGAAGGATCAGCTTGGTGTGGAGTTTTGAAGGAGAATTCTTCATCAAAGTGAAGAATTATCATCCTTGATGTATGGCTTTTGATCCTTGAAACTTATTTCATCAAGGAGCCCAATCCTTAAAGTGTTTTACAAGGTTTTCTAAAGTGAATTGTCCAATATCGGGATTCTACAATGGGTTCTTGCATAAATGATTTCTAAACATTGAATTATCATCTAATTGATATTGTATTGATGATTTCAACATAAATTACCTATGAACCCATGTGAATTGATGAACCCTAGTTTTGACTACTTTTTGGGTTATTTGATATTAAGCTTATATTGATGAATTGTTGTGAAGTTTCTTATGGGCTTTCTAATGATATAAGAATTGTGTTCAATTGATATGTAATTGATATTATATTGTTAAACCTAGATTTAATTGATGTAGATTCATTGAGGTTTATGGTTATTGCTTTGAATTGTTGTTCATGGCCATAGGTGAGGGCCTTGTGATGTTGAATTGGTTGATTTGGCATTGATTTGAAGTATGGATATGGGAATGAAGGTATGATGCCCCATTTTCCTTAATTTGATATTAATTATACTTTGATTCTATTGTGATTGGTATGGTCCACTTAAGGTGGCGGTGTTATGTGTTCTATTTGCAATTGATGTGGCCTTGTCGGCGTTACTTTATGCAATATTATGAGCATGGCCTTATTAACAATTACTTGAAGTTATGTGGCTATTTGTGTAGTTGATGATGTGAGTATGTCATTACTTATCTACATGTGAAGTTATATAGTCATGTATGTATTCTTCTAGTTATGTTGCCTTAAGTGATTATGTTAGACTTTGACTTGACATTATGAGTATAGTGTTAGGGTTAAGTCTTGGTTGTTCCTATTTGACTTTATGAGTCTATGTGGAGTATGTTAATAATGTTATGATGATATATATGGTGACTTGAAGATGTTAGGTTGTTTTAGAAGTGTTTCTAGAATGGCTTGTATTATGGGTTAAAAGTGAAGTATGTGATGTCTTGTCTTGGTTGACTTGTATCTCTTGCTTGATGTACATATGATTATGGATATATGATGTTTTGATATAGGGTGTTATAACTCTTAGTCTTGAATAATAATATAAGTGGGACCTTAATGATAAGAAGGTCAATTTATGTGGAACCTTAAACTTAGTGGCGAGGTTATGAATTGTGAAGTAGTTAGCCGTAATGGTATCCTTCATGTGATGAGTGATGTACTTAAGGTTGATTGGCTAGAACGACATCATATCATATCTTAGGGAAGTCTCTATGAGCTTCTTGTCGCCAAAGTGAGTTATGCCCTAGTGGACCTTGCTTTGGTAGGGTGAATGTAAAGGGGGTCATGAACTAGATATGGGACCTATTTATATGAACCTTAATATGAATTAATCTATGAGAACAAAGGCTAGCACCGAGTGAGTATGAGTAAGGGGGAAGTGGATTCAATTAAATAAGAGATTGAATGCTTCGTACACTCTTCATATTCCTTAACCATGTGCCTACATGGGATATGTCCAAGTTCTACCATTGGCAAGTAGAACAACCTCATCGAAGTAGGATAGAACTTCGGATTCCATGTCTTGATACCATGGTCTATGTCGGTTATTGCCTATTCTCATCATGAGGAATACCTATTAGCATTAGATAAGTTTATGAGGTTTAGGTGGTGGTTTGGGACGCTATCTAGACATTGCACAATAGACTTTGAAAGTGTTATGTGGAGTTCCTAGGTCTTGTCCAAAGACCATTATGTGATCCATTATGTGAGTGTCTTATGTGATGCTTTATGTGAGTGTCTTATGTGATGTATGAGTCTTAATGAACTAATGAACTAGTGACCTATGTTAGTAACTATGTAAATGATTCAGTACCTAATCTAAAGTGACTTAAGCTTTCCTTAGCTAAAGTGTGAGGAGGACATGAAAGGATGGTTTCTTCATGTCTTATCTTTGGAAGTCTTGAGGATGACTCTAGTTAGGGAAGTTAGTTAATCTTGTTGACATGATCTAAACCTTAGGAAGTCTTAAGGACTATTTAGGTAATCTTGGAGAGGTCATTGTATTATGGACTTTATCTTCTCGATTTACTTAAGTAGGTCTTTTGATAGGCTTAGGAAGGAGAATGTCTTCTAATCTAAGTGTTGGTGTGTTTAGTGAGAATGATTCTATTTGAGGTAGTCTATAGGATCTCTTGTATGTGTGTGATAGAGATTGTATTGGCGGTCGCTCCACACTCACTCAAGTGAGACTTAGAATCACCTTTGGTAGAAGAATCTTACCTAGATGTTTATGATTGTTTTCTAAGTATGTATGTGACTCATTGTAGGTAATCTTAAGGGTCGTTTAGGCACATCTAGAGAGGGTGTATGGGCGGTCTCTCTTTGTGTGACTTAAGTGAATTTTAGGATGACTTTAAGTGAGGGAATTACATGCTAGAAGATGTTAAAAGGGAAGGTTTGGACTTCACTGTACAGTGAAGGGAACTCACTGTAACGTGAGTTCTTTAAATGTTATCTTTGGTTAAATGTTATCTTATTGTGTTTCTTAATTGCTAAATGATGTTCTTATGTTTATACTATGATTTCCAAATGAAATATGCATATTTCCAATAAAGTCCGTTTCCATGATTTTATGCATATAGCCATACTTAGTTCATGTGGTTGTACTAATTCCATGCTTTATTTTCTATGTATAGTACTTGGTAGGTAAGGACCTTTTGGAGAAGAAGACTTGGACTTAGAAGAATCGTCCGAGTAGAAGAATTGAAGTATGTCCTCATTTGTATCGAGGGCATATATGTCATCTTATATTTCTTTTATGAAGTATTGTAATAAGACTATGTTATTTCTATTTTCATATTAAAGTACTCTTGTGTCTTAAGATGACGAGATTGAGTATTAGCATTTCTATTACTTTTATATGAAAGAGGTTTTTAAGACTATATTATATTTTTGTGAAAAGTTTTAATTCCGCACTACTTTTCACTATGTATACGCAATGAATGATATGAATGAGGCTTGTCTGAGAACTCTGAGATTTTGACGACGCCAGTCGCAATCTGAGATTGCACCCTTTCTTCTAGGGTATGGTTTCGGATTATGACAAAGTTGGTATCAGAGCATAGGTTGGTGAATGTAGTATTAGGTATCAAAAAGTATCATCAAGTCACGTCTAGTAGAGTCTTGACCATCGGTGTGATTCGCGATACATCTATGGGTGAGAGGCTATAGGACGATAAAGTTTTCCTTCTTTTCTACTCCTATATCGTGCGGTAGAGTAAATGTTATGATTATCCTTCTTATGAGTTTCCTTGTATTTTCTAGGAGGATGGCCGCTAGAAGGATGGAAGAGGGAAGGGTGGATGAGGAAGTTCCTCCTCATGTTGAACAGGTTGAGCAAGTGCTTCATAATGGGCAAGGTGATCAAGGTGCTCAAGTGCCTCCTCAAGGTGATCATGCTCCTAATGTTGGAGGAGGTGAAGAGGTGCCGGAGTTGACTAATTGGGAGATTAGGGAGGATTTGCTTTCTTTAACCCGAGCCGTAACGACTCAAGTTAACTTGAACATGGTGTCTAGGGTTATGGAGAGCACTATGACTTCTAGGTTGAGAGACTTAGTGAGGGAAGAATGCTATGCAACTATACTACGTGATAATGTGGCCTTATCTAGACACATGATGTATACACAATCATGTGAAAAATCTAATCTTGGGAGGATGTCAAGTAGCTTGAAGAGGAGTGTTGCTAGTGATCAAGAGCAACCTAGGTTCAAGAAAAGAGTTCAATCTCAAGATGGACCTAGTGTTCCTAAGAAGAAGTTTGAGAAAGGAGGTGGCTCTAAGGATGGCATGCCTACTTGTGCAAATTGTGGCAAGAAACACTATGGTGAGTGTTTATTGGGTACCGATAGTTGCTTTGGATGTGGAAAGGATGGGCACAAAGTGAGAGATTGTCCAAACAATGCTTCTAGGAAGGAGGGCAAGAGAGTTGAGCCTAGTGTTCCAAAGGATGATGCTCCAACTAAGAGGCGTTTCTATGCACTCCGTACTAGAATTGAGAAGTCGGGTGATGGTGATGATGATGTTGGTAAGCTCTTGTTTCTCTTTTGATAGTATGAGTTCCTTCTAAGTGGGGGAGTATGGTTTGTAGATGGGATAGAAGTTCTTGAATTTGTTGCATGTGCATGATGTTTAGGAGTTTGATTGAAATTGAATTTCATTTACTTCTTGCATTGTGTGTTTTATGAAGCTTTGAGCATGTTGTATGATGTGTTTACATGATGTTATCTTGCATATTAGCATGTTTATATAAAGAATTGCCTAAAAATTTCATTTTTGGAAAAGTTGCTAAAATCACTGTAGCTTGAAACTGCTCACTGTAAAGTTTTTGAAAAAATGGTTATTTGACTCTTTGGTCTAAAATTGTGATATTGTGGTTAGAACTGATGTATATGAGTATGATGTTGAATAGAAAATGAGCTTTTGCTATTTGGATTGAAGCATGTGAGTTTTGTAGCATAACGAGTTATAGAATTGTTTCTAGTTTCTTGTTGTGTTGTGAATCTCTTGATTATGTGGAATTGAAGATTTCTTCTTAGATATGTGTTGTATGGTTTGGTTATGTGCTTCTTAGTTGAATATCTAATCTTGGAAGTGTTCGGAGAGTGGCAAGTGTCATTCGAGGACGAATGTTGTCCAAGTGGGGGAGATTGTAAGACCTTGAAAATAGCATAGGTTAACTAGAGCCTAACATGTTGGTCTTGGTGTTCTAAGGTCCTAAATATGTTTAATATGTGGTTTATAGGCAGTAGCTAGAATATTAGAGGTGTTGGAAGTCAAACGTCAAGGGACGACTAAGACGTTTGACGACTAAGTCACCTAAATGTCTAAAATGTGGTTCTATGTGTTTATGTGTGTTTCATGGTGTTTTAAGGTTCTTAATAGAGTTATTATAGTATGTATAGGCAGTGGTTAAAGTTTCGTGAAGTTTGGAGGTCAAACGACCAAGAACGTCCAAGGCATTCGAAAGATATGCCTTGAGTCGACCTTGTACGTCTAGACGAGTTTCGTCGAGTTTTATGTATTCGTTTTGGATGAAATTCATGTGAGAGGTTTTAAACTCATAGATGATCATATTTGGGTTGGAAACGTCCGGGAAATTATCCCCAAGGACCATCAAAGGGTCCTTGAGGAAAGGACACAAAACCTGGTAAGCAGGCTGTCACAGGCAACCTTGGCGACGGAGCAGTCGACGGCCAGTCATGGCTGTGACGCCCCGTCACAAAGGTATCGTCGTGGGTCCCTTGTCCAAGGGTGTAGAGGGGACCCTTGGCAAGCCACTGGAGCTTGCAACGGATGGCCATGATGGGCCGTTGCACCCGTTATGCCCCGTCACAAGCCAGTCGTCGCAGCCAAGTTCCCTGTGCGCAGATTTTTTGCCAAGTCAGGGGTGAATTGGTAAATTCACCCCACTTCCAAATAAGAGTTTAGGAGGTTTATTCAGGGTCTTATGGGTATTTTAGATGAGTATATAAGTGTTTAACACTTAGAATAATTGATTCTTCTAAAAATCAAAATCCAAAGTCTCTTAGAAATCCCAAAACCTTCATTAAAGACTCCATTGAAGTCCAACTTGAAGGATCAGCTTGGTGTGGCGTTTTGAAGGAGAATTATTCATCAAAGTGAAGAATTATCATCCTTGAGGTATGGCTTTTGATCCTTGAAACTTATTTCATCAAGGAGCCCAATCCTCAAAGTGTTTTACAAAGTTTTCTAAAGTGAATTGTCCAATTTTGGGATTCTACCATGGGTTCTTGCATAAATGATTTCTAAACATTGAATTATGATCTAATTGATATTGTATTGATGATTTCAACATAAATTACCTATGAACCCATGTGAATTGATGAACCCTAGTTTTGACTACTTTTTGGGTTACTTGATATTAAGCTTATATTGATGAATTGTTGTGAAGTTTCTTATGGGCTTTCTAATGATATAAGAATTGTGTTCAATTGATATGTAATTGATATTATATTGTTAAACCTAGATTGAATTGATGTAGATTCATTGAGGTTTATTGTTATTGCTTTGAATTGTTGTTCATGGCCATGGGTAAGGGCCTTGTGATGTTGAATTGGTTGATTTGGCATTGATTTGAAGTATGGATATGGGAATGAAGGTATGATGCCCCATTTCCCTTAATTTGATATTAATTATACTTTGATTCTATTGTGATTGGTATGGTCCACTTATGGTGTCGGTGTTATGTGTTCTATTTGCAACTGATGTGGCCTTGTCGGCGTTACTTTATGCAATATTATGAGCATGGACTTATTGACAATTACTTGAAGTTATGTGGCTATTTGTGTAGTTGATGATGTGAGTATGTCATTACTTATCTACATGTGAAGTTATATAGTCATGTATGTATTCTTCTAGTTATGTTGCCTTAAGTGATTATGTTAGACTTTGACTTGACATTATGAGTATAGTGTTAGGGTTAAGTCTTGGTTGTTCCTATTTGACTTTATGAGTCTATGTGGAGTATGTTAATGATGTTATGATGATATATATGGTGACTTGAAGATGTTAGGTTGTTTTAGAAGTGTTTCTAGAATGGCTTGTATTATGGGTTAAAA